>OX638412.1:1200000-1706129 GCA_951813805.1 Limnephilus auricula | reverse complement strand
TGGGATCACCGCACGAGAGTCCCTACGTCCCAACTGTCCAGGGGGATAATGGCAACCCCGATATTGTAAAGTTTCTCGAGCGGAAGAAAATGGAGGAGTGTAGGAAGAACTTATAGTGATTGTTGGGAGAACTATGCAGATCTGTACGCTAAACATTGCTAACATCATTAATATACTTGTAACTAAGAATTTCTCTACTGAAATGCAGTGGGATTATGGCAGACCATTCGACGCACAAGGGCAATGAGAACAGGTATAGGAAGTCTGCTCTGTCTCAAGTAACTGATTTTCAGAACTCACATTTAAAGAAAATTTATTTACAAGTAACGTTTCAATTATTTTTGATTAGTTGTTTTATCTCATCAGGGTGGTACTGAGTACAAATGTACAAAATACTGCCCAGTTGGACATAGTTTTGTCAAAGTAACAAAAACATTAAAATGTTTACAATCCATTTTTTACTATATTTTAGCTCATTTCATTAATGTTTTTACATATGATCAAATTATTTTTACGGTAACGTTATTAACGAATAAGTATGTAAAGAATGTAAAATGTCTACCCCATTCTGTGTGAATTTTATTACCATATTATGCGTTTTATGAAATAGAGCATTTAATTTTTTTGCTTGTTTTTATAACTGGCAATAACCACGATAGTTCTATAATTCGAAAAAAACATACGTTCGCGAAATGTCTGTAGGAATAGAAATTCGTGATTTTAGAGGTTTGTTAAAAAAATGTGACTTTTCAAATTTCTCAGGCTACGTACATATGATTTTAGAAAAAAAATTACGTTGGTACACATGTCCCCAATATATATTGAAATTATTAGCCATTTTGCATTATTAATTTGTTTTTGACAGATGTAAAGGTTAGGTGTGCTTGGCGAATTTTTTTCTATCGAAAAAAATAGATCAAAGAATTTCTATTGCATTTTGTGTGAAAAATAAAATTACGTGCTACTTTACTTTAAAATGTTGACTGTGACGTTTGGCGAGTCCACTTTAAGCAAAAAAATGTTTATAAGTGGTACAAGCTCTTCACAGACGGCCGAGATGATGTTAATGACAATGCCCCAGCACGTCAACAGCCGATGAAAACGTTGAAGCAGTGAAGAAAATTGTTATGGACAATCGTCGAATCACTATTAGAGAAGTTGCTGAGGATGTCGGCATATCGGTTGGCTCATGCTATCAAATTTTTTGAAGCAATATGAAGAAATCGCCCGAATTTGTGGCAAAAAAATTCACGGCTTTGCATCACGATAATGCAACTTCTCACACACATCGTTGCTTGTTCGTGATTTTTTGACCAAAAACAATACTGTAATCGTGCCTCAGCCAGCGTATTCACCGGACTTGTCCTCCTGCGACTTTTTCCTGTTACCAAAACTGAAAAGACCCATGAAAGGACGGAGTTTTGTCACGATTGAGGAAATAAAGAACACATCGCCATACCAAAAAGCGCTTATCGGAAGTGCTTCGAGGATTGGAAATAGCGTTGACACAAGTGTATTATATCTGAGTGGGATTACTTTGAAGGGGACAAAATAGATATTGATGAATAAATCTACAATACTATAAAAAATACTACACTATGTCTTAGCAATATTGAAATAAATGTCCCCAATTCCCATTGTTTAATACGCCGTAACACCTTTCACGTGAATACATTTAAAAATAATATAGCCTACTTTAGCCCTCTGACTCAGATGTGTCAACTATATAACAAGATAGAGTGTGCCGAAATAGATATTTTCGTCGATAATGTGTACGGATTCAGAAAAAAAGTTCTGGCGCTGTTAAAAAATATGTTTAACTAATTATATTGTGTCAATTGTCTCTCTTTGCATGCCTCTCGTGATTCCTATGCCTCTTGCCTCTCATTTTAATATGTGTTACTTGAGGAGCTTGTATAAAATTTTGTATTTTTTATTTTATTTTTATTACTTGTTTTTATTTGTAATTTTTCTGTTTTTCTAATTGTATGTATCTGTATATAGTTGTATGTATTTGTATTTAATTGTATGTAATTGTAGATTTTTTGTAATTGTATGTCTCTATTTGTACAATAACTGAGTTTTTAAAATTGGATGTTCTCACGTAAGTGCGAACATCTGTAAAAACCCATTATAAATAAATAAATAAATATTTTTCGAAAAAATAGAAATTCAACTTTTTTTTTAACAAATCTAGATACAAGAAGTGTGAGAAGGAAGATTTTTCGGCTTTTAGGATGATCGTCGGTGACGTGCATACGGTCTCTCCTTGGGAGTTATTTTACTTTTTTATTTATTAACCGCTTGGACACATAAGCTTGTTTTCACGATAATTTAACGTAGGTAGACATAGGAATGACGTATGTCCCGTACCTGAGTTATTTTAAATCGTAATATGCGTCTGTCACCTAATAATGCATATCTCCTATTTGAGCTACTGCAGAGTGAGACAGATATTAAGTTTGCACCGCGATACCAGGAGCACATAGGTTCGAGTAGGTGCGGAGGCAGTAGTGATGGCTTAGTACTAGTTTGGACCTGCTGCGGTCTGTCCTCGTTCCACTCGGTGCCGTGGGCGGCCACCCCCGCCCACTGCACCCGGGACCACCCCCTGCCACCCCGCGGCTACTGAAGCCTACCAACGCCCTACGGATCTGGGGAGTTAAGTTACCGTCCTTTTATATTCGGAACAGGGGTGTTTTTAATAAGGCTCACATACAAATACATTTTTATATTTATGACAAATCGTTTTAGATGTATTTTACAATATTTAAGCCAATTTTCACCATTGGCGGTTCGTTGTCATTCACAATGAGGGCTCAATCAAAGTTTAGAGAGGAAAAATAAATTAATTTAAATCTCCGTTCACATAAAAATCTACAATTTTTTTGAAGTAAAACTTCTTTAAGCGCATTACGTCGAGTAATTCAGATCTTTTTTGGACAGAAGTAACTTTTTAAATCGGAAATGACGTTCGATTTATATTTCATCATCGTTGTAGGTATGGCAACAATGAGTGCGACGCGTGCGACGCGTGTCAGCGAATTACAAAACGTCAGAGCAAACTCAAACGTATGTTTTGTTGATTTAACTAAAGATTTTAGTTGAGCTTATTGATTTTTTACGATAAATAAGAGAGATAGGTGCCCGATTTTCGGTAAAGACAAGTGCGAAATCCTGATGAAAATTATTCATCAGTATAAGCACGCGCAATTCAATTCTTCTGCATCAGTTATTATAATAATAACCCTTAACATCAAAGTTTGAAGAATGTTAAAAGTCACGACATAATGTTTAATCTTTCTTTCTCTCTGATTCTTGTGAATTCTAGCTATTGAAGAAAAATGGCAGTAGTGTGACAATAAAAATATGTGGTTCTTGTATCTTATGTTACCTGTATTTAATAAATAAAGAAATACCTGCCACACCAGTCAAAGAAGTTTTAATTAAATTAAAACAAATAACTTTGTTTAAACCACTAATATAATCACAATTACCTACATGTTTCAAAACCGAAGATTTCTTCGTCAGGGTAGTAATGACATTAATAACAAAATAAACAAACAAGTATAGACTAAAAAGAACAGATTAAAAAGAACTAAGAAAGAAAAAAAGAAGAAACCTTCGGTTTTGAAACATGTAGGTAATTGTGATTATATTAGTGGTTTAAACAAAGTTATTTGTTTTAATTTAATTCAAAATGACGCCACAAAGTGATTTTGCGAAGTTTGAAGAAAGAAGTTTTCCTTCAACCGCGCGTAAAGGTTAGACGCACTAATTTTTTTAAAGTTAAGAGGACTTCACATTAATTCATAAATATTCAGGCGTCATCTGTAAACTTCTTCATCATAAATTCATTTTTATATTATCTGTAAACTTCATTGTCATAAATTCACTGTTATTTATCTGTAAACTTCATTATCATGAATTCATTGTTATATTATCCGTAAACTTCATTATCATCAATTATATTATATTATCTGTAAACTTCTTTATCATAAATTCATTTTTATATTATCTGTAAACTTCATTGTCATAAATTCACTGTTATTTATCTGTAAACTTCAATATCTTGAATTCATTGTTATGTTATCCGTTAACTTCATTATCATCAATTATATTATATTATCTGTAACCTACTTTTCATAAATTCATTGTTATATTATCCGTAAACTTCATTATCATCAATTATATTATATTACCTGTAAACTTCTTTAACAAAATTTCATTTTTATATTATCTGTAAACTTCGTTGTCATAAATTCACTGTTATTTATCTGTAAACTTCATTGTCATGAATTCATTGTTATATTATCTGTAAACTTCATTGTTATAAATTCATTGTTACTTCTCTGTAAACTTCATTTTCATAAATTCATTGCTGCATTAACAATAAACTTCAGTATCATCTAATATTATATTATCTGTAACCTACTTTTCATAAATTCATTGTTATATTATCCGTAAACTTCATTATCATCAATTATATTATATTACCTGTAAACTTCTTTAACATAAATTCATTTTTATATTATCTGTAAACTTCGTTGTCATAAATTCACTGTTATTTATCTGTAAACTTCATTGTCATGAATTCATTGTTATATTATCTGTAAACTTCATTGTTATAAATTCATTGTTACTTCTCTGTAAACTTCATTTTCATAAATTCATTGCTGCATTAACTGTAAACTTCAGTATCATCTAATATTATATTATCTGTAACCTACTTTTCATAAATTCATTGTTATATTATCGGTAAACTTCATTATCATCAATTATATTATATTACCTGTAAACTTCTTTAACAAAAATTCATTTTTATATTATCTGTAAACTTCGTTGTCATAAATTCACTGTTATTTATCTGTAAACTTCATTGTCATGAATTCATTGTTATATTATCTGTAAACTTCATTGTTATAAATTCATTGTTACTTCTCTGTAAACTTCATTTTCATAAATTCATTGCTGCATTAACTGTAAACTTCAGTATCATCTAATATTATATTATCTGTAACCTACTTTTCATAAATTCATTGTTATATTATCCGTAAACTTCATTATCATCAATTATTATTATATTATCAGTATACTTCATTACCATAAATTATATTATCTGTATACTTCACCCGCCATAACACAGGGACATCCCTAGTATGGCGGATGAAATAACATAAAATCTATACAATGTTCAAAATTCTTTTAATAAAAAAATAAAAATAAAACAAAAATATCCTGACACTCTCTCTTTTTCCGTACACCCAATCTTCATGTAGATACCTAAAAACCTTTTAATTTTTACTCTTCATCAATTCCTACCGCGGGTATCTTTTTACTTAGTGTTCCGCGAACCTTTGGATTAAAAAAATCCTGATGAAGTTATAATAACTAACACAAAATATTTTAATAAAAATTGTTCAGTGTCCAGATAACAAAATGGCCACCCTCACATTTCGTATCTTAAATAGTTATAAACTGGGAGAACCTGTGCTGAGATGTTCGCATGTTTTGGATTAAGTGTTATTCTGTCGACATAAGTAACAACACAGTAACCTTTATTTATTTATGTTTAGATTATTATTAGAGTTTATTATCACATCACACTTACTTCTGAAAAAAACACATCAATTGATTTTATAAATCAATCAATTTAAAAGTGAACACGCCCTATAAGGAATAGAACCTTAGCGTGGGCTGTGTTCCGCTGACGGTCTAGGTGGGGTTGAGGGTGGGTGTGCCAGGGGGCTGGGGGTAGGGTGGGATGGGGGGTAGACCCTCCCCCACATATTGGGGAAGGAGACCCATTTAATTTTTTCCGAGAAAATAAGTATCCTTTGTTTAGAAAAAATAATGTGAAATACTCCACATTATAATAACAAGAAATACCACCTCACTTAGTCAATAGTTTTTGATCAATTTGATAAACTGCAGTTGATGGATACTACATCGAACAGATAATAGAAAATGGTTGTCATAAGTTTACATAAGGCCTTTTGACTCCCAGGCCTCAGATAGGATAGCGACAAGAAAGGTTTTTGATTTTTCAAAATGATTGATCAATTTCATCAAAAACAAAGAAAAATGAGTTGACTTAGATAACATGAACGCTGTACGCCTTACAACCTTTTTATTTATGTATTTATATCTTCAGTGGTCTTCAATTTGGGAGGTGGGTGTGGGTACCGCCGCCCCGGGAAACATTTATTGAATAACCAATACCCTTGCCATAGGTCGTCCCAGTGGTTCGCTGAGTTTGGTGACATTGTAGGGGTGCCCAGGTTTATGGGGGGCGAGGTTTCTCTAGGTTTTGGTGGTGAATGCCTTTGCCCACCTACCGCGTGTCGGCCCTGATCGGGAGAAACTGGTTGGTGGAGACCTTTTGACTATTCCAGCTTAACTCTCTCGACCAATCGCCTCACCTTGATGAAAGGAATCCTCCACACACCATCCCCGAGACGACATAGGCCCTGAAGGATATTTTCTTCAGGGCCAGCAGTGTAGAGCTATTGTAAAAAAAATAAAAACATTTTTGTTCAAGAGGTTAAATAAATTAATTTCTTGTATCATCTTTTTACAACTTGTTAGTTCTGGATAAATTAAATTGATTCAATTGTTTTTATCCGGAATTCTCAGGTCCAAGAAATTATTTTCAGCTGTCAACCTTATTTTCATAGTTAGCTATGGAATTTTTAAAAATCGCATTTCTACATCAGCGTTATGTTTTGACAGTAAATCGATCCATTATGATTTTTTTACGTTTAACGGTCCCTATTAAACGCCGATTCTCTCCCAATTATTGATCAGTTAAGGCGAAGCGAATTGAATCAGTGAAACCACTATTTTAACAATTTTCATATAATTAAAGTAAAATTGTTAATTCCTTTATAAAAATTATAAGCGTCATCTACATTTTTTTATTATTATTAGAAAATTATAAACATATGTATTATAGAAAAAAATCTTTAAAAAGTTAATGGCGGAGATTATTTGTGACAGTTTCGTCTGATTAGCTTTTTCTTTCTTATTAAATTATTCACAAAACAAATTAAAAAAAACACTTTGGCGTTTAAATCGTCCATTTCTGGACTCCAATCCATTTTTTATGCCTATAATCTATATTGTTGGTAGTATTTTTTTTTTAAAGAAAGACAAACATACCCGGGTTACGAATAACCCAACAACATTTTAAAATCTCCTACTACCACCACACTAACTGGAAGAAGTTGCTTGTGTTGTGATGAAGGACATAGCCAGCCGAGGAATCGAATTCCGAACGCAGGGTGGGACCCTGACGCGATGCCCACTCAACCACTGACCGGTCAAATATTTATATTTATTTAACATTAACTCCACACAGGAAGCCTGGTGGAAAATAATTTTCCTCAAGGTCTATGTCATATTTGGGGATACTGTGGAAAATAGGGAAAATATAAGACACACCATACAGGCATTGTTTTGGCTTGTGTATTTCTGATGTTCAAAGATCAAAATGGTGATATAGTCGATTTGATGGTCATATAATTAATGTGGTGGTACTTTAAGGATACCAACAAAACATAATAAAAAATTGTTTATTTAATTATAATCATCTCTTTATACAGTATTTCAAACTTGTCTAAATAGTGTAGTGTTACATAAAAAAAATACTATTAAGTAAAGTATGTAAATTTTATTTATATTTTTTATGTTTTTTAATACTTCAACAAACGTTGTTGTAAAAACCGCCCCCGCCAACAACAAAGTTTGCGGAATCCCTAACTGATACCCTTTCCCCCCTTCCCCCTCGCCCGGCACATCCTGCGGGGCCGGGATTTCGCTGCGAGTTTGACTGGCACTCGAGGGGCGCGCGTGGGTCGCCCCACGGGTAAACGCGAGTAATCAGGGGGATGTGGGGGACGGGGGAAGTGTGGGGGAATGTGGGGTGGCAGGGACGAATGGAGAAACTTTTCTTTTGGGAATCTATATTTTTTTGTGTATGTGTTCCTTCAAGACGCTGCTCGGAACTGATGGAATTTTTGCATTTTTTTATTTATTTTTGTAATTGTACGACACATTAACCCCTCAGGCTGATTTGTTCGCTTTTAGGAACAACTCTAATAGGTCCCATAGAAATCGTTGTGTCTCCCTTACTATAAGTGAAAAATATGAAATAAATGGCGTTTAAAAGAGATAACACCACGCTTTACATTAAATCTAAAAGTTAAACACAAAAAGTAAAATGTACACCACTTTGATAACAAAGTTTCGGATCGCAATTTGAAAATAATTTATGATACTTTTATGATTTTATAATACTCGTTTATAATACTCTTGTCTAATAAAATATGTACGTGTTTTTTTCGTTTATCAGTAATTTTAGTTAAAAAAAACGTAAGGTGTGAGCCATTTCTAAAATATTTTATGTTTGCATGCTCAATTTTTATACTTCAAAAATTATATGTTTATTTGCATTCATAAAATTTGAAAGCGTATTACCTTTCAAAAACAGTTTTTAGTTTTCAGATATGTTCAGAAACATGTCATATTTGGAGTCGACTTTGTAGTACAACTTTTGATTTGTGCTTTCGTTTTCGAGTAAATCGAACACAAAGTTGAAATCTTTTACATCAAATTTAAAAAGAAAATCCGTAGTTTGGAGGTTATTATCTTTTGTTTAATGTCTTTTAAAATAAATAAATAAAAAGAGTTAAAAAATACGAAAATTAAAATGCTCAGATTAAAAATAATAGTTTTTTTAAGTTGTCTATGTGAAGATTCAGCAGTTTCCCGCTTGTAATACGAGTTTCCGGATACCGTGTATGTGTTTGAATATCATCATCCTTTGATAGTAGTTATGCCATAGGGTTTAGCTGTCTGTCCGTCCCTGCTGGAGTTGTTTGGAAGGTTGCGGGCGGGCGCAGGGCACACGGGTAGTTGATGCGGTGGGTGGGTAGCAAGGGGTGGTTTGGGGGGGAATGGGGTGGAGGAACGCCGGGGGAGGGTGGGGACTGGCAGCAGGCGCCACGCCGCCGCCAGATACGATCGCACCTATTTTAGACGGCTGCCTTAATGTGTGTCGCATTCGCCCGGTCCTATTTACCCCACTGTACCCCAATATACTACAGTACACCAAAATACAACACAATCTACCCCATATTTACAAATAATACATTCGGTTCATATACATCGCACTTTGGTTCGTTTGTGCTTATTTTTGATTTTTCAACAGTCCCAACCGCTTCCGACTGTCAGGAACCATTAATACTATGGCTTCCCCAACTTTGAAGAGTATGGTAAGGCTGAAGGAATTGGGTTAAAGAAAAATGAAGCTTGATACGTTTTAAACTTTGCAACAAAGGCCGGTAGTAGCTGATTTAACATTTACACATAGAATGTTAAATAATAAAATCGACTATACCGGACTTTCTATCTTTAATTAATTTTAATATAACTTTAAGGCTTATACGCTATACAGCACTATTCCACAGGCTAAATTACTAAACCAATGCAACAACCAATTCGCCAAACAACCATACTGTTCATACATTTAATAATATTTGCCTAAATCCTAACATCGACATTTTCTCGGATTCACTGCACAAATTTATAAGGAGCATCATGTCAATGATATAAACTGTCTAATGCTCATACATATCCCTTCACAGATCACCACTTCTCACACATACTCATAAAAACACCTAAACACTACGCACATCACCCAGTAATTAGTAAATAAAACCACAAAGAAACATTCCATAGTTACCCATCATGAAATATTACTCAAGAGGGTATAACCAGAGAATACCGGAAATTAGTCATTTTTAAATCAAATTCTAGACGTATCGACCCTTTTTTACAAAAAAACATAAATTGATTTGGAAAGATTGTTATTTTATCTGGTAACGCACTTTTTAAATTTTGAAAAACTACGTTAATTTTTAATATGCCAAGGATATACCGTTGGTCGTTGGCATATTTGTTAAGGGGGGGATATCAAAACTCGGCTTGACTGCAGTTAGGTATTTTTGGTACTTGTACGGCCCGCTAGCCAACGACAATTTTAGCCGTCTATGGGGCAGACTCGGGTAAGATTGACACAAAATTGGTAAACCATTTAGCATTTTGATAAAGTACGAAATAAAAAATACACTTGCTCTATAAAATTTAAATTTGTTTACTAGATAATGGATACTGCTAGACAGACAAAAAATCATATTAGCAATGGAATGGATAGATAGAAACATCTTTTACGCCCTGAACCTTTTTTGACGTCTCCGTTTTTTACTCAATGAGACATTGAATCTAATGGTGTTTTGACGTAGATTGTATGGTTTATAAAATGGTAATAACTGTATTTATAATATTACCGGAAAATAATGGGTGTGAATAAAGGGAGATCATAAAATAAAGTTGGGACAAATATTTTTAAGTACGTGCAATAGAAATGACAAAAGGTGGTTTTGTTTTTGAAAATTTATTTAGACAAATTTTTTCGTACTCAAGAAAGAATATATTTCAAAATATTAGCTCAGATAAACGAAAAGTAGAATGACGCACATAAACGAAAAATCACAAAATTTAATACAAATTGATATAAAATCAACTAAATGTAACCTTGGTGTGCAAATATTCAGCATAATATCCTACAAAAATTGCCAAGACTTGTGGATTTTAGAATGATATTAATTTTATCTTTAGTACTTGTGTTAAACAGTGTTAGTCGTACGGAATTTTTAAACCTCTCAACAATAATAGTAGAATCTTTTTTTTATTTTTATATATAACTTCGCACAGGAGGCCCGGAGAAAAATTGTCTTTAAGAGACCCATATTGTATGAAGGAGGAAACACAGAGGCCGGCAAATCGTTTCACAGCTGAGCTGTTGAACTCAAGAACGAGTGGTAGAAGCGACCCGTTCTCATGTGAGAAATTTCGACCGTGTATATATGTTGGGCGCGCGTTTGGCGTGTTTCCCGACTTTGCACCGGTGCTGAAGGGATCAATGACGCTAGTTCCTCTCTGAAGCATCTTCCATGTCTGAAATAACAGTAGAACAAGGATTCCATCGCGGTAGACGACCCTGAATAATTCTTGAAGCAATTGTGCTCCTGAGGCTGTTCCTTCTTATTGGCAGCTCGTGTACAAATTACCCAAAATTTATTTGACTCTCTCGACTCATCGCCTTGCCCCGCTGTGGGAGAGATTGATTCATACGTCCGCCACTCCTTTTTTTATATGAATACCTTACAAAAGTCCCACCTGCTCCCGTCTGGAGTCAGTGAGACTATGGCATCCCCAATCGGGGTATGTTGTGTGGCTGAAGGTGAATGGGGATGAGAAGGAAATATTGTAATTATTTCTACAAATCTCATGACGTCAGAGCTCACCACTATATGTATATAGAATCCTTCGCGGGCGTGTGCACAACAAATCACCTATTGTTTCAGCGCAATCGAATGAATGGTATAGGATTTTTTTTATAACGCCAGAGCTCAGCACTACATATAGAAACCATTACAGGTATGTGCACAACAAATCACCAAAGTTTCTTTGCAATCGGAGTAATGCTTTAGGTACCGTATAAGGAATTACGAAGGTCTGCATTTAACAACTTACAAAAGTTTCATCATAATCGGATAAATAGTACAGGAAATAAATTCATAACGCTAGAGCTCACTTGCACTATAATATATATAGAAACCTTTAAGGGCATGTACACGTACACAAAAAATCCGCCAAAGTTTCATCGCACTCAGGTGAATGCTTTAGGTACCGAATAAGGGACAAATAAAGAAACATTAATTTTTTATGTATTTTTTTACAAATTTCATGACGCCAGAGCTCACTATTATTTATAGAAACATTGGCGGGTGTGCACATAACAACTCACCAGAGTTTCATCACAATCGGATAAATGGTCTAGGAAATAATTTCATAACGCTAGATAGGAAATAATTTCATACACGACAAATCGCTATCGGATAAATGCTTTAGGTTCCGCACGAGGAACAAACAAAGAAACATTCATTTTTATACGATAAAATAATTAATTATTTAATTTCTACTTTGCTTGTCTAACACCCATTTCCCCATTCATTGCTTGACGGAACTGCAATGCGAGCGCGCGACCTCTCCCCTCAAATGTCCACTCATTACTGAATAAATTTCCAAAATGTTACCGTAAACCCTGGGCTTTTCAAACAAAATATTGTATTACACAACACAAATTTAAAAACATATAATCGGGAGACCTACCTAGTCGGAAAGTCAAAACGTCAATAAAATGTAAATATATTTTTATATCAAATAATTAAATCAAACTAGTAAAAACACTTTTCAGAATTAAAATTTTAGTTCAATTAAAATCATTAAAAAATGAAGGGTACGGAGAATAATCAATATTTCTCATCGGAACCGCCCTGTACAGTTGCAAGGGCACGATCGCATGTTGAAATTTAAGTTCTCGGCCTCTGGTTAATGGGTCTTACAATCCTACAATTATAATATGCAATGATTTTTGATAGGTCTGTGCTGGGTGGTAATATAATAGAATTAGAATTTTTAAGATTGCACCAATCAAACTGATTCAAATGTATTAAAAAATACTAGAAATTATTTTTGATGAACATTTATTACTTCCATAAATATGTTATTTAGGCGACCAATAAATTTGCGCCGTTTGCGATAGCTCCGTTCCTTTGCCATAATTCGTGGCTCGACTCGCGGTAAATTTGTCATTTGTACACGCAACGTATAGTTTAATGCGCATTATTATTTTAGTTTGACGTAATTAACAATTTCACGTAATTAATATTTAAATTTCTTTGTTCCAGGTAAGAAATCCCAGCAATGATTGAATAATTCCAGCCCCGAAGGTATTAAATTAATTATTATATTTTAAAACCAGTAATAAATTAATCTTCGATGCAAATTTAAACAGGGGTAAGAGGGTAGTTTGACGTCAGACCAACCCTAGGCTTAATGCACACGCAATGTATGACATATCACCTTCCTCGATACCAGGGCGGCATAACGCTAAGAGGGTGAAGCACCCATTATCGTTATTAATTTATATTTTCTACAATTATGTATGGACTGGAAGTGTCCGATGAGTGTAATATAGGGACAGTAGGGGCAATTTATAGTATTTAGTGTCGTGGGCGTTGAATGCGAACTCTGATGAGGGGGCAATTCTAATGTTTATATCCATCTTCTGCGTGGCATGTGCTCCTGGTAAATGATTTTATGATGCTATGTTATTTATAATTCAAATAACACACTTCTGCGCTACCCAAATTCATCATTTTATTTATATTTAAATATTTTTATTTAAATCATATAGGGAAATCAACAGTTAACAATGTGGTTAACTTGTGAAACCAATTATAGATTTCCTCATTATACATGTATTATGTTTCTAAAAATTAAATACTATACATACTTACAACAACTAAAAAATATTAGAAAAAATACGGTCACATCTGACCATCATCCCAGATGTGACTATATATCTGATTTTTCTGTTTCAGATTTTCGGGGAGAGTACGATTTCTGTGGCGCCGCCATTTGACGATGGATTTCGATAGATCGACCCAAAATAAATCGAATATGAATAAACCTAGCGTACCCGCTAAACTACTTGAAAACCGGGATATTTTTCTTGTCTTGACGCGAGCAGGCGCTATAAAGGGGCACTTTCTTTTGTATCACAAACCATGTTACACAAACCTAGCGTAGCCGCTAAACCATTGAAAACTGGGATGTTTGTGTAACATGGTTTGTGATACAAAAAAGTGCCCTAAGTGCAAAAAAAATTTTTAATTTTTGATTTTTTATTGTTTATTTTATATTTATAAATACTTAGTCTAGTTAAAAACATTTAAAACTTTAAAGTGTCGATATCTCGAAAACGAAGCGAGTTATGAAAAAAAAATATTCTTCATTTTCGACTTATTTTGGGTTGATTTATCGAAATCCTTTGTCAAATGGCGGCGTTACGGAAATCGTACTCGTTCAGTATTTTCGATTCAGTTTCGCTAATATTGTCTTCATCAATTAAAATATTATAATTTGAGATTTTACCTATTAAGTTAAAAATTTAAAAAATAATTACGTTTTTATAATAATAGAGAGATTACTACATAATATATGACATTACACAATATATCATTGCATTTTATACAGTTTGGTACGTTTTTAATGCATTTTTAATAGAGTTTTTATATTTATTTTCATTACAATTGCAGATAATCTACATCAGAGAGAATGTTATATTACACGTTGAAGATACACGTTGAAGAATTTTTATTTGAATTCGTTTTAAGTGTTTTATATGCAGGTGGAGGTGTTCTAGAAATAATTAAGAGGGTATTACCAGAGAATACCGGAAATTAGTCATTTTTAAATCAAATTCTAGACGTATTGACTCTTTTTTTTTACAAAAAAACATAAATTGATTTTGAAAGATTGTTATTTTATCTGGCACACGCAGTTTTAAAAACTAAGTTTATTTTTGATATACTAAGTTATACCGTTGGCCGTTGGCAGATTTGTTCAATTTTCAAACGATAGATTCTATTAAAGAACACAAATTTCAAAACACATAATTATACAACAAAATAAATTAATACATAATCTAGTAAACACAGTTTTCAGAATTTTAATTTTAGTTAAATTAAAATCATTAAAAAAATGCGAGATCGAGTTTTGTGACAAAAATACCCCAGTTTTTCTATTTATTTAAGATCTTACAAACTAAAATATAAATTTTTTTTTTTACACACTTATTTGTTTAGACATTATTACAAAATCATAAAGACATATGATCAAAAAATACTTACAATTTATCATCGTGCGTTTTGAGCATTATTATTGCTTACTTGAATGTAGGTATATATTAAAGCATGTTTTGAATTAAATAAATCGATATTATTATTATTTTTAAATTTGATACGGGGAATAATCGATCTTTCTCACGGGAACCTCCCTGTACAGTTGCAAACATTTTTAAACTTTATTCTCAGCTGCTGGTCAATCGCTCTTGATGAAAATGAAACTACACTAGCATAAATTCAAATGTAATGACGAATTAACGCCATTTTGTTTTTTTTTTTTGGTATATTTTGGTATAAATAAATATTTGAAAGGTCTTTCAACGACTATTTTACGTTCTTTTCAGTGTTTCATGGTAGATCAATAAAACCCCATATCAATACGATATTTATCCGTCATCTACGATCATTTATCGATATTTGCGAGCGCGATCTACGATTGTTAACATATATTCCGACCGACGATTGATAAATTTTAGCGCGGCCTCCATAGTATCAGATAAGTTTCGGCTACAAATTTACACATATGTTTTAATTATGTCATTCGTTATGCCAAATTACTTGAACTAACGAAGCTCTTGGAAATGAAAGAAGTCGTATACCCGATTCATAATTCGATCTTTGTGAAACGAAAAAGGTTGAAATATGAATTAAGACATCATTAACCATTGACACCCGTTTAGTGTCAAAAAGTAAATGCCGACTGCCAATGCATATTTAGGTTAGTATTTCAATCCAACACTACCAATTGATTAATATTTTTACGAAATTGCTTGGCATATGTCATCTGGTAGTATCAATTAAAAGAAAATTCCTTCAGTGTTGCCAGCGTATATCGTTTTCTTATTTATTCTCTTTCAATATCGGTTCGGCTATCAGCGGTGAAATCTTGCTAGGGACATCTATATAAAATCATCGGAAGTTAGCCTATCGATCCGACACTGTAACGTTATTGATTGCCGGTGTAGAATCGGCGGTAATGGAAACTTTTTAATGAAAAAAAAAACAAACTGGCGCTGATTGGCCATTTGATAAATTAAAATAATGTAAAAAATTGAAATTTATTATCCCCTACATAATAAAATATATATTTTTTATTTCTTCATCTACGAAAACCAATTTTCAATTTAAATTCCTGCAAGAATGACCAGTTCTACCAGGAATGTAGCGGATTTCAGAAGACCATCGGTAATAACAAAGTTCGATTCCTGAAATAATACCTCCCCATTCCTCTGTGCTCCTGGTATCCGATAAGAGCATGGGAAATCGAAAATTTCTGAAAAGGGGCCTGCTGGGAAATTTATAAAGAATGGAAACGTTTATTTTATCAATGGCAAATATTAATTACTGGTTGACCTGTACCCGGCCTTGCTCGGGGTTATTTTTTTTTCATTTATTCACACCTTAAAGGCACAAGTTATAAACATGATTGGATGTACGAAATATCAGAATACTTTGGAGGAAAGTGAGAATTGTGAATTCTAGACGAGGTTGTTATTTAAAGGTGGAAATAGTAGATATTATTAAAGAAATGAAAATTTGTTTATTTTTGTGATGCACTTCTTAAATCTCATTAAACGTTCAATAAACCGTTACTTTCTTAATCTTATCCTTTACGCTTACATTATCGCTTTGCAATAATTTTCCTGATTTCCACATTTTTAACACGTAGTTTTCACCACACAAGCGACTCGGAGATCTCATTTCCATAGCATTCAGTCTACTTTCATCCTTCCTCTGCCAGTTTAATGGAGATTTCTGAATTTACCTCCTGTTCAATAGCCTTACTAGTTGCACGGATGTCACCGACAATTGTCCTCTTCTTTCTAATGCATCTTGTTTGAAAACGAAAAGGACAGAACATACTAGAACGATGACGTCATTTACCACCTTTCGCAAGGACTAGAACATCAGCCTTTCTCATAAACATACTTCCCAGATGCACAAACTCATCAGATTGCTTCCAGTATTCAACAGTAACTACACTTCTTTAGAGGAATATAAAGGCCAGAAATATTTGACTTTTTAACCCTTTAGAACTCCGGTATTAGAATTTTCTAATACCGGAGCCAATAGGAAAGTAGCGCCAAAGTCGTTTATTTTTTATTTTTTTATGAATAATTTTACAAGAATGAAAAAAAGTCAATCAATCGAGTCAAAATAATCTTAGCCATAAAGGGGTATTTTAAAAAAAGTTGTTAATTTCATATTTATCTAATGAAAAAACAAATTATTTAGTACTTTGCGCTTATATTTTTTGTAACGTAATAAATAATTTTATTTTAATTCTGTTAAATTGAAAAGGTAGGAAAAACTTCAATGTATCCATAACATATTGTTTCATATTCATAATGTAAACCGATTCGTAGTAAAGATAAATCTAAAAAGTGATTTGGCGTATAGCTTCATCTTAATAGTATTTTATAATTTTTAAGAAAATTCACACTTAAGGGCCGTAATTCCGATTTTCTACCGATTTATATCATATGTCCCTTGAACACTTTAAGTTCTTATAAAAAAATTATGTTAATTTTTAAGATAATGTCTGAAGATTTGTAGAGCCAAAACGTTAATTACATAAAAAATATACCCTCGATTAAAAAAAAAATATAAGTATATATATTTATATAAAAATATATAAGTGTTCTTTTAAATGTTACTTAAGGTGTTAAAGAGAGATTTTTGCTCTATTGTAAACGAACTGTGTTTTATTAAACATTTACCCAATTTTTGCTCGAATTTTTTCGTTTTCAGTTACTCTCCTTCTTATTTTTTTAGGGCGGGTACTACAGGCCCTTAAAATTGCCAACAAAAGGTGTATTTTAAGAAAATTACACTATGAACAGACTTTTGTAACATCGTAGAACATTTCAAAACAAAAGAACATTAAATCGAAATATAGTAATTATCGACCCAAGAATGGAGTTCGATATTTGTCAGTAGTTAGAGCAGAACTCCGCTAAGACTAAAGTTCCTGGGTTCAATTCCTAGACGCGACCGTATCTTTTTCAGATTTATCTATTTCAAAAATTCGTTCGAGAGTCACTAATATTGCCTTAAAAAAATTGGCGTATTTTGTCAGAGGCTAAAAATATTCCCGCTTTGCAATAAAATCCAAATAAATGGAACATTTGTTAACGTACTCGAAAACTAAAAACTGTTTTCGAAAGGTGATGAAATAGACTTTCAAATTTCTATATTAAAAATTACTATGTATTTTTTTTAATAAATTTTTTTTTTGTTAAAACTTTAAAAAGTGTTCAAAATGGCTCACTTTACTTTTTTTTCTAACTAAAATTACTGATAATGAAAAAAAAAACCCATACTTATTTCATTAGATAAATTAATTATAAACCTTACTGTCACCTCACTTTTTTTCGTTTCATGTAAAAAAAAAATTCACATAGTTCCATAATTTTTTTTCAAATTGCTATCGGAAACTTTGGTTTCAGAAAGGGGTAAATTTTAATTTTTTGTGGTTTTCTTTTAGATTCGAATATATAGTTTGTTGTATTCTCTTTCCAATACCGTTTAGATCACATTTCTGACTATGACAGTAAGGGAGAAACAACGATTTCTGTGAGACCTATGTGAGCTGGGACAAATATGGTCTCCTGTGATTAAACGGGTTAATGATTAAAAAATATATTTTGTCAGGTCGATGTAGGTCCCTAGCTAAGCAGATTCCCTGTTCTAAGGAACCAAATGCTCCAGTTTATGCGTTGCGTATTATTATGTAATTTTTGATTTCTTATTTAATTTGCTTATATTAAAAAATCTATGTTAAATTAACCTACTAACAAACTACTCCAGCAGTTTAGCGGATTCTTTTTATACTGAAGTATAAAAAGTTTTATTAATGCAAGTCAGAAATATTCATATGATTTTGTTTTATCTATTGATAAACTATTAATTTTTCCTTCGATTTTCATCATTCTGTATTTTAAGAATCGAAGAAATTTGGTGGTATGAACACGTGGAACACGTTGTTATTTTGCAAGATACGTAATGAATTTTCGTTTTATTGTTTGCTATATCAAATACCTCTTTAAAGTCCAGAGTGGATGGACGTGAAATAGTTTCCTAAGACCTGCTTACGTTTCTGTACTCCGGTTACCGTCCACCTGGAAGTCTGTGTGAAATGAGTTTAAGGGTGTATTTTTTTAACTTTCCACGTGCCCTGCTGAAGTGGTTAGATAGATTTTTTATTTTTATTTTGTTGGAAATTTTATAAAATGAATTCTTGCTTCGAGGACTACGAGGCATTTTTTTTTAACTCTTGGCACGTTATAAATGTGTTGGGTACGTTATTGTGTGTGCGTGAGTGCCTCATATGTCAGAAAGGGATACAGTTATTACACAATAATGCATGTACAATGTACATTACGTGCAGTAAAATTATTTTAAGAGATTTTTGCTTGTGTAGTTGCGTACTGTATCGCAGGACTACTGCGGGGTACCCAATTGGGGGTAAGTTGTAAAGATGATGGGAATGGGGAGGGGAAGGAGATGGCGAAGAGGATGGTTGAAAGGTATTTGGCTATTCAGATGTGGTCACCAAACATGGCTAATGACATCTTTAAATGGTGGTCATCAAGGCGATACTGAGAGATCCTCCACTCTGTTAATTTGATGTGTTATGAAAAACAGTTTATTTATATAGATGTTCGTAATTTTTTTTTATAAAAAGTGAATAATTTCTGATGTTTTACTGGGAAACCAATAATGGCATAGGAAATTAAAAAAAAAAATTGTTTTTCATTATAAACAAGTCTGTAAGTGGTTTCACAGTTTGAAATTGCCTTCAGAAGACGAAGCAGCTACGACTCGTAATGATAATTTCACAGCAGTGCTCATTTTTTAATAAATTTAATAATAATATTATTGAATATATAAAAGAAATACTTAAAATTAAATTGGAGTTCTACGAATTAAACCTGTTAACAATAAATAATCTCTATACATTTGCCGAGTTGAAAAAATAAATATATAAAATTCCCGCGATAGAAAAAAATCGCAACGAACGCAATCCGAAAATTATAACAAATCAAATATGTTTCTGTTATTTAACGTGTTATCTATACAGGGTGACGATATGATGAAGAATTTTTTTTAGCGTGCTCCCTCTAACATTTGTATTTACATAACCGCTCCCTATCATAATACCACCTTCTTCTTTTTGAACGCTTATTACAGAGCCTTAAATACAAATCTTTTTTTTTTTCTAATTAAAATATATATTCTCTCATTAAAAATTTAGGCATATTAGATTTGTCAAAGAATTTGTATATAAAAATGCAAAAATCAGTCAGTCATTTTAAATACATGTAGGATTACGAAAGATTTTCTAAATATTTATATTGAGGGATCTGTATCTTTATCGGTCAAATTAGGAATTCCACCGAGCCGAACCCTCTGATATGAAAATATCTGGAGTCGGTGAATTATATTCCCATATAATAGTTTCGTAGATTAACATGTTGTTCTTGTATTGTTTTGTATTAATTATACTTATATAATACACTTGCATAACGTGGATTTACTAGATGATCATTTATATGGAAAAGTGTATGAAAGGGTTTAGTTTTTCCTATGGGAAAAACTACACCAGGACCTGAAAATCTGGTGCGTAAAAAAGTATTAATAAGGGTTGCTTGGACCAACGCAATCACATAATAAATATTCGTCCAGATCATTAAAAAAACAGCCCCTATTATAAGACGGCTGCCGGAGTTACCTAGCTACCCCTGCACACAGTACTACCCTGTATTGGGAATCCTTTTAAATGAGTTAATGACTTTCTGAGGGGTTTTATTTTATTTTTCAAAGTGGCTTGCTTTTGTTAATAAAGGCACTCGTAACTCTTACAGAACGTTAAAACAGTAGACATTTCACACCTTCAGAATAATGAGTATGGATTCTTCTTGCCAGTTAGTAGCCTGGTGGATAAATGCGCCGGGTTCCACTAAATCCTCTGCTAAGATAATCCTCCCCTATTTGTAAATTCATTTAACTTTCTTTAAAGGTGTAATTGGATCGGTAAAGATTTCAATTCGGAAACAATTCATTTTTTAATGTTTCGTCATTACCGCACAAGAGTTCCAACTGTTCTGACCTATGTCATACCCAATTGGAGGATATTATTTGTGAAGCTGTATGAAGCGGTCGTTGGGAGGATATAGTATAGGTTAGAAAACTTGCAATTTAGATCTGGTTTTTGTTTCTGATTGGCATTTTTTATTTACATGAACTCCACATCTTTGTCATCTTTGGGGATGAGTGTGAGGGGTCTTTCAAGGAAAGGAAGGAGAGAAAGTTCTGGAATGGAAAAAGGTGTGAGGTTTGGGTAAGAATTTAGTCACTGTGCAGCTGGTGGTCAGGCCTATCCAAGACCTGGACACACCTCACCTAATGATCCCGGGCACTCTTGCTAAGTCTCCAAACGTACCAAGAGAAGTACTAGGGGTGACCTATGTCAAAGTTGTTGGTTATTCGATAAATGGTTACTGGGACGGCGGTATCCCTCTCCGCCTTCCAAATGGGTATCCCTCTCCGCCTTCCAAATGGAAGGATTGTGTTTAATGAAAAAAAAAACTAACTACCAGGGTGGCATGCAAGGGTCTAGTAATAGCTGTTGTTTCTGACACGCATAACAGTGTCCCAAATGATATTATCTTCATCCGTACCCGCTACCACGTAATATAGTTTTCCATTTTCCGGAGTGATATGCCCGACCTCACCGCAGGGACGTGCTCATAGGGACCTTGCTAGCCGGCGCCGGGCGACCGGAGCGCAGAAGTGACGGGAGGTACCAACTCCCAACTAACCGAGCCCCGGCTTAACGAGAGGTTTATGAAGAAAAATCTTTATATCTGAGAGGAAAATGCGTAGTTACTATTTCACGCTGCGCTGATAATTTCAAGGGTAGGTACTAGATTTTTAGAATGGGTGTACCGATGAACCACACTTAGAGATAAAATCTACATAGCAAACGTATCTGTGTGCCTGGAAAATAAGCTGAATTTTCTTCTATGAAAATCTAAAAGTTTCATAAATTCTATCAAAATTTGAAAAGCAAATCGTCCGTTATTAATTATTCGATCCGGGTAGCAGGAGACATAATATATTATTATATAAGTGGTTGACAATCAGCATAATGAAAGAACTAAATAATTATGCGTTTAGACCTCATCTATTAAAACCTGTGGTCAAATTATAGAACGAAAGTTGAATTGTATTCAACTTTGGGTTTCCATTCCATAGAAAAGCCTGTTTCTAAATTCTATTTCATAAATTCTATGAAATAGATCACAGAATAAATCAGGTGATCCTGGCTTAACGTGCGAAGCCAGATAGCAAAACTGTAAATAATGATATCTATGATTTTCAAAAATTCTTTCAAATTTCGAGAAAAATAAACCAAATTGAAGGAAAGGTACAAAACATATTATTATTAATTTTAATAACTTAATTTAGAGATATAAATCGACCGTACCTACGTCGTTTTTTTGCACCCGGCTAGCAGAAGCCACGATATGGATATTAGTAGTGAGTGGTTGACCATACGGAAAGCATAAATAATGTAGGTAGTAGGTAGGAATCTAATCAACTGGCGAAACCGGTTAGCAAAATTTGTAAAAATTACTACAAAAATTAAGAATCACATCGATTGTTGTTGTTTCAACCCGGCAACAGTCGATACGCAAATAATTAGTAGTGTAGAATTAGGAAAAATAAATGTTTTAGGGAGGGGTAGCAAAACTAGTAAAATATACATTTTTTTAAATAATATTTCGTCATAAATTTCAGGAACAAATTGACCTTTGTTATTTTTTCCACCCGGGTAGCAGAAGCTAGAGGGGTAAAGACTAGTGACAGCCAGCAGCAGTGTACTGAGTGTACCATGTATCGAGCACCAGCGTGTGGGTTGGAAGGTTTGTGAGCAGTCTTCTTCAGGCAGGCTGTGGCAGCGGCGTCAGATAACCCGACCGGCCGCCAGCCGACAGCGGGCCCTAGGACCCTAACCCGACCCGATAATATAACTACGCTACCAGGGGATCAGGGGCTCTAAGGGTGGGGTTTCCCATACCAACCAACGGGGGGGTATTCTGTTAAATATCTAATTAATTTAATAATCCGTTTACAAAAAAATATGGTTTGAAATGCTATTATTGATAATATCGTTTTCGTTGCTTATTCCTAAGCTTTTACTTTTTATGTAAGTATCGCACAAGTTTCAGCCAGTAAATGATAGCATCCCCAAATGGTGTATATTTTGAGGTTAAAGTGGGGAGAGGAAATAATGAGGAAGAGGAAGGTTGAAAGAAATGCGAAATTGATTTTTTGATTGAAACATTTTCAAATTGAATTGTGTTATATAAGTACATAGATAGTAAGTACTACGTTCTCAATCTGTCTGTAGTATTATTTTTTTAAATACTTGGATTATTATAGTTGGATTTTTCTAATTTTTCATATTTTTTATTTTGATAAAACTAGAAAATTTTTTTGAAAAGAGTTGACAACCTACTTGTACGCATTTATTCGAGAAATTTCTTTCGTCAGTAGCAAGAAACGATTATTAGGTTTCTATTATGTATAAAACTTTTTTCTCATTTTTGTTATACAATTTTTTAATGTTTTTTTTATCAACAAAAGAGGTTTTCAAAGATTAGCGCAATGAAATATTGAAAAAAATAAGAGTGGAAATAAATAATTGTAGCTAAAACGAAAACGGTTTATCAAAATTTTCTCATATTTGGGTGAATATAGATATATTAATTATTATTACCACAACATTTTAAGTGCAAAATAACGATTTTTGGCGGCTACTAAAGTGTGATGAGTTCCAAAATAATTAAATAAATTCGAATTAATCAGTCTTGGTAGAATCATTATTTCTCCCACTGTGTGTTATGACGATGTTGTTACGACAATAATGGCTATGTCCCCCACTTATCTTGTTTCTAATATATTTGGAAAATCGAAATACTTAAATATGTTTATTTGCTTATTAACGGACTTATGTCCAATTTCCAATAAAATAACACGAAATTTGGAAACATTTACATATATGTATATGTAAAAACAGAGTTAAACATAAGAAAATAGAAGTAACAAGTCCGATCAAGATTTAGCTCGAATTCATAATAGTTATAAAATATCTTCAATTGTTTAGTGACCGACAAAAATCGAGGTCTTGACTTGAGCTGACCTTTTTACACATTCTGGACAGTGGTAAATTATATCCATAATTAGTCGAGTGTTGATTGAGGAAGAGCAGTTCATTATTTCTGAGTCTACGGGAAGGTATATTGAATGGGATGAGTTAATTTATTTATTTATTTATTTTTATTTAAGTATAAAACAGGCATGTTGCCCAATAATTTACATACATGGGTGATTTAATTTCAACGTATAAGATAAATCCTAACAAAATAGCAACAAAAATAATTATCTAAAAATGCAAGTGTCAAAAAAAATTGAGTAAAAAGGTAAATAATATATTATTATTGACACCTGTGCTGATGAGACACTTCTTCTTCTTCTTTCGTATGGTGGGGGGGTCAGAGGGGGACATCTAGGTCTGCGAGCCACTCCAGGGCCTCAGGCGTCGCCCTGTGGACCTCATCAATCCCGCCGGGGAATGAATGGAGCGGGCATTCGTTGACCACATGTACGGTGGTCTGCACCGCACCGCATTCGCACATCGCCGACTCTTTAAGGCCCCATCTATGCATAGATGAGACACTGATTTAGAAGGTACAATATTGCCTGTCTTTAAATAAAGGGCTTCATCACAATATCAGCTTTAAATGATTGAAGATAAAACATATTTTTTAAAGTTTTTAAATGGATCATTAAACATGTCTATTTCGTTATTAGTGCAGTGTATAGTATTATAATGTCTTAATATTCGCGGTACAGGGGAGAAATATCCTGTGTTTGTGTGGTAGGCTTCAATATAGAAAATGTCTTGCGTCCTCCTGGTTGAATTTCTTGGTGGTGTGTTGATGTTAATTTGGGATAAAATGATGTATCAACTGATGCATGTATAATTTTGTGTAGAAGCAATAAATCGGAAAATTTGAGTTGTAGAGGTGAATTAATAACGCAGTTGATAATTTTGAAGGTTTGGATTTGAATATTATTTATGTTCAGAGTTCCGAAACATGAGTTTTCTGACACTAACGTAATTATATCTGGGTTATCTAAAAATGCTTTACAAGGGAAAAAATTAAAATGGATTTTGGAAAATGAAACTTAATAAACTACACTGCACTTGAGGCAGGAATTCACTCCTTGCGGAGGATTGTTTTTTTTTAAAGAAACAATGTTATCGAATATGTACAAGAGTAGGCCCTACATTAAAGAGTACCAGGGTAGCACATCAGCCGAGGGGGTGGGGGGTTCTCTACACTTTCTCGGCGCCAAGGGAGGCCCCTGTCGGAGGGGGTGGGACGCCTGAGGGATGGGGGGTAACGAGGGGGCCGTGGGGGCTACGCAACTGCCAGCCAGCACTGCTGCCTACCCCTGACAACTACCCCTAACATCTACACAGAACCTTATCCGAACATAGCCTTGGTGGAAATATACCAGTAATACCAACCCTCTGTACTGGCTTCTCAACGAATGGATTCATGAAATTGTAGTAAAAATTGCGCTATAAAAATTACCCGAGAATCACTAAGTTCCATGACAATTCAACAAAGTGGCATTTCAACATCCGTATTAAAAATTACACAGCGTTATTAGCATAATGGTTTAAAACATTCTCCATCGATGGGTTTAAGACAGATTTCGTTATTAAAATAATGGTTTAAAACATTCTCCATCGATGGGTTTAAGACAGTTTTCGTTATTAAAATAATGGTTTAAAACATTCTCCATCGATGGGTTTAAGACAGTTTTCGTTATTAAAATAATGGTTTAAAACATTCTCCATCGATGGGTTTAAGACAGGTTTCGTTGTTAAAATAATGGTTTAAAACATTATTTTTTTAAAAGACAGTTTTCGTTATTAAAATAATGGTTTATAAGATTCTTCATCAATGGGTTTAAGACGGTTTTCGATATTAAAACAATGGTTTGAAACGTTCTTCATCGGAAGAGTTTAAGACAGTTTCTGATATTAAAATACTTAATGGTTTCATGAAAAATTATAACAAATTACAAATCAAACAATATAACAATCAATAAAGTTTTTCGATCAATTTAGAAACATGCAGATATTATAACATGTGATTATAGTGGTTTACACAAAGTAATTTGTTTCATTTAATCAATAAAGTTATTAAAAGTAAAGAAAATAAAAAGTGGGCTGAAAACCTAACCTAAAATTGTTGCATTAGTTTTTACTACAAATCAGAACACGTTAGAATAGATAAAGTCATTAAAAGTGATAAAAAATTTGCCTAAAAAAAGAACCTAACCAAGTCAACATTTTTTTTAATAAAACAATATAACTTTGTTAAAACCACACTGATCTATTTAATATTAATGCCGATAATCAAAAGTATAACATTTTTTTATTTACTTCACTTTTCAAGATTGTTTTCCAAACTGTTCTGATTTGTCGTATTTATGTTTTTTTTATAATATTTTAATTAATGAAGATAATATTAGCGAAAGTCAATCGAAAATCCGAAACAGAGAAATCAGAAAAGATACGGATACATCTGGGACTCGAACTCAGGATCTCTGGCAATCCGGGCCAACGCGCTATCCACTGCACCAACGTATCCCTGTTTTTTCTTCATTACTCCACACAGGATCTGTAGAACGCAAGAACGAGTCGTAGAAGTGACCCGTTCTCATGTGACAAATATAAACCGTGTAAATATGATTGGCGCGCGTTTAGCGTGTTTCCCGACTATTATCCGGTTACCAAAAATAATGTCTTAAACATTTTTAATACAAATCCAAATATTTTTTCTTTTGACGAAACGTGCTACAAAATTACTTTCAGAACCACTTTTTTACATGTGTGTCGAAATTGTTCATTTCTGTCCCTGCACAGTTGAAAACCATACAATGTTATATTTTGGTAGTTTCATTTTGTGGTTGTTTATCTGCGAATAGAAAACAGTGCAAATAATTTCATGGTAGCATTAATTTTAAGTTAAGATAAAAAATAAACAATAATGAGTGAAGATACATATCTTACGCACTCATGGACATGAAAACGTACTCGTACATATTAATTTATATGTGTAGATTAGGGTAGATACTTTAAAAAGGATCCTCTAAGGCTCTAAGGGTTGGCAGGGTGGCCCACGCATAGTTTCCCGATGCCCAACCCTTAAACTTGAAAGTTGCCATCGGTTAAAGTGAACGAAGCTAGGCAAGGGATCATTTCTCAGAGGAAGTGGCGGGGTCTGAAGAGGAGGAGGGATTTCACGTTAGATAAGTACCACACCCCCCCGAAGGGGTAGGCAGTAGGAACAGACCCCCTATTTATAGGTAAAACCCTAACCGGCACCAAGGCTGGGGGGGTTTAGGGGGTGGCGGCAGTTTTCAACTCCAAGCCACAATATCCAACTTTTTCCTTTTGGTAGGGGGCGGCCGGAGGAGGAAAAAATAAACCTCCCTCGCTCCATGAATATCCATGCACCCTTCTGCTTACGATGCTCCCCTGGTCAGAATGTTGGAAAATTCTTTCCGTTTTCTTTTTACCGACAAGCTCATGAACCTAGCTCGGAAAATCACATATTTTGTTTAAAAAAATCTCGTGTTATCGCAACGTAACTAATAAACATACTTGGCTAATTTTATAGCGCTATTTTTGTGGCATATCACCTCGAGGGTGTTTTTCGTAGCTACAACTATTATATACAGTATATTTTTGTTTTCGTTATTAGAACGTAGACATTTAATCAACTAGTTTCACTATTCTAACCTTCTTTAGGACAGTATTATTATAAACTGACCCAACCTAACTAAGTTTTAAATAAGAGAGAAAGAGAAAGCATATTAGAGGAAGACAGGTCGTATTGTTAATCAATTTTTAATTGTGAATTTATATACTTATAAAATTATAGGTTATAAAAAAGTTATTTATGTAATTATTATTACGCGTGACAGCTGTTTCGCCTTCGCCTTGAAATAATTATCAAACTTTCGTTAGACCACTTACAGATGATATAATTTTATACATTACATAGGTACTTATAATGAAAAACATTTTGCTTTTATTTTTATTACCTATGGACTTGTTTTCCGAGAACATTAATTAGTCGGAAATTAATAATGACTAGCCGATACCCGGCATGCGTTGCAATGCAACTAAACTCCATAAAATCATTTTTCAAACAACTCGCGTGTGCCCTATTTATTTATTTATTTATTTATTTACGCCTATTAAGGCTTTTAAATACATATAACATTTTTTACAAAATTATACAAATAAATAGTGCAGGAAACGACACTTCTACAAACATAAATTTGAAGTTATATTGAATTTTTTTTTCGCAATTTTTATAACTCCAGAACTTACCGATATAGAAATATTGCTATACAGAAACATTTGCGGGCATGTCCAAAACAATTCATAATAATTTAATCGCAATCGGATAAATAGTATAGAAAATATCTCTAAATATATCAAACGCGCGAACTGTCAAACGTGCAAGTTAAAGTAGTCGATAGTTTTTCTGAAATTATCCAATTTTTTGGGCAATTTTCTTAATTTTTCTTTCCGTAAGAACCTTCCACAAAGTATTAGAAAACTTTAAAAAAATGAATGAAAGTCGTTCTGAAGTTATGGCGTGACCAAGGGAAACAGAGATTCATTTATATATATATATAAATATATAGATAGATTAATGATTATTAATTACCATTTAAAGTTTTACCTAGTTATTGTACTGCATTGTTTAAATAATAATAATACTAAATATATAAAAAATATTGCTGTTCTATAAATTAAACCTGATAACAATAAATAATTATGTTAGTTTAATTTTTTGGTTATTTAGTGTATTGAAGAAGGTTAAAATATAACCGAAACTAATTGACGTGTATAAATTCTAATTGTTAAAATCAAAGTAACTTTTCAAAATTTAAATATTTAATGTCAAGATGCAAATATTGATTTGATTGCTTTCCTTGATTCATTTAAAATATCTATTATTATTGTTGGTGAATGTCCTTTTATGATATTTTTAAATTAAATATCAAGGATTCGAGTATAATAAAAACTTCATTAGTTAGCTCATCTTTTATCTGCCTCATCCATCCGTGAGTTGCAGAGATAATTTTCTAGATCTATTAATACATATTTGCATATCTATATTAATACATATTTTTAATGCATGTCTCTTATGATTCATATCCTTTTTAAATATATATATATACTTATTATGATATTTACCCGCCTCGGAACAGACTTTGTCTAGTGAGGCAGGGAAAACAACAGAAAATTGTAAATCATCCAATTTATATTAAATAAACGCCCGGGTTGCCGGCACTGAAACTGAACTGATTATCTTCTATTTATAAAATGTTTTTAACTTTAGGAAAAGTTGCATAATAGCTACCCTGACCTTTTATGTATCTGATGTGGTTGTGTAATTGTTAGAGTGAAAAGAGGACAGTTATAAAGTAGAGACAAAGAAGTTTCATTGTAGCCGCTTATCCACAGCGCCTTTCCAAAATAATGTGTGTTTTTTCTTACATCAAACTCGTGCGTCACCAGAAAATTGTCAATTAAGACAAGAGAGCCTTCCCGGCAAGCGAATAAAGAAATTCTTTCGTAATTTCGTTCGAAAAACGCCGCTTCGTTTGAAAAGCTCGGGTCAGATGTAAGGCTTCGCCGTTTGCCCGTTCAGCCCCTACCCCCCTGGCACCGGCGACTCGGGCCCGCTGCCGGGGAGCTGGGGGGTAGACCCTTGCCCCCCCGAGACACCACCACCCCGGCAGGCGTGGGGCGCAGCCGGTTCTCTGGAAGAGGGGGGTCGAACCGCCTTTTTGTCCCGCCATTTATTATTTTTTCTGAATTTTGCTAATGGACGGATGGGTCTAATTCCTTTTTCTTTGTCCGGTTAGGGGGTGGGAAGGTAGGGAGAAATTAAGGTAGCGTCTTGGAGATTGTAAAAATACAAAATGAAAATACAAGGGTGGCCGCTACCACTGCCTATGTACTGTACATGTACGCCATTGTCTTGCAAATGAGCAAAGCTGACTACGGAAAATGGATAATTTGCTTCGGAAATTATTTCAAAGGTTACTTAATTTCTGATAACATCGAACTTCTTTATTCGTGCTTTGTTTGTACCACATAATTTCGTAGATTTTGGGAAACGGTTGTGATAACTTTTAATGATATTCATGAAGTGCTGACATAAAATATTTTTGATCTGTTATGAGTTTCATACGAACAAAAAATGTCGTCACTGAATACACTTGTAATTTCAAATAAAATCGTAAAAAATATCGAATGTAATTTGACTGGCATCGTAAACATTGGTCAAAATGAAAAAAAAAATAAAGATCAATACCATCATCTTTTCATTTGATTTTATTTTGAAATTAGTTGTTACCACTCGGATTCACCCCAGTACCAACAAATTTTTTTTCAACACATTTTTAATAATTTTATTTTAAAAGACCGTTCGACGCCTAGGACTCGAAAATGCGAATTAAATTGCTCTTTCAAAATTTCCCTATCTTAATATGCGGATTGCAATATTTAGAGCACAGGCGTCAGGTAGGTATGCTATCCTTGTTCTATAGCTATTACAATGGAAGATGCTCTAAGGAAGTAGCGTCATTGATGCCTTCGGCATAGCCGGGAAACATCCCAAACGCGCGCTTAACATATGCTTACGATTGAAATTTGTCACACGAGGACCAGTCGCTCTTACGGGCGCGTTCGTGAGTTTAACAGTTCTTGAGTTGAAAATTTCTCGAGTTTAATAGTTCTTGAGTTTAACAGCTCGGCTGTGGAATGTTTTGCCGGCTTCTGTGTTTCTTCCCTCCTACACCATGGGTCTCTTCGAGATTCATGTTCACTCCTTCCTCACTTCAAAAAGATCCTCCACACAGCATATTCATAAAGATGACATAGGCCATGAGGGAAATTATTTTCCTTAGGGCCCCCGTGTAGAGCTAATGCAAAAAATAAAGAATTTCTATATTTAAAATGTTTGAACTATTTCAGCAGAAGCAAGTACAAAATGAGCTTACTTCAGGCAATCCTATTTAATCGGTTTATCTCCTAAGTGATTACTTATAAAATGAATGGGATCTGTTGACGCAAGTATGCATACATATAAGCCTTTCTTCATTCACCTACTTTCAAAACCTATCCTGTCTGACACTATTACCTACGCGTGGAACAATAAATCCGAAGGAACAGGCAGTCTATTAAGTGAACTAGTGCAATGGTCATCTCCTTTTTGATATCTAAGTTTATTTTAATATCGATTCCCGCAGAGACTTGTGCAGAGTGAACAAGCCAAGTGATCTATCGACAATAACATAACAAGAACGTGCTCAATAGAGTCAGATTCCCTTTTCAAGTTTCACTGTTCAAATCCCTATATTTGTGTCATTGAAACGCCATATTTTTTTTATTTAATTCAAAATTATTGAATACAGTCTTATTATATTTGCGATTACAGGATCTAGATTTTAGAATTGACCCTTAAAACTTTCCTCAATTTTCTTTATCTTTATGTGTGGGTACGGATGTTTGAAATCAAAATTTTAACACCGCTGCATTTAGTGCCCATTTTACCACCGGGGTAACTCTCCGCATGGGGAACAATAGTGCACATTGCACCCGGGCGGCGTCTTACGCTCATCTCCCCTGAGGTTTTAGTGTTCCCCGCTTTAATGTCTGCTCTCCGCATAACCCGGCGGGTGTGCCTTTTGACGTTAACCTCTTAGACACCAAACCCCTCCACCAGATTTTATTAAAGAATTTTGAGAATTTAATTACAATAACAACTCGATTATGTCACTTGGATTTTAGGTTAGTCGAATTACCCTGAACGAGATTTGAAGAAGTTATATTCTTTATTATTTTTTAGCAATAATTATTAGCCTGAAACACTCATCCATATTGAAAGAATCTTACGAGAAACGATACATATCGCCGACGTGACCGGCAATCAAAAGGGTGCGGGTTCGAGTCCCGTCGGCGATATGTATCTTTTCTCGGAAGATTCTTTCAATATGGATGAGTGTTTTAGGCTAATAATTATTGCTTATAATAATTGTTACCCTTTGTGCTATGCATAAAAAATCTTGTCTTAAACATTAGTTTATCAATTAAAAAATAATAATTAATATTTGACGAGTTAAATTATTTCACCAAAAAATGTAGGCATAATATGTCTCGACGCCATCTAGTGAGAGAGTTAGCACTTACATGCCTTTCCCATATAAAAATAAAGTTGGTTGTTTGCAGGTGAACAAGTGTAATAAGCAGTAGTTGTTGAATGAAACACTAGGTATATATTGAATCATTTGGCGGGTAGGAGGTATCCCGCCGTAGCTTAATGGTAGAGCACTTGACCGGCAATCAAAAGGGTGCGGGTTCGAGTCCCGTCGGCGAAATGTATCTTTTCTCGGAAGATTCTTTCAATATGGATGAGTGTTACAGGCTAATAATTATTGCTTATAATAAAGTTATATTCTATTTTTGTGGTTAACCATTCAGACCCCTAAGCTTCTTTTCACGGCAATACAACAATAGCAGCCAAGTCCCATAAGATTGTTTCCAAGCTAACGTTTTTATTCTAGTTACAACCTTAAAACTAAAACGAGAATATCTATAATAAACCATGCTTCACATATCTATTCAAAGTTGTCCATGGAAATAGATAAAAAAACGCTTATTTTGAAGAAACTGTTTTCACTCGCAAAATCGTTAGAATAAATCCAAATTTGGTTAGTTTTAAATATCACTTTGAAATTTAATTTTTTTTTTTATAGTGAACATTTTACAAGAGTCTCAACTTCTCCCATCTGGAGCCAGTGAGACTGCGACATCCCCAATTGGGGAATGTTGGGAGGCTGAAGGTAAGCGGGGAAGGGAAGGAGATGGCTATTGGAAGGGGAAGTACCTGGCTATTCAGATCTAGTCACTAAAACGCATAAAGCCATTTCAAGCAACGTTTCAATTCTGAATGTTAGTCTTATAACGGGGTGAAACTGAGATTATCTTCCTATTTTAATTAATTAACTGTGAAATAACACAAATTAATCAAATAAAATTTATTTGCGCACGCCGGGTTCGAACCGGCGACCTTCGGAAAAGGAGTCTAAAGCCTTGCCCCTGCCGTCGTATGGTACAAAAGTAAGATGATAAAATTGTTTCTTATACATTTGAATATAAAAAAATAGTGCTGTTTTACGTTATCCGTGGTTATACCTTTTTCATTCTTTCATTCTTAAAATCTTACCTGTTAAGGCTATATATACTATGGCACAAAATTATAATTCAGCATATATTTACCCCGCAGCATAAAGAGAAATTAGAACATAAATATAGCACTAGATTAACGCGCAAAGACGGGTTAATAGTTCCGAAATTTAATAATAAGTACGGAATACAACATACTGAAAATATTTAATTTATTACCTGACACTATAAATCAATGTAATTCTATGAATAAGGTTAAATATTATATGGTGAAAAATTGGCTATCGGAAAAAAAAATTATATTAGTATGTACGAAAAAATGTATGAAAAATGAATGAAAAACGTTGAATCTGTAGATATAAGATGTAAATTATTATTTTTTAAATGTATATGAATGTAAAATATAAGCACCTAATGACAAGCCAATTGAATTGGTTTAGCAGGACTTGTTTGTTGATACTATGTATTCAATTATTCTTTCAATAAATAAATAAAAAAAATTTAAAACAACACAAGTGAGTCATTTTTACATTTTTTTAATGTTTGCATTCTAAATTTTAATATTTATTTGTAGTAATACAATTGCAAGCATATTTTATAATCTTAACAACAGTTTTTAGTATTCTGCTACGTTCAGAAATATTTAATGTATTGATATTTAATTGCAAAGCGGAGATTACACAAAATTTTTATCAATCTGACAGTTTATCAGAACCAAAAACATACACAAAGGCGACAGACCCGAATGGCTTGGACTATTGTCCAATTGTGCAATTCATGTAACATAAAAAAAGATAAAATCAAAGTTGCAGAAAGTGTGCAGAACTAATTTAATAACTAACTAACCAACGACCACGCCGTTTCCTCGCAGGGGTAGGCAGAAAGGACGGACCGCTAAACAACTCGGTGCCTCATTCAAGTTCATACAATAATTTATTGTTGTCTGGGGAGGGTGTTCTAAAACTAATAATATAATGTACTTCTTTTCTCCTTTCTATTTTCTACTTTTTATTATAATTTTTCCAATATTTAACATGATTTATACTAATTCCATGTTTACACTAGACTTCATATTTCATACAATGTAACTATACTATATTGGTCACCATGATACAGGCAGCCGCCTAGTATGGTGATTTAATATATCAACTTTATGTAAATGTCACAATTATGTAACATGTATTATATAAATAAATAAATAAATAAAAATACATACTATTCTATTATTCTGACACTTTGCCATGTATTTCTCAAGCGTTCCCGACTTCTTCTACCATTCAAATTTTCATAATTTATTCTTTATTAAACTCTTTTCTTCGTTTATCTGAGCGGACCATTTCTTAATCTAACTCATTACGCATGGTTTAATCACACTTACGCCTCAGGGATCTCATTTCGAAAATCTTGAAAAATTAAAAATTATAGCACAAAGTTGGCTTTGTGGGGTTAAGAGTGAGCTGGGTACACTGAAGAGATAAACTGACAAAGGTATATTGTGGCATAGCCGAAGTAAGGTGAAATTGATCTTACTTCTCGTGGAACTGATCTAACATTGTCAAAAATGTCGAAAATATTTCTTGAAAGTTTAGGTAATCCATTTATTTTATCTTTCTGGGCCTTATATGAACAAGCGAAAATACTTCGATGTACAAATTAATAATTATTTCATTTTAACGCTCTGTCTGTTGTGTACATTACAATAAATGAAAAATAATATTTTTAGAATTTAAATTAACTCATAGACGGTGATGTTGGTTGATCAGATTGTAATAGCCGGGTACTTCCCATCCTTCAACTACCTCATCTCCTTCCCTTCCCAACTCCCTTCAGCCTCCCAACATACCCCAATTGCGGATGCCATAACACCATTCGATCCGGACAGTCGAGCAGTCTTATTCGTATTTACATAAAATAGTGATTTTACGCATTTATCGATACTGACAACAGTGACAACAGTTTTCTTTCAAATCTGCCTAGATCTTGGCTTTAGGATAACCAACACCTCTGCCATACATCACCCCAAGTGGTTCGCTACGTTTGGTTACTTTGGAGGGATGCCCGTGAACATGTGAGGTTCATGTCTGGGTTTATTTATCCGGGTATTGTCGGTGGATGCGTCTGCCCATTAACTGCGTGGCAGTCCGGATAGAGAGAGAATGGTTGAAGGAGAACTTTTGACGTATTTGAACAACGCAATGGGGGGGGATAGATTCATACGTCCTTCATCCTTGGACACACTGACCCCTAGATTCCTACCAACCCCTGATATTTTTTTCCTTCTAAAGAGACCCTCCCACAGCTCTCCCAAAGATGACATTAGACTCTGAGAGGAATTATTTTCCTCATTGCCTCCTGTGTGGAGCTAATGTAAACAAAAATATTCTTTCAAAATGGCGAAGATCGAATTTCTAGGGATTTTCTGTTCACTCTCAGGGTAGCAGTGGGAGGATAAGGCACCGGCCAAGGGTGGGGGTGGTTTAACAGGGGGGGGGGGGGGTGATATGGCACAGTTGGGGGGGTGGGGCTGCTACTGCCGGTGACGCCAATGGATGTTATTTCGAAGGGCGTGGGGTGGCTCGGACGACTGAAGAAAAAAAAAACCCGACGCCACTGGACTCTCATCAGATTTAAAAACTCTAGCTTGTTTTTCGGTGTTTTTACTACACGATTTTTTCAATCAAGATATAAGAAAAATAGTCAAGTTGTAAAACATCGATAAATTTAAGAACACTTGGTTAATACTTTTCCAAGAAAATATATGGAATTATGGACAGCCCTGATTTACTAAGTCTAATTTACCTTCATTATACCAACAAGAACTACTCGATCTAAAATTATGTTTAGTTGCTATTATTTAATAATTTTTTTTTTAAATATTTTAGTTTGTAAGACCTTAAATAAATAGAAAAACTGAGGTATTTTTGTCACAAAACACGTTTTCGGATTTATTTTTTAATGATTTTAATTTACTTAACTAAAATTTATATTTTGAAAACTGTGTTGACTAGATTATGTGTTGTTTTATTTTTGTTGTTGTTGTATGGTTTGAAATGTGTGTTGTTTAATAGAATCTATCTCTTGAACAAATCTGCCAACGACTAACGATATAACATTAGTATATTAAAAATACACCATGTTTTTCAAAATTTTAAAACTGCGTGTACCAGATAAAATAACAATATTTCAAAATCAATGTAGGTTGTTTTGTAAAAAGAGTCAATACGTCTGGAATTTGATTTCAAAAGGACTAGTTTCTGATAACTAACTAACTAACTAACCATCACGCCGTTTCCCCGCAGGGGTAGGCAGAGAGGACGGACCGCCAAACACCTCGGTCTTGGCACACACTCTTTGCCTCATCCACATTCATACATCGTCTCATACATACTCTTCTATTTTTCTGACTCTTGACATGGCCCGACTCAAGTATCTGATTCACTTGATCGTGCCATGTCTTTCTCGGACGTCCCCTACTTCTTATACCATTCACACTTGCATCATATATTCTCCTTACGCTCCTTTCTTTGTTCATTCGCTCTACATGCCCAAACCATCTGAGGGTTCCTTTCTTAATTTTACTCATTACGCTTACATCAGCCTTGCATTCTTTTCGAATCTCCACATTTCTCACACGATCATACATGGTTTTACCACACATACGCCTCAGGGATCTCATTTCAACAGCATTCAGTCTACTTTCATCCTTCCTCTGCCAGTTCCATGCCTCACTGCCATACATCAGGGTAGGTGCAAGCACTCCATTGTGGACTGCTAACTTCGCTTCTTTGGACAGCTTTTTGTTAGCGCCAACAGCATTCAGTCCTCCATTAATGGAGTTACCTGCATTTACCCTCCTTTCAATGTCTCTATCAGCCTTCCCATCTCTCGTAAACATACTACCCAAATACACAAACTAATAGTTTCTGATATTCTCTGGTAATACTCTCAGCCATGATCAATTGATCTCTCAGTTCTTTAATATCGACCATGCTAAAGAAGCCTCTGTGCAATGTTTACCAATCAAGTGATCTCTCAGTACATGTAATTGGTGTATTTTTTATTAATCCGTGCACTTATCACGTCTTATGATACCTCGGTCCCTTTAATATCGATTTGCATGGAAACTTGTACAGTGCCTAACCTCGTGAGCCCTCGGTGCCGTAATACGAGTATTGCACCTCAAAATAACTTGCTGTGAGAAATTAAGCTCAATCATTTTCCCTTCCAGTGTCCACTATTCACATATTCCCATAGTTGTGTCATTTAGAAAATTCAAATTTTATTTATTACAGTACAATTGGTTCGCGGTCAATCTATCTCCGACTACAATAATTTTTCGTAATGGGTGTGAGTTGTGATTGTTCGAGTAATTGTTGAGTTATTTTTTATTACATTTCCGTTTTTTTCATTTCGTTATACATTATTCAGTTGTGTCATTTAGAAAGTCCAAGTTTTATTTATTACAGTACAATTGATTCGCAGTCAATCTATCTCCGACTACAATAATTTTTCGTAATGGGTGTGAGTTGTGCTTGTTCGAGTAATTGTTCAGTTATTTTTTATTACATTTCCGTTTTTTTCTTTTATGTGTGTGCTTTTGCAATATTGACTTTGAAAGCACACTTAAATATCAGCCATTAAAGCTGAAAGAATAAGGCGTTAAGTTGCCTGTGAATTTAACGTGCCTGTCGTAACGTTTGAGTGCGTATAATAATAATATTTATCGGAAACGGAGGGGAAGTTTTTATATTCTGACCGCAGGGGGTTGGAGGCATAAGTGATTTATTATCAAAAGCTTTCAATTCTTCTTCTTCTTCTGGTTATCTGGTTCTGGTATCCTATCGGATGTCAGCTATCATCAATTAATTCCTCAACTGACAGGCTGCAGAACTGCACTCGTATAAATCACGTAGATTTCGAAGACATGAAGTGAGGAAAATAAATAAAAAATGCCCATCGTCTGCCTAAAATGTAAATCTAACCAGAAATTATTTTCTCAGCAAATTGGTTTAACCGGTAATAAATCAATTTAAACGCCTTCAAAATTGACATTTCAAATTGTATAAATACGTTGTCTCAATGTGGTATAACCACTATTTCAAAATGGCCTTGTAAGCCGAAACAGCTGTCACAATAATAAAAAACTAAATTACTTGCAGAACTTAATTTAATTTTGATTAAATTAAAAAAAAAATTAATAGAGTTCTACGAATTCAACACAAAAACAATAAATTTTAAAAAATACCCTTATCACCTTCTTGAAAAAGTATTTGGAACAATGGCAAGAAAAATAATGCAAATTCGAGTGCATTTATTTTGAAAACAGTTTTGGATCTATACCACCTTGGAAGTACGTAATATCGTTTTGTACTTATTCGTTTTGCAATTTACTATATTGCGTGTTGTGTGCTCCTTTGCAGAGATACACTGGTAATGATTGGTAATCCCTTTTGGGAATAAGAGCCTTACATCCATAGGTCACCGATTAAATCTTAGATTTCTTAATATTTTAGAAGAAGATCTAGTGGAGGGCCTTCGACGGTGAAATTGAATTGAATTATTGATGGCATCCGATGCTTCTTGGACGATTCGAACAAAACAACATTTTACATAATTTACTGCTGTGGGAGGAAGGAATACCGAGATCAGAAATCAGAAGTGTAGGACGTGAAAACTGTGCCTCGTGTGTGTATCATAATAATTTTACGAGTTTCTATGGCACCGAACCACAGGAGCGCAGAGGACGGCGGGGGCAGCGGTTCCATACCCCTTTGGCGAAACCTCAGGGGGTGTGTGGGTGGCAGCATCGGCTTAACGCTCGGCGGACCACGCACAATACCTCGTGCAGTTTATGACGCCCCGGTAAAAAGTGTCTGCAATTTCAAAGGAAAAACGAAATTTTGTAACTTTGGAATGTTGTGTTAGCAAAGTCACTGTAAGTGTCGCCCTGGTGGACGGACTACCGTTCAGAATAGACACGTACAAATGGCTTTAGCCGTGTTGGCAGACCAGATATAAATAATCTAATACTTTCCACCTTCTTTCCCTCAGAACATACCCCGATCGTGGATGCCACAGTCTCACAGGCTCCGGACAGTTAGGAAATCATGTGCGGATCGTTAAATTTTATAAAACAACTCAACAACAAAATAAGCACACTTGACAGTAGAATAAAAACAAGAAGTTAGTTTCTAGAATGAAAATAGGAAGTTTCTATTCATGTAATTTCTCTAATCTGCCTTTTATAGCCATTAGTGTGTATCGCTGATAACTCTGTTATCTCTTCCTCTTTCTCGTAAACCACGCATATACCAGAAAGAGACATTAAAACGAAATTCTCAACGGAAAACTTCATTTAAACGTGCATTATTGAATCAAAGATACACATTTTGGAATTGTCGTACTATCTGGAATCTTTCTGAAAGGCAGTTAGTTAAGTTAGGTTGAATAATCAAAACAATTTCAAATAATAATCCGTAAGCTAACCTAATCCAAATGTTACAAAACAATGATTGAAAATTATACGTAGCAAATTTGTGCAAAAACGATAATATCCCTTTTTAAGTTGGCAAATTTTACTTAGTCTGTTTTCCTGTTACTTGCTTGGTGCGGTTGACGAGGTGGCGAGGGGTGGTGGCTCTATGTGTGCCACGCCGCCTGCGTGCGGTGCTTTGTGAACCTACTATCCTACTACATATACTAACTACACTGAGCGGTATCTACCATCACCGCTTCATGTACTCCTGGTAGAAATTATATCATTCATAATAGTTTTTCTTTGAGATTAATCAAAACACGTTTAAACCTAAAACCTAACCCAAACTAACATAAACCTAATAAACTAACCTAATCTAATCTAACTTAACAGTTTTTCTTTTTCACGTTTTTCGTTTCATTTAACACGAATAACCTTGTATAGATATTGGGGAATCGTAGGCAATGTTTGGAATTTTTTTATTATCACGACACTATTAATAATTTTGAAATAGCAAGAAGATAAGGTGTTAGATATAAATATGAAAATAGATATCTCCATATTTTCTTAGACCTCCTCAATAGGATATCCTGTGTTTGAGGCAAACTAGGTTTTGATAGGAGCGTTTTCAGCGACTTCTATACATAGTTCCACTATTTGGTTTGGGTAGGATTTTTTTCAGTAACTTCTATGGCGATATTTTAAAAAATACTAGTCAGTTCTTTTTTCGATAATTCCGATTTTCTGTACTGTGGTTTATAATAAATTTATTGAATTTTTGTGACACTAGGATAAGTTTGTTCTATAATTTTACCGCTAAAAAATCAGGGTTTTTTTATCCAAATGTAGTATTACACTTAGGTATATTTAGGTTTTCTGTTTGCTTTGCTCTGGTTTTATACGAGATGATGAACCAGTTATTTGAGATGATGAACCAGTAATTATTTCATTGCACACTATCAGTATAGTAAAATATAAAAACAAGAACTTAATTAGTAAACAATCAAAAATCCAAGTAAAACTGACTACAGAAATTGATTTTCTGCTGCATTTTTTTTTCAGTTTTTACATGAGTAATATAGCCCAAAATAAAACCAATTATGGATTTCCTCCTTGCGACTTTACCTCTAATAATAAGAAAGTAATAAGTAAGGAAAATGAAGCCAAAAATCTTATAAAATAAAAAAATATATAAACGAATAACTACATAAAACAAAAAAATATCAATACATTGGTAACCATAAGAAAATAATAAAGTTACTGTAATGTTCTAAGCGTTGTTGATGGAAATATCGTAATATTTTAGTTTTTCTAGATCGTTAAAAGAGTTAATGCAATAGTGATTTGAATTTTCATTTAGTCTCACATAACTTTTACAATTTTCAATCCAGTAAAATGTATATAGTATAAACGATCACAATTAAGTTAGAAGAAACATAATTATTGATAATATTTTAACAGCTGAATGACAAAAAAACATGGAGTATTTTGTTGCGTTTTTGGCCGCTTGAAAACTTATATCTGTATCAAGCTGTTTTCCGACATTAATAGTTAGGTATATCAATATTACCGATTTAGACAAGGGGGAGAAGATGAGACTAAAAAAGTTATGTAATATATTATGAAGTATATCTGATTACACTTTTGTTACCAAGGGATATCAACGCATTCAAATAATTTTAAGGTCTTTTTCAGAACACCTGTTGATTGCTTCAATGCAAATCGTGGAATGTTTTATATCTGTGATCTTATCTTCTTAAATTGTCGACAAAATCACGTTTTATTACTTATGAGGCACTACTTTAAATTTTTAAATATTATTATTTTGATTATTGTAAATTAGTGTTCAAATAAACAAAAGATCTCAAACATCTTGCTTTATTTTGTTCAGGAAGGATTTAGTAGGCGTAAGTATACAAAAAAAAAATATAGCTATGCGAAGCCGATTAATTAAGTACTACGTTAAATGACATAAAACAAATAACTTGGTGTACACCACTTATATAATCACAATTATCGACATGTTTCGAAACCTTACGTATATTTACTTTTAGCTGTACATGTACAACAATCTTATCCTTGTATTAGACAAATTAAATCATTATTAAACACATTTAAGTTACTGATAATACCCCACCCTATATATATATATATATATAATACTAGCTGACCCGGCAAACTTCGTACCGCCTCAGAATCAATAAATGTTGTGTTTTATTTGTTAGCTGAAATAAATAAATTTTTCATTAAGTTAAAATAAATAGGTACCTACTCTAAGTTCAAAAAATGAAATTGAGCTGTTGACTAAGCACGAAATGTTCGGCACACTACACCATTGACAGTTCGAATTGATTCAAATTATGTCGACCAACGCACATTATTTGAAAAGCCGTTCCATACAAAATATATAAAAAAAATAATTTTCCTTATAATTATTTTTCCCGTGATTTTTTCGGATGTTTTAATAGTTATTAATCGGGACGGAGACAAATCCAACAAATCAAAGATCATAAAAATCGGTTCAGCCGTTTTTGAGTTATAAATGGTGTAACTAACCCGACTTTGTTTTATATATTAAGAGGATATAATATATATAACTTAAATATCTTTCATGTTCTTATTATCCTGATGAAGAAACCTTCGGTTTCGAAATATGACGATAATTGCGATTATATAAGTGATGTACACAAAGTTATTTGTTTCATTATTACAAATGACGCCACAAAGTGATTTTGCGAAGATTGAAGAAGAAACTATGTTTAATATTTATCACTACCATTAAATGCCCCCTAGCAACTAAATGTTTCCCTAAAAATACCATTCCTCCCCCAGATTGTACCGATTTTGGAAAAGGGTTCGAAGGGGGTGAATTGAGGCCCAGAGTAAATATAAAGGATAAATAAAAAGCCACAATCCGTTCGGATAGGGTTCGGAATTACTATGTGAAGTTAGTTTGTTCCCAACTAGCCGACCGAGGGGTGTTTATTTTATACATAGATAGTTTAAATCCTCCAATGTATCTAATGTATCTAGGGGTATACACTGAACAGATTATCTCTAGCCCTAGACCACCACTCGAATCGAAACGTTACTAGAAATAATATTATTTGTCCGGTCAGTGGCTGTGTTGGCATCGCGTTTGGGTCTCACCCGAGCATCGCGTGTTAGATTCCTCAGCTGGCTGATTCCCCATCACGACATAGGTGACATTTTCCGTTTGCTGTGGTGTTGTAGGAGATTGTCAAATATTGTCAGGCTATTCGTAACCCGGTCTAGTCTTTCTTAAAAAAAAATTCTTTCTACTAAACGAAAAGTACGTTTTCAATAGTTACCTAAATAAATACATTACAATATTACGTATACAAGTTAATTTTTTAGTTAATTTAATTTTGAATTCTTGTTTGGGTGTTCGAGTTAATTATTTATTTTATGTTATCATTTATACGTGTATGTAGTTTTTTTCCTTGTAAAATATGGTGGATGTTCTAGATTCTTCTAGGACGCTTTTTGATTACCTTTATTTTATATTACCTGTAATACATTTGCATGTTTCACATGGTTTCCTCAGATTTCAATTAAGAAGTTTAAATAAGATTGTACTAAGCTATATATAAACTTAAGAGCGATTGACCAGCGGCTGAGAATAAAAGTTTAAAAATGCTCGCAACTGTACAGGGAGGTTCCATTGATAAAGATCGATTATTTCCCGTATCAAACTTTTCATATTAAAAATTTAATATTGATTTATTTAATTCAAAACTTGCTTTAATATATACCTACATTCAAGTAAGCAATAAAAATGCTCCAAACCACGATGATAAATGATTAAATATCGTGTACTTGTTGTAAGTATTTTTTGATCATAAGTATTTATGATTTTTCAATAATGTCTAAACAAAATAAGTGTATAAAATTTTTTAAATAGTTTAGTTTTTAAGAGCTTAAATAAATAGAAAAACTAAGGTATTTTTGTCACAAAACACGTTCTCGGATTTATTTTTTAATGATTTTAATTTAACTAAAATAAAAAATCTGAAAACTGTGTTTACTAGATTATGTATTGATTTATTTTGCTGTACAATTATATGATTTAAAATTTGTGTTGTTTAATAGAATCTGTCGTTTGAAAATTGAACAAACGACCAACGGTATAACCTTAGTATTTTAAAAATTAACTTTGTTTTTCAAAATTTTAAAACTGCGTGTACCAGATAAAATAACAATCTTTCAAAATCAATTTATGTTTTTTTTGTAAAAAAGAGTCAATACGTCTAGAATTTGGTTCAAAAAGGACTAATTTCCGGAATTCTCTGGTGATACCCTCTTAACCCCTTTTTAAAATTGTTTGAAAACAGACATGATAATCTTCTAAAGTCGCCAGTAAGGGGTTGATTTTTTATTGAAATTTTATCATTTTCTTTAGTCGTGTTTAGTTTAACTTTAGCGGTATAAATGTTATTATTTTTAATTGTCATTGGTATTTGATTAAATATTTTGGATACAATATAATTTATGGTTCTTTCACCATATATATTGGTACATTTCGAAACCATCAATCCTTCATTTTGAGTGAATCTTGTATTAAGTTTATGGCAAAATCTAAGTATATATAATATAACCTATGTATAACCTTCAAAAGTCATTCCAATAAATTCAATAATAACATTTAGTTCACATTTTTGTGATCAGAATTGAAAAAATAAATTTGAAATATTTAGCACATTTTTAAAAGCATCCCTTATTTCTGAAAATATTCCATTAATATCATTGATTTTTTGTGATATTGACAGAGTACAAAGTAATCAACATTCTTTTGAAGATATAACATGATGTTCTTTTTCTTTCCAAAGTTTTTACGAGCCAGTTAAAAATATTTATAAACTTTTTACGAGCGCGCGCCGCCGCTGGACCACCTCATATAAACTTTTTATGTTGCCTAACTGGAACTAACTAGTTCGGCGGCCGAGAAAACCTTCAAATTATAACGTTGTTACTTTGTATCCTATTACATTATGCTCTCCGAGTAAAGTATATATTATTATCATCAACAGACACTCTCTACCATAGATAATAGAAACAAGGGGAGTATTAAATGGAAGCGTGTTGGCAACATTTTGGTGCATGTTGTCATGCTTGTCAGCTGATCACGATTCAATAAAAAGCTCAAATGGGCCGAGATCAGGGAACATTATTTTTTTTTAAGTGCTGATAGTTGATTTGATGGTTATCAAATGCGATAGATTATGATTCACCCCACAAGCTAAATAACTAAAGCTGGACACACACGGCAGAACCATTTGGCCCTAAGCCGTGTGTGGGAATCCATATGGACACCGTCCGAATTAAGGATACTGTTTTGTTGGGTAAATGGTTGAGGATCTTATTGAGAACACTTTTCATTTTATAATGAAGATTTATTCACGACTTGCTGGATCAGACTTCGACACAGAGAGAGCGTACACCATAGACATAATGATCACAAGTACTTTCCACTAGTGATGTGACCTACTTTACAGTAGTGATGTGACAGATACTATCCTGACCAATCCGAGCCGTGCCTAGCCTGGCCATGTTGGTATCTTTATTTATTTAATATTAATATAATATACCACAAAAAATTATTGCTTGACACAGTTAAAGATTGTCATAGGAAAATAGTAAACATAATTTTAAATATCAATTAAACGAGGCACCAGATCGTACAATGACATCAGACCGCAAATAAAGATTACAATCTCTTGAAGGATATAAAAGTAAGAGATACGCGTACATACAAAACATATAAGTAGAGTCAGGTTAAATAAATATTCATTGAAAAGATATGACAGTATAGTCAGTGGCGGTCGGTGACTTTTTGTAGAAGGGATGCTGGGCTATCAATAAGTATATAGGTAAACTCACCTACTACTATAAGAAGTACAAATCTATAGGTTAGCACCTTAAGCAAGATGCAATTCCTGACAAAAATAGTCTAATTAGCTCTATAAATCTTTAGCGCTCCGAAACATCAATTACTACAGAACCTAAATTTCTTATATGTATCATTGAAAAATAAAAAAAAATCTTATCGAAGTAAGCAAATACTTTGGGGTGTGACATTATATATTTAATTGAAAAAACACACATTGTAAAACACCACTTTTATTTTTGAATTAATATTCCACAGCCAACTAGGTTTCGCTTAGCTAAATGTAATAGCCATCGGCTCAGAGATTTTAAGCACGCCGGAAATCAAGCACGGACTAGCTGATTTTCTCCACAAACGATGTGTTTTGGCTCGGCGCGGGTCCATTTGGCGTGTTTGCTCTGTCGTGTGTATCCAGTTTAAGGTGTAGTTAGTGAAAAGTCCATTTATAAATCTCGATAATGCGAAGTTACGTGTCAGGGCTTCGTTCCTAGACTACCCTTCCTGATACCTTGAAACCTCCGAATGTACCACAGCCTCTCGTATACCATATAGGACGTTTAGGTACCCCAGGGTAGATAATATAAGTATGGCGATGCCTTTAGGAACCCAAGCCGTATCGGGAGCACAGAAAAGGTTCGGGTAAGGGGGAGGGTCACCTTAAGGGTTCCAAACCGACCTCTCGTCAATTTTTGAGGGTCTGGCACCCGTTGCCAGGGGGTGGGGGCGGTCGTTAACGGAGGGTGGGTATTTTTGTTTCCGCGAACTGGTACCAAAAAAATAAAGAATTCAATCACGTTATAACAATAACATGGAAAAGTTACGCCACAACCCTCTACACAAATGCTTGTAAAATCAGAGACCTAATAGAAAATGTAAGCCAAAAATTACAAAAAATCGAAAATGCAGAAATTAATTCAATCAGTTTGTTTAGATCGATCGCCTTGTTTTACACATAATTTCTATATTATAATGACCATCTTAACATTTTCCAGTTAAATCAAAAACTGAACGGAATTTAGTTGTTTATTAAAGAGTGTAACATATTTGGGCGTAAATTAGAAATGAAATCATTTTGACTTGAACAATTGTTATCAACGGATAGGACAACTATCATGTTGTCAGCTTATAACAATTTTATGGAAAGCCGAAACACACTTAGTTTATCAGGAACCTTTCAAATGTAAAAAAAATGGCGCTGAATGGCCATTTGATGACAATGTTACATTTGAATTTCTGTAAAATAACTGGCCCACAATAATCAGTGTACCTATACCAAAACTTCTATTAATCATATGCGTACTATAATATTCCACTACTATTAATATTCGGTGAGTCGTTTCATATAATACGAACTTTTCCCACACCTTTGATCATAATTACACAGCATATAACTTTGTCATCTTAACCAAAAAATGCTGAAAAAACTATACTTAGCACGAGGCCATATGATAACGACACAGTACTTTTCCTTCTGAATTCTAAAATGGGTAAAATTTCCAATACATTAAACCCTTCATTCTTTGTTTTATAGTAAATGATTATACGTTGATCTTTGTTGGCCACCGAGAACATGTTACCCCCATGTTTTAAGTAGTAATAATTCTAAGTACTCCCCACCTACCAGATTACCTTCAACCACTGAAAATAAAATCTCAAGAAATGTGATCTACAGCGAATGGAATAAAAACTGACGTAGCCAGCTAACATTAGACCAATAAAATTGACTATCTGTTCTCGAAAGAATTTCAAAACTTAAAAATGTTTTTCAAGAATTTTCTGAACAAGTAAGTAAATTTGAGCTTAGTTTAGGCACTCGGACACGCCCAAAACACATTTCTATTGCTCTTTCTCTTCGATGGCTCAAACCCGAAACTTTATCTTGCTTTTCCTGGCGCAAAAAATCTGAAATTTTTGCGAAGCCTCCTTCGCCCGAAGAGGAGGTTGTCGCGATGCGTCATCGAATACACCCTGGGATATAACAAATTGGACGTTTCCCTCGGCGTGCCACAGGGCACCAAAGTGAGCCCCCCACTATCTCCCCTTTAATGCCCTCAAGTCGTCCCGGCGTCTTCTCCCTTTTGCGCCCCCCTGCACCCCATTGAACCTCCACCTCCCCCTATTTCCACCCGCCTGTCACCCACGTATCGTCGTCCCAAATAAACGCTCATCTAACTCCCTATCTTCGCTGCTTTCCTCTCTGTACCAAACCTACCCAGAGACGTATAGTTTATGAGGATCGGTGATTATTCCGACCACAAGTAATGCGCACAGCATATGAGCCGTGGAGTTGCAAAACCAACTCTGGAAATTTTTGCTGGTTTTGATACATACCGAAAGTAATTATAATATTTCCCCACACGATTAAAAACACGTAAAACCCAGAAAACATTTTCTCCTAACACAGATTATTCCGGACACGGATTCTTACGCACGGTAAATACTCGAAACAGAGCATACATATATTTTCGGGCACGGATTGCCTGATTGATGAATTTCTCAAAACTCGATCGTTGAATTTTATGACCTCTTAATAACATCAAGCAAATTGTGACAGTTTACAATTAGACTAATCAAAACTCATTAAAAGTACTTAATTGAAGTGTTTCTAATATTTGTTGGTAGGTAGCTAACACCAATTTCATTCTTTGTTATTATTAAAAACATCTATTCAATCTAAACGAAACCCTACTTAACTTAACATGACTTAATCTAAAAATATTTGTCTTTAATAAAAAGGTTAACAAACACGATTTTATAATGCCATGAAACCATCATGCATTAAAATTTCAACTATCCATTTTTGGATGAGAAAAAATGTCATTTTAATGCTTTTTTTTTGTGTGTGGAAAAATCCGTCTTCGGAGTTTTCAATGTGCGGAAAAATCTGTGGGGAATAATCCGAGTATGGAGTATGAGACATGATGGGAGATATTTAAGTCTGAGACACTTATCATTTTGGTGTTTGGCTTGCGGGATACAAAGGGAAACAGTCCTAATTTCAACTGTAAACATATCACCCTGCTACTGGGTACCAATCTGCTTAGGTGTGTGTCACCAACATACGCTCAGCGTGCATATTATATTATTATAACCACTGGAGAGAAAACTATACAAGTGTGTTGTGGGCGTGTACTTGTGCCCGAAGTAAGCTCAATTCTTCCTGCATGGTCATAGAATAAATTATATCACTAGAAGTGCTTTGTAGGCGTGTTTTATGATACAAACATTTGCCCAATTTGGACCTATTTTTCCGTACAAAACTGTTTTACAAAATTTATATGGAAGGCACTTCTCATGGTATATTCTTTATTCTATGTTCCTGGTGAATATGACCAAACATTTTCAAATACGTAACATCTTTATTGAACAGATATTCGATTCTATTGGCTAAATGAAACTTAGGTTTCCTGTGATATTTTTTTTTTCAACTTAAAACATAAAAATCAGTAGGTTTTGGACAGATAGGGTCGACTAAGGGATTGGGCGGTTACTCCACCGAGTGACCGCTGACACATTAGTCAGATTTTTTTTTTAAATTATAAAAAAAATATATTCGATTCTATTAGCTGAATGAAATTTTGGTTTCCTGTGACATTTTTGCTGTTTTTTTTCAACTTAAAACGTAAAAATCTGTAGCTTTTGGATAGATAGGGTCGGCGTGAGGGGTCGGGCGGTCACACTGCTGAGACATAATTCAGATTTTGTTGGGTTTTGAAGAAAAAAAACACCAAAAAATCACCGGAGACCAAAAATTTACTCACATTTTTTACTCCAAATTATGGAATTACTGGTTATATTAAATCAAGTAAGTCCCTTAACACCCTGTATTTAAGTTCTGTAATTTTTAACTTCTTTCGAAATGCGTCTTATTTGATATTTTATTCTTGTGGAGTGATTATGTTTGTGTTGATGTTAATTAAGTTTTCGCGTAAATTATTAAATAGATATACGACAATCAAGGATATGTTGTGGAATAGTATAGCGCAGATTTTTGTTGTTTCACTTCAAGTTAAATATCTCAACTAATTGATGATGATGGTCTAAAAATAATCAACTGAATTTCTACGAAAAATGGAAAACTGAAATTTCAAAGCAAATATGAACAATTAAAAACTTAAATAACATAAATATGTGATTGATTCAAACTATTTTTAAAAATAATGTACATAAAAGGATTGTAATATAAGGTAGTTAATAGTTACATAGGTAACATTTCACAAATTGGGTGAATGATAAAGGTGAATTGTCGAATGTAGCGTCACACCTATTAGAAAACCAACATTCGTTTGATAAAGACAGAGATATTAAAGTCCTCCACAGAATCATTAGAAATAACCCGCCTAACAAAAAAAGTAGACCCTATATTTGTAATGAATAAGAAATTAGAATCATTTGCAAAATCTCCACTATTGTATCCATTGTAATTTTCTATCATATATGTTCCAAGTAAAATATGTACTTTGTTTGTATTAGGTCCATTATAAGAATAATCCTACTCCAACGTATCCCCCTTTATAAAATCAATTGTTTAATCAAAAAATTCCATAACATCATAAATATAATAAAGATTGTAATTAATAATAGACTTGACAACAATAAAATTAGGTGCTAATAAATCACATTACTTGTAAGGTATTTCCCAAACAATACTAAAGTATGTAAGCTACCAACCCTATGTAATTAGCCTACTGGGAATAACCAAAAAAAATAATTAGATAGTTGGACACTCAAGACCACTTAACAACAAATGTAATAAAATCCATAATTGAATAAAATCCCTGTAGACCACCCCTCCCTCCCCCCGCCCCCTCCTCCCCCTCCCTAATATGTTTTGTATAAAATCCCTAGGTTAAGAATATTTTTCACCAGTCTGAAGATGGCTTTGACAAGCTGAAACCGGTTACGGTCATTAAATTAAAAGTGGAAAAAGTTTTAAATTTGTTTTATTATACTATTAACTATGTAACTATTTTAAAATCACAAATAAATATATAAAATTTAAACTTTTTGGCCGTTTAACATTAAAAAGATTTTTTTTTTTATTTAGAAGCCAACTTGTTTAAATAATGAATACGTCGAGATTTCTTAACACATTTTAAATTTTGAATATTTGTTTCGTCTTAAAATTATTCTCACGGTTTTGTTGACTGCATACACGTTTTTAAAACAAGTTCGATACGCAGCAATAATGCGTCAGGAAAGTTTTTGTCAGCGACTTTGTGCTCGAATTTGTGTTAAATTGACACAAAAACATTTATTATTAATCAAACGCAGGCAAGTTTTTCCTTTGATGTTATGTCATTTTGCTTTCCACATTTTTGTAGAAAATATTTCTTGATTTATGTAATAATAAAATGCATACATCTTTCTCTCTATCTTATAAAAGCCGCGTGTACTACAAATGTAGCAATGACTCATTTTACCTGATTTATTTTGAATGATCGAAATTGATTCTATGATGAAATTATTTTTTGCATTTCTTGATTGGTTTTTAAAACAAGTGATATCCTTGTTAACTGTTTGAAATCCGTTTGCGTTCATTAATTAAAAAGCAGAAGTTAATAATTTTTTAATCGCTAAACTAATAACATTTTAGTCGATGTCAATTGTCAAATATAATAGGCGTAGTCGTGCTTGCAATGTCGATGAATTGCGAATATTGTTGAAAAGAACATGTATAGTGTCAACATTCGGAGTTCATGCTAGGACACCATGAGTAGTAGTATATCGATGGCAACTATCAACATGCCATGGATAGAAAGAATCCAAAATAAATTCTTAAGATTTGTTAATTTCAGAATACGTATTACAAGGGAATGTATCAACTATGATCATCTTTTATATAAACTTAATTTATTAAAATTATCCGAACGTAGAATAAATAGTTAATGACTTAACATGTTTACATAAAATCGTAAATTCAATAATTGACAGCCCTGAACTCTTATACTTGATTTCTTTCCATATACCCCGCAAACCAACATCGAGGCAATATTTACCATTTTATTGTAACAACTCAAACACTGAATCACAATTGTGTATGTACTCCACATCGACGTATACAAAATGTGGTAAATGAGTATAAAGATTTTGTTGACTTATTTAATACATCAATTAATAAATTTAAACAAGCCATAGTAGAATATATATCGGAAAAAATAACAACATTATTTAACTAAGCAATACACTTTGCTCTGATTCGACTCAATTTATCCACGTACTGTACTTTTCCCTTGTATTTATTTTTTTATTTTTTTATTGTGTTTTTGATTATGTTTTTGATCTGGTTTTAGATTATTTTTGTTCTTAATTTTGTTAACGATTTTGTTTTTGACTTTGTTTTTTGATTTTGTTTGTGATTTTGTTCAATTTTGTTATTCTTATTGAGATGATCTTTGTGATAAAAAAAAAAATAACATGTAAAAGCCCAGCTGGGTGTGAAATACAAAATAAATAAATAAATAACTGAACTGCTTCAGTAACAACATTTTATAGGTTATTAGTGATAAATTGAAAATGTCCTCTGAATTGGTATTATAGTGGAATCCGAAAGCGTATCAATGCAAGCAATTCTGGCCGCCAACTACATCAATTGCCGATATTGTTGATACAAGAGGTCTAAAAGTGTAGAAATTCTCGACTTTTTCGATTATTTATAATCTAGTGTCTACTAGCTACCGATATTATTGATAAACGATGACACAATGTCGACTAATTGCCGATATTGTTCGTAAATGATCTCTATTCGTGTACTTATTCCCGATATTGTCGATTATTGATAATTGAGTGTCGACTGATTGCCGATATTGTCAATAAATGATGACACAGTTGCCAACATGTCAATTATTTACCGAAAGTGTTGGTAGGTGTTGACTTATTAATACTAATATTTTTGATATATGTTGACTAACGCTCGATGATTTACCGATATTGTTGATAAAAACTTAGATCCGGTTCGGCTGGAGGGAGGTAGGGGATTTGGGGGGTACAGACGGGTAGGGCCTCAGAGCTCTATGCGTTAGGAGGAAACTTTGTACAATTTGGGAAATTAATTCGAGTGGCAGGGCCGGGGGGGGGGGTTGGATGCGCGGGGCGTAACATCGGCGCTCATCCGCTTCACGTGCCCCTTCCCTCTTCCCTTCTCCTGGCCTCCTGTCTCTTGTCTCCTGGCGTCACCCACGGAAAGAAATAAGAAAACCTACCACCAGGGGTTGCCAAGGACGGCCGCGAATCCAGATCACACAAACTTAATTTGAAAAATAACCAAGTATATTAAATTAAACTATCTGAAGTCTCTCGCTGTTTTTTTAAAATTTGGAGATTAATTTTTCTCTTATTTCGAACCTCAAGTGTGTAAAATTTCATTAAGAGTGTTTTACCAGAGAATACCGGAAATTAGTCATTTGTAAATCAAATTCTACACGTATTGACTCTTTTTTACACAAAAACATAAATTGATTTTGAAAGATTGTTATTTTATCTGGTACACGCAGTTTTAAAATTTTGAAAAACTAAGTGTATTTATAATATACTAAGGTTATACCGTAGGTCGTTGGCATTTTTGTTCAATTTTCAAATCATCAATCAAATCTTCAATTATACAAAAAAATAAATCAATATATAATCTAGTAAACACAGTTTTCAGAATGTTAATCTTAGTTAAATTAAAATCATTAAAAAATAAATCTGAGAACGTGTTTTGTGACGAAAATACCTCAGTTTTTTCTATTTATTTAAGGTCTTACAAACTAAAATATTTCAGATATTTTTTACACAATTATTTTGATTAGACATTATTGAAAAATTATAAATTAATTTTAAGAAGCATATAATTTTCATTCATTCACGATCTCCCGTTTGATCATTTTTATGGCAGTTCAAGACATAAGATCTCGCGATTCATTAGCCGCTGAGACGTGGCTGTGCGAGGTTGTGTGTTCGCGCCGCTCTCAATGACAACATTTTGTAATAAATTTAAAACTTATACCGTTTGGCTTCATGGTTGTAAAAACATCCGCGCGAAGCGCTGTTAACAAAAACGGAATAATAGATTGCTAGATATTACCTCCAAAAAGTATCAAAATTCTACTTGAAAATTTACAATTTCGACTCCTAGGGCCCAGATAGGCGAATGAAAATGATTATCAATGAAGAATTTCAATATTTGAAAGTTTTTTTTATAATTTTAATCAGAAGTCAGATAAAATGGACTTTATTTCAGGCACACGAACTCACTCGGAACACACTTTTATCAGATTTTATTTTACTTACTAGCACAGACCCGTGAAAAATCACGGGATTGTCTGAATTCTTTAAAAATTGGTTCCAATTTTGAAAATGAGTTTCAGCTGCTCCCAAAGCTTGAAGCCAGTCAGACTATGGCATCCCCAATTGGGGTATGTGGTGGAGGTGGGAGGGGAATAAGATGGGGGAAAGAGGAAGGTGAGGAAGTACCTGGTTACCGAAATCTGTTCATCAAACAGGGCTAAAGCCATTTCAAGCAGCAGTTTAATTCTGAATGGTGATCTTACACCACGGCGATTCTAGAACGTCGTTGCATGTAGAATATGAACCATGTGATACTGAGTACATTCTGAGAAAATCTAAAAAGCGACACGAAAAATAACAAGTCTGAGTGGAAAAAATTAGTATCCACTACAAATCTATCTTTAATTAGAAAAAAACTTTCATTAATTGTCTGAAAACTCCTGCACTCATGGGGCGTCTCTCCCAGGCGGTGTTGGGGGGCGGAGGGCCTGAACCCCCGCCTGGGGGCCTGAGGAGAGCGATTGTCTGCCCCCCTGCCCCCTAGCGCCCCCCTAACCCTAGCGCCCCCGGCCCCAAGCTTGGGTCCGCACAAAGAACTCCTTAAGGCACATCTCCACCGAATATTTGACACCTCGTAACTATAACTGCGCAGTTTTGTATGAAACATGTATGCATTAATAATAATAAAGGCTTCATTCTCATACGTATGTTATCGTCTCATACATAAATACATACCTATCCTTCTAGCATTGACATTCGCTTACACTCCTTTCTGCATAAGCCCTCCATTTTATAATAAAATGAGATGATTATGATTTTTTTTTGGTTTTGTGAAGTGTCATTATAAATAACCGATAAAATTTCGTAATATTTAATCATTGAAGACAGTATTAGCGACTTCAAACGAAAATTTGAAACAGTAAAATCAGAAAAGGATTCGGTTCGCATCACGTGATTTACGGCCGCTGTTCCCAATCCTACTAATCAATTACTAAGCCAAAATTTTTGCTTAGTAATTGATTAGTGCACAACTACGCTTTTTCAAACACACAAGTATCGCTTAAGCATTTATCTTAACCTAAGGAAGCCGGACTAGTGGATTAAACTCGTTTCGGCCGCCTCAGTTTTGGACTAGTTCTTAAAAGTGTCAACAGAGTAGAAAAAATATCGCGAAAACAGTGGTCAATGACATATCACTTTGACAGAAGACACAGTTTCGCGCCCATTTTACTTCTGTTGTATTGCGTTTATCAATTATCATTTTAATTAATATGGATTGAGAAGTTCGGATGCGTGCGGAGCAGAGACGAAAAACGGTTAATTTATGCGAAAAACTATGTCGTTTTCGAATATTCGCCAAGCCAAGTGTCAAGTCCAGTTCCTACGGTCAAGCTGACACTTTATTTTATATACGTTTGTTTAAAAAATATAAAATGTCAGTTTATGGATACAAATATTTTAAATAAATTACGTGTATAATTAATAAATACAACAATTAACTCTATCATATTAATTTAACTTCGAAAGTTTTTACTTTGATGTCATTTTATTGTCTATGAAAGTGGGCGAGGCCAGATAACATAAGATGTTTGGGGACAACATAAACTACAAAATGCTTGGCTGATCGCGGCCTCAGATGAATCGATTTAAAAGTTAGAAACAGCGGCCGTAAATATAACAATTTGAGGTTTTACTCATAAAATTATTTTTAAAATATCGATTATGATGCGATGTGTTGACTTAAGATTCTAAATTAATCTCGTAAAATTAAAATAATATATATTTCTTTTATTTTCATTTTTTTTTAAATATGATTTTAGAAAATTAACAATAAGTTTGTTAAAATTACAAATTTATTTTTATACTTTTTATAACCAAACCTGGTCGGTAATAAGTATAAAAAAAATGTGAACAAAATTATTGTTTGATTTAAAAAGTAAAACATTAAAAACACTCCTGGGTTACAAATTTCTGACAATTTTTTAATTTTTTCTACTATTAACATTATAATCGAAAATTTATGTTAGTGCTTTGGATGGAAGACTTAGCTAGCAGAGGGATGCCTCTTTGGGAATCACACGCATTTGTCAGCTCTACTACCAAACCTACATAAACATACACATTACAATGCATAAATTCGTAACTTCTGTCCTTAAGGTTACACGTTGTTTACTTTTATTTTTATTACATAAGCGAAGCTTATTCCGTTCTGTGCGAGTCCGGCTTAACTCCCCCTCCTTTCCTCCCGCCCGGCCGGGCACCACCCCCAGGGTACAACCCCCGCTGATCCACCCCTACCCCCCTGGGCTGGGGTGTGTGAATGATCTAGGAGGTTCGGTAATATGACGAAACGTCTTCGGTGTAGCCTAGTTTTTGATGAGGGAACTCCCCTGCGACTGTAATATAACCACACCACGACATACTAAATATATACGACATACTTAACTGCGCAATCAAATTACATCATTGACGAGCTGATATTTATTATTATTCAATTTGTGAGGCGTATATGAGTACCGCCGTCCCGGGAACCATTTATTGGATAACCAACACTCCTACCATAGGTCACCCCAAGTTTTTCGCTACGTTTTGGATTAGGAGTTCCCGGGTTTATGGTATGAGGTATGTCTAGGTCTTGGCAGCCAATGTGTTTGCCCACCTACTGCGTGGCGCGTGGGGAGAAATTGGTTGAGGGAGACCTAACCTAGACCTCTCCAGCCGTACTCTCTTGATCCATCACCTTTCACCGCAAAGGGAGGGATGGATACGTCCATCACTCTTAGACACATTGACCCCAAATTCTTACCCACCCCTCATACCTTTTTCCTTCCCAGAACTTCATCTCCTTTCTTTTGATTTTCCTCAGGGCTTCCTGTGTGGAGCTAATGTAAAAAAAAAACTTCCGTATTTGCGCAAACAACATTTTTTGCTTATAATAAATAATGTTAGAAAAAGGAATTCAGGTTTCTTCGGATTACTCGTAACCTGTTAGGTTAATGTTATTTAAGATAATCTTGACTTTAATATTCAGAATTTGAATTGAGAGAAGCTTTTGTTAACGAATTATTCCAACGCTGTTTTTTCACACCGATTTCCAATCGCGATTTTAAATGTCAATAACGTAACAGTACCTCACATAATTGTCATTCTTGACAATTGATCACAATTAAATTAAAAGCAGATATGCAAAGAATTATTATTTTTATTCCATTACCTACTTTTGTTTATTATTATTTTTTTTATTTAGTAAAAGATTATATGCCCAAATAGGAGGAATCCCGTTTTAGGGCAGTCAAATTACGATGATATATGAAATATACTGAAAATGTTTAGTACAAAACAAAAATAAATGGAGGAAATAAAAATATAGAAAAAATAAAAAAAAAATAAGAAAGATAAAAAAAAATATTATTGTTTAAAACATAATAACTTTTGTTTGATTGGCACAATTATTAAAACAATAAAAAAAAACGCTTTTAACAGATTATTAAAACAAATATTAAAAATATTAATTATTGGTTATTTTATTTTACTCATTCTCTTCTCCTTTTAATTTATAACATTTTTATACAAAATATGTATTTAGGCTTAAAATATGCAATGCAAACATCAGTTATCTTTACTTATGTTTCAATGCTCTGTTATTAAGTATATATATTTATATATATATATATATACCTACCTTTTATTTTATAACTTTTTCAATAACTTTTAAAATTTGCTTGACAAACAACAGTCATATTCATGCATAATTAATCATATACTTACCTAGTGCTAACTTTTACATTACCTGTGCCTTATGTTTTACATCTTAATGTGTTTATAAATTATGTAAAATTACTTGTATCCTGATATAATGGGAAAAATATAGAAAAAAAATTATAGTTTATCAGGGAACGTTTAATTGTGAAAAAATCACAATTTCGTTGATCGTCGATTGGTCATCCAATGTAATTCTCTTAATTTTTTTTCGCACTGTTTACATATCACCCATGCCGCCCAAAAGAAATTTATCTCCATTTCTTATGTTTTGAAAAATATGAAGATTATTTGACAAATTTTCAAACGATATTTGTCAAAAATCAAACAACTGCAATATACAGTTTTTTCTATACAACATATTGATACAAGGATATGTTATAAGGATAGGATATTTTTTTAATGAAAATCATATGTTTTTTTTTTAAACAACTCCACAGTTTTATTCCGAGATTAGTGTAGTTTTGCACCCTTGACCACTCAAACAGTAGGAAGGTCACTGTATACAGATCATTTCGAAAACCACCTCACCCCGTCTTACCACCCTTAAAGCAGAATTCACAATCTCGTCCAATATGAAAATTACTGTCTACGTCTGATTTAGAAAAAACTCATTTATAATTAAATTGCAAACAAACATTTCTAACAATAATGGTGAAATGATATACATGAATAGCGGATGCAGTCGTTTTAAACAACAAAATTGGCGAATTTACGGATATTTCTGTTAAATAAAATAAAACAAATTACTTTGTGTAAACCACTAATTACATGTTATAATATCTACATGTTTCCAAACCGATGGTTTCTTCGTCAGGATAATAACAAACAAAAAAAAAAAATTTTGCAAAAATTATTATTATTTTATTGAAAAAATAAAGGATATTTCTGTATTTTTTAACTCAAACTCGTTGTTCTTTTAAATTATATAAGCGATATGTGTGTGCGAAGAAGCGACTAGTAAATTTTGTACTTTGTAGTGTTCCTTGAAGAGTTTTTAAACACCGAGGATACCTAAAAATCAGGCAGGTCGTTTTGTGTACGCTGTTTATTTTATTTTTTGTATATGTACATACATTGTATACAGGAATAGTCCCTTAGCTTTAGATTTTAGAAGGACGGGTTCTTGGTATATTGCCTATCTACTTCTAGCATCATCCTTGGACAGGATCTTTGCACAGCAGTGTCCTGAGCTCATATACAACAAGCCACCCAGGGTCCGAGCGGATATCTCGTCAGGGGGAGGGTACCCTTGTCTCTGTTGTACCCTCCGGTCCTCTGCCCTCCACCCTCTGCCGTACCCTCCACTGCGGAGGGACTAAACCCTCCTTACAGGGTAGCAGCAAGCAAGCAGGCGACCCTCTTACACCATTGTCCCAGAGGGTCCGCATTGCGGCCCTAGAACCGACATTAAGTCCCCATCTTTGGGAGAGGAGGAATAGAAAAATTGCGACCCAAACTGGAGGACGTTGTAGAAAGATCTTCTAAAGTTTCTACCTAAAACGAATTCCTTTTTTTTTAAAAAATAAAACTTGTTTTAATTTATGGCTGCAACCATATTTTTCAATCTCGAAAAAAATTGTAAATAACTTAACAAATCAAATCGAAATCTTTCATTAACAAAATATGCACAACAAACAAATTGGCATCTTGATATATTTATTTTCGCAATAACAACGAACGAAATTAGAAAAAATGACGCTTCGCGAAAACAGATGCATTGACTAAGAAAGAACTGTGCAAATTTTCTGACACAATCGTTTCAGAGTTTTTGTGATTTTTGATCTCCACACATTAGAAAATTAGCTTTATATTTGTGACGTGATTAATACTGTTTATAGGGTATAAATAATGCATTAAGTTAACGTAATAGGAAGAATAAAAAAAAAAAAAAAATAAATAAAAAAAAAAAAAAAAAAAAAAAAAAAAATTTTACTACCTACCAAGTCTAGTGTTTACGTATTTCTGAGTCCGCATTGAATTAATAAAAAAACAACAAAAAAACTATAACAAACCAAGTTTAAGGTTTTAAATTATACTAAATTGAAGACCGCGCATCACACCTGTGTATTTTTTTCTCGCGGAGTGGTGTATTTTAGTGTCTTAAGCTCAAGTACAAAACTGTCACCGAAAGTGTCAATCTGTTTGGAGAAAAGAAAAAAAAAACTAAAAATAAGTGACTCCTCCAGAGATATTCAAGTGTAACTAAAGTGATTGCCATCATACACTTGAGGTAACCATCTAAAAATCATTTTTTTTACGAGGAACTCGCTTATAACAGCAGCCAAAATGAATACACAATGCATTATTTGTCAAAAAAATATTGACTCCCCATCTGATTATGTATGCTGTTGCCTCTGTGAAAGCAATTATCACCTCGGCTGTGCGGAAATCGGGGAATCCTCTCGTCGTAGTGCAAGAAACACACAATTTAAGTGTAAAAAATGTATTCAACATCAAAAAAACAAACCAAAACATACGACAAAATATGATGTACTTTTAAATGACGAACAGCCATCTAGCGTCAAACATGGTAAACAGACGACTCAATCACCAAAATCTGCAATCGACCAGCAAATAGGCACAGATAATTTATCAATTCCAACCACAGATGGTGCAAACCTTGGATTACTAACATCCGAATTATTTGTCAAGGAATTATCCATTTTTAAAACAACAATTATGGAATTTGTTGAAAAAAAACTTGACTTATATACCCAAAAATATGAATCCATAATCATACAAAACCAAGAAATTATAAAAGCTATACAATTCATATCTGATCAACATGATGAAATAAATAAGCGTATAACGGACATTGAAAAATCGCAGAAAACAGTCAATACTGATGTAATGGAAATAAAAAATAATGATAAAAATAAGGTTATTAAGAGCCTAGAAATTAGAATCGCGGATCTTGAGCAATCCACGAAAGATGATTGCCTAGAAATATGTGGAATCCCTCAATCAAATGAGGAACAGACACCATTACTTGTACAGCAGGTGGCTGCGGCCACCGGGATGACCATCCAACTACAGGACCTGAAGGAAGTGAAACGGATCCAGGACAGACGACCAGGAGCCTACCCGAGAATCCAAGTCAAATTTCACGATCTCTACAAGCGCAACCAAATGCTAACACTACGGAAGAATATTAACGCCAAAACCGCATCAGCCCTGGGGAGCGAAAAAATCTACATAGGGGAAACCATTTGCCCATACTTCAAAGAACTGCTCTGGAAAGCGAAACAGAAAGCAAAAGAAACTAATTACATGTTTGTCTGGTTTAAAGAGAATAGAATACTAATTCGTAAATCACCGAATGAAAAAATAATTTTTATCAAGCATTCGGATGATCTATCTAAACTTATCTAGACGGTATACGGCAACTCGCACCTTCGGCTGTCAGCTATATAAGAAGTCAGTACGTACTATAATTATTACCTAAAAATAGTTTCAACCGATGGTTGCGAGTGCCAAACTGTCGTTAAACTTGCTATCTAAAAATGGATGTTATAACAAACCTTAGGAAGTTCTTATTTATAAGAAAATTTATACCACAAACAGTATTTTTTTTACATTATTTATTAACCTATTATTATTCATTCAAATACCTTATTTTTCTAATTTATTTAACACTCTCAATATTGATTAATATCCTTAAAATTATTCAAACAACACATTTACTTCATTATAAAAATCACGTAACCCATATAATTATTGCTATCACTTTAAAAATTGCGCACTGTATACTACGTCAAATTATTACAAATCAAGTGATTTTTTTAATAAACATATTAATTTTATTCAATAAAAAGAATTTACTTTGTTCATTTAGCAAAGCTTATTCAATTTACATATTACATTTAATTCAAATTGTAAATCATATTGATAATTTATTTATATTTTCTATACTTATCTATATTCATTTACTAGATTTAATTTTAATTCTTATAGTTTTGCAATTATGTAATTCCCTTAAAATTATCATTTCTTTAATTATTTTTAATGATTTTATTTACACTAATTTTTATAAATGTTCTTATTATACAAAGTATTTTATATTCAAATATTATTATTCTACTTGTATTTATTACGAAAATTATTTTAATTATTTTACCAAAAAATTTTACTGTTCTAAATGTTTTTGTTATCCAAACTTACTCCAGTCGATGCTATATATTTTTTTTAAATTTTTATTAATTAATTTAGGTAATTCTTTTATAAATCTTATTTCTACAATTACATTAAACTATTTTATTTACACTATTTGTTCGAAATGTTTTTATTATCAAAATTATTTTAATTATTTTAACATTATTTTTGTAACTCTCCTAATCAATTCATTACCTTCACTTATTTCAATCAATTTCATCCTTAAAATTTTAATGTCTTATTATAATCCTTCCAATCACTCTAATTATGCAAAACTTGTAAAATTTTCAATTTCTACGTCCCAATTAATTCTCATATATAATACAATTATTTTACTTGTTATAAAACATATAATCTATCTATTAATTTTGAATATTCTTATGCTTATTATTAACTTATCTATCGCAAATTATTTTTATTTTTTAATTCTTCCAATTCGCCTGACACGTTTTGTCATTGCATTATTCATAATTCTTTTAATTATTGTAGTAACTTTAGATTCTTTAGTACTGACAACTTTTATCCAAATTATTAATCCATTGGATCTATATTATTTTTATTCCCTAAATTTATATATGTTCATTTACTCAATTTAATTTTAAATATTTTAATACTTATATTATATACTTACACAAATACTCACCAACATGGCTGATTACATGGAATATATAGACTCAGACAACCAACACCACTGTATAACTACAAACGATATTAACATATGGACCAATATCACAAAAGAAAAAAATAAAGTGAAAATACTACACCAAAACATTAGATCGATTAATAAAAATTTTGATGAATTTACTATATACCTACAACAGCTTGATAATAATTTTGATATAATTGTGCTGACAGAATGCTGGTTGAATGAAAAATATATACCAAAAACAATCGAAAACTATAACACACACCATACAAAGAATCACAAAAATCAAAATGATGGTATAGTGATATACATCAATGATAAAATAAACACAATCGTCCAAGAAATACATATCATAGACTCCAACTGCATACAAATAACATGTGAAAAAGAAACGTGTATTCTTGCAATGTACAGATCTCCATCCAAAAACAACATTACAAATTTTCTAACTGCACTTAACAATACATTAAATGATCTCAACAAAAACAAAAATATCATCATCATTGGAGACTTAAACATAAACACTCTACAAAACGGACACCCACAAAACTTAGAATACCTTACAATACTAGCACAGCATGGACTGGAACCAACGATAAATGTTCCGACACGAGTCACACAAAACACAAAAAGTTGTATAGATCATATAATGATCAAAACAAAACTAAAGACCAAAACCGTAGTACTTGAAAGCACTATTACAGATCACTACATGAATATGATAGCAATTGATACCGAAAACACAAAACCTATCCAACATAAAATAATCACAAAAAAAATAATTGACTACACAAACTTAAAAGAAAAACTCAAAAAAATGGACTGGAGTACAGTATACCGAATAGAGAATGTCGAAGAGGCCTGGGATAAATTTACAACAATGTTAGCGCAAGAAATAAATAATAACACTAATCTAAAACAAGTAAAACTTACACACAAAACTAAAAAAATTAAATTATGGATAACACAGGGAATATTAAACTGTATTCGTAAACGAGACAAAATTCACAAACAAATTAAACATACGCCGTACGACATAACACAACTTAATTACTATAAAAGATATAGAAACATCTGCACGAAAATTATTAGAGTAGCTAAGGAGTTGTACTATCGAGAAAAACTTGAAAAAAAAGAAAACAATAACCCAAAGGAAATGTGGAAAATATTAAAAGAAGTTACGTACACACAAAAATTCAAACAGAAAAATACAATCGAACATCTAAACATTAACTCAAAAAAAATAGATACCAATAAAAATAAAGAAACTATAGCAAATCATGTGAATAACTTCTTCGCAAGTATAGGAAAAGTTTTAGCGAACCGTAAAATTCTTAACACAAACACACTAACACAAACAAACATAAATACGCAACCGTCACAACACAGATTTAAAATAAAAACAACTTCGGAAGAGGAAATTGACAAAATAATAAACACATTAAAAAACCGAATTGCTCCTGGATTAGATGAGATAACAACGGATTGCATTAAGGTAATAAAAAACGAAATTTTAAAACCCGTAACACACTTAATCAACCTTAGTATAACACACTCCTGCTTTCCTAGTACTCTTAAAAAAGGACTAGTGATCCCTATTTATAAATCTGGAGACAAAATGGAAATAACTAACTACAGACCAATCACATTGTTAAACTCGCTTTCAAAGATTTTCGAAAGAGTAGTAAAAAACCAAATTATAAAATACCTGGAAGAAAACAAATTAATCTCGGATAAACAATATGGATTTAGAGAAAAAATAGGCACAAAAGAAGCTTTGGCGCGTACAATAGATTATATACATAGCAACTTAGATCAAGGGTATAAATGCATAGCGATATATCTAGATTTAGCTAAAGCTTTTGACTCAATCTGCCACCAAACACTTTTTAAAAAATTAGAAAACATGGGTATCAAAGGCAAGGAACTCCAACTATTAAAAAGTTATATGAGTAATAGAACACAACAAGTCAAAATTAACAACCATACTAGCAAACCACTGCCGATCACATATGGAGTTCCACAAGGAAGCATACTAGGGCCCGTTCTCTTCACTATTTATATAAATGAACTTTGCAGCATGGAAATAGACGGTGAAATAGTTAGTTATGCCGACGACACAGTTTTACTCTTTAAATCTAAGGATTGGAAAAATGTATTTAACATAGCGAATTTAGGAATCATGCAAGTAAAAACATGGCTAGACTCAAACATACTTACATTAAACATATCGAAAACAAAATATACAACGTACAGTATAAATAGCACGGGACAGCCAAAAAATAACACAAACACCATAAAAATACACGAATGTTCAAACACCAATAACTGTGATTGCCCTCCTCTAGAAAAAAAAGAACAAATAAAGTATCTAGGAATTGTAATTGACCATAACCTTAGATGGACACATCACATCAAACAAATCACAAATAAACTCCTCAAAACAATACATATTTTCCTTAACATAAGAAATATATACAAAATAAAACAAACGAAAACAATATATTTTGCACTCTGTCAATCAATAATAGAATATGGAATAATTGTTTGGGGAGGAGCAACAAATTTAGCTATCGAACACATAGAAATTGCGCAGAAAGCGATCTTAAAGGTAATACTTAAAAAACATAGACTTACTGATACAGACCAAATATTCAATTGTTGTGACGTACTAGACATACGCCAATTATACGTTAAAACACTACTTAACTACATTTTTGACCAAAAAAACAAATTTCAACAAACACAAAATATCACTAACAGACCAGTTAGACAAGCGTACAAAGAAAACATAAAAACTCCGACGGTAAATACAAGCTTTGGACAAAGACACTACCAATATCACGCTATAAAAGCATTCAACAGTCTAAAACTCGAAAATAGAATTGAGGAAAACAAAAATAAATTCCGACACAAAATTACAAAATGGATTAAAGAACAAAAAAGACAATATTACCAAAATCTCATAGCATAAAATAATAAAACATAAAGTAACACACAAAACCAATATAAAACACAATCACCCACAAACACACATAATATAAATATACCTATTTTAAACCTTATATAATATCTATTATTTATTTTTAATTTTAATTTAATTTCAAATCTATGTTTTTTAAATTTAATTTATCATCTTATGTTTTTCATATATTTTTAAATGTACTGTGTAAAAATTAAATTGTAGATAAAATGGAGGCCTCAGCACGGGTAAACCACCTAGTGAGGCCAACATGATTGAATTTTACTATTAAATGTAAAAATATTGTATCAATAAATAAAAAAAAAAAAATATACCTATCCTTCTTAAAGCGATTCGCGACGTTGTGTAACATTCGGAATAGGGCCGCTAATAATAACACTTATGTGGATGGCGATAAGGTTTAAATTCCCGGTTTACACCACCCGCTTGTTTCGATTTAGGCAAGAAAAAAAAAAGGTCAAGTTTTGCAACAAATATTAAAATGTTTTACGATCAATTCCCAAGAACTTAATTTGAAACAATACAATATGACCATAACCAAAAAGGGTTTCGTAAGTAGAAGATTTTGAACTTAAAATTTTATTAAAAATACTCAAAAAATTACTCGATATTTCAAAGGCCAAGATGTGTTCTGCTCGAATTATTTCAATTAAGCATCTAAAATATTTTTAAGCTATCCAATTATCAATCCAAAAACAAATGATTTTGCATTACTTCGTAGTGCATTCACCTTAAACACGTACCATCTAGTTTAGTAATGACATAGTTTATTTATTTAAACTACCCGTGAAAAATGACGAAAGATTGTGAACCAGTTTTGAAAATGTCGCACTCTGAAATAAATGTTGTTAAATTATATTTTAGGTTTGGGAATATGGTAGTTTTCCGTAGAATTTTCTACTTCGTGGTCCTGCTTCTAATCTTATATCTCCCGTTCGCCCCCCGCAGTCGGTCTTTGTGGAGTTTTTATGTCCAAGGATACCAGGCGGTCAGAGCGTCTAGGAGGCGGGCGGGCGTGTGTAAGAAAATCCTTGGCGTGTACAAATGAGCGGGAGAGGAGATAAATGGCCAGGGTTGCGGCTCGCTGGGCTATTGATAGTTAATCAGCGGCTCTGTGACGCGCTCCCTCGCGTGATACCGCCCCCGTTACTCCCTTACCACCCCGCTAGCCCAGCATTCATCATCCGTAAAAACTACCCGAGCTGCGATCTGCTAGCCTGGGAGCCAGTAGCTAGTAGCCTACAATCCTCGTCATCCGTCATTATGATCTGTGGGACCTTTGATCGATTGTTTGCCGAATTCACTTGATGGAATATTGTAAAGGGCTGAATCCCTTTCTGCTTTCTGTGCTCCTGGGCCATTAATTAACGAAAATAAATCATTTATCTATGTAATTATAATTTACTCCAAATCCCATTGATTTCTTCTTATTGGATTGCGATTTCGTATTAGCGTCGGTTATATAATATTTATATATTATTATTTATTTTATAATCTATAATATTATAATGAATAAAAAGGTGGATTTATCAAATTCGGTTTTTATTTTCTGCGCGCCTGAAAAAACAACTCTTTTGATGTTTATTTCATGTTTGATTTTGACCATTTGATTTCGTCTGTGTGATTTGTTTGTACGTTCCGTTTCCGTTTGTAGATTGGTGGCCCTGTTTTATATTTTATTTTATTTTGCCAGAGATATGTAGATATAGTTCTAGAATATATGTTTAATAATTAAGCGGGTAGTTATTTGTACCCACATACAAAACTTATGATTTCAGTGGAGATTTTTGTTTTGATTTAATAAGAAAAATTAGAAACATATTTTTTTAGACGCGAAGTTGTTGAGGAGCTGTTTACAAAACAACTAGCATAATACAAAATGACATTTAGAAAAAAAAATTTATCAACTTTCGTGAAACCCTTACATGATTTTTGTGCAACAAATTGAGCATAAACCTATATTTATATATTTTCATCTCTTAAATATGTCAAGTTGCACAATATAAGCATCACTTGCTAATACAATCAATTGAATCTTTTTTAGCCCTTAAAAATCTCAATAAATTTTATCTCCAGCATCACAATTAAGTTTTGCAGCTTCCCAAATAAATCTTCCATTCACAGCCTCCGGCAAGACGAGAACCCCCTCAAAAGCTAGCACCCCTTTCTTACCCTCCTGCCATCTCCTCTGCTGTACTACTAGTACTGAAGTATTCAACGGCACCAAGTAAAATGGAAAGTTGTGAACAGTAAACACCTAAGACACTTGTTGATATCCTGGTATCTGATTGTGCATATATCTCGCCGTGGCTGAAACTTTAGCGGAATTAAGTTGTAAGTTGTTGGGTTTGTTAGCGTACAAAATTTAATTAAATCAGGAAGATTTACATATATGTACAATACACTTTTCTTGTGCGTACGTGTGTGACATTTTCATCATTTAAACTGATGTTAGTGTTTGAAAAATTATCATTTGGAAAAAGAATCTTTTCAAAACCGGAGGAGCGATGATGAAGTACTCGTATAAACCATCAATGATCAAAAATACTAATTTCGATTGTCTGTGCTTCTTGCGTAACTCTAGTTTAATAAACTCCAATTGGCTCTGAATTTAAGTGTCATTTTGAACATTTGAACCGATTGTGTAAATAATTCAGACAAGCGATAGTACCCACTAAAATATTACAATAATATCAAAGACAGTGATCATAAATTAAGACACTCAGGTATTTACCAACTATGTTGCAATGATTGTCCATCATTCTACATAGGTACAACCAGAAATGTAAATATTAGAATCACGGAACGTTTAAGATGTTTAAATAACAATAATTTGTCAGAGTTTGCCAATCATACTTTTAATAAGGACACAGGGGTTAAAATTCTTCACCGTAATTAATAAAAACAAAAAATTAGATAACTTAGAAGCCCTTGAAATCAAAAAAATCCCTTAATAATAACACGCTAGTATTTGAATAACCAAATTAATTTATCTTATAGTCCCATCTTAGTCATAAATATTTAAGTTTAAGATAGCTGTAAGTCATTACTAGTAAAGCAATATTGTGTAAATACCCACTCGGTCTTAAAATAAGTGTAGTTTTTAGTTGTAAGTCATTAGTCATTAGCTATAAATCTTTGTTATTTATTATTTGCAATATACATATAGGTTAAATGTATAAATGAATTTGTAAAGCGCCCTTGAGGTGATTTTCTCACGAAAATGGCGCTATAAAAATCATCCAAACATTATTATTATTATTATTAGATATATTTCCAGTAAACCGCTCTGTTATTGCCGGAATTCCCGCAATTACCCCTCCCCCTTAGCTAAGAGGTTAATTAAAATTATAGTGGTCTAAAACAAATTTATATATTTTTCTTACAAATTATTTTAATTGTCTGTTTCAAATCTGGAACTAATTCGTCAATAATTCAGACTACCCCGTGATTTTCAAAGGCCTGTGCTAGTAATAGTAAATTTTACAAGACGAATTTATTAATTTATTCTATGTTACTTACATTTTAGCAATGTGTTTTTTTTAGTTGCCCCGTGAGCGGAAGCACTTAGTAGCTAAGGATGCTAAGCCAAAATAATTTTTCGAGTAGTTTTATTTTTATTTGTATTTTATTAACGACATTCTTTTCTTTCTTTCAGGTAAGGGATTCCGCATTGTTATGAATCTGGAGGAAACGGTAAGTACCCGTTGTAGAATTTGAAATCAACCATTGTGACAAGTCGATAAAATCCTATGCCTGAGGAAAAGCATGTTTATGAGGGTCTATGTCATCTTTGGGGATGCTTAGGTCCGCGATGCTGGGGAGGCCCTTGGGTAATTGTACAGTCGACTACCATCGACCAAATAAAATACATCGATGTCGACGAAACATTAACTTCTAGTTAGTTATATCGTAAATCTTCTTCTTCTTCTTCTTCTTCCCCTTGTCCTATTCGGGTCGGGGACCCACTGCATCGACAAGGCTCCTCCATACGTCCCTGTCTTGCGCCGATTGATCGGCCTCCGTCCATGGCAGATCCATCCTCTCCTCGCACAGTTTTTGGATTTGCCTCGCCCAACTGTGTCTGGGGCGGCCTACTGGACGTCTACCCTCTGGAATGGCACTATATATATATATATCGTAAATCATAATTATAAATCAGAAATATGTTAACCTGCAGCAATAATAGCTCTGATCCGTGATATGAATAAAACCGTGATCTCTGGCATCAAGAAATACAAGTATGTCATAATATCAATGTGCAGATTAACAGATATCATGACGCTCCGCATTCGAGAATTTTTACCGGGACACAGCAACAAATATAGTTTCGGACCATCACATTGAAATACACAGGATAGCGAGTTGAGTAGTAAACTGTTTTTTTCAGTTGCCCCGTAAACGAAAGCACTTACAATGACTAAAATCAATAAAAAAATAGAAAAAAAGTTTTTTCATATTTCTAAAAAGTTCTTAACATCGGCAATTGAATATGAATGATTAGATAGACGATTTATAGGGATAAGATATTTTGTTAAAATGTGTAAAATTTGTTCAAAAGGTCAGAGAAGTAAATATGCTATTGTTGACTAACTAACTAACCATCACGCCGTTTCTCCGCAGGGGTAGGCAGAGAGGACGGACCGCCAAACAACTCGGTCTTGGCATAGACTCCTTGCCTCATTCATATTCCATCTTCTCATACATACTCTTCTATTAATCTGACTCTTGACATGGCCCGACTCAAGTATCTGATTCACTTGATCGTGCCATGTCAAAACGGTGACCGGTCTACTCAGTTGTATCTTTTTAGTAAAATCAATTTTCGTAATGTTGATCTAAGAATACGGCCGTAGAGATTGTCATAATTTGTCGAAATTTCAACAAAAATTTCATGGAAATGTTTCAAAACATGAAAAGATTGTTTTTTTCATTTCAAATTTGACACGCAATCACGTCTTCCTTAATTTCAAATACGAAATGGATTGTTTCAACTCCAAATAACGTTCAAAAATTTTGAAAATTTCATTCGATGTTCCCCGCCGAATCACAATTTTGACGTCTGCGTATGTGCCTCACATTATTTCGCTAACCGTCCGAACTCGGCTGACCACGTTCACATCACATTTCTATGGTATTTTCATTGAAATTTCTTCTGACGGAGGTTGAAATAACCCAATTTTTCGGTGAATGACGATTTGAAGGAAATTCAAATTTGAACGGAATTCCGAAACAACTGGTATTTTCGTTGAAATTTCTTCTGACGGAGGTTCAAACAACCCAATTTTTCGGTGAATAACGGTTCGAAGGAAATTCATAGGTGAAATTTCCGAAACAACTAGCCCTTAATATTTAACATACTTTGCCACTAGTGCATATTACAAACCAACCAAACGACACTTGTCAAAATTGCTAGTATTTATAAAATGAAATTACGACATAAAAAGTGTATTCTGAGGTAGTTTGTTATTATTTGAGTTAATACAAAATTAGAATGAAGAAATAATGGTTCTTGTTAAATATTTGGAGGACGACCTCCTGGTTTAAGTGACTTAAAATGAAAAACTGTAAATTCTTGTATATTATTTTTCATTCTGCTTGTTTTAATCAGCACTTAACAATAAGGACTTTTAATCTTTAAAAATGGTTCCTAATTGTATTGGTATTATTATCGAGTACAGTGATTCCTATGGGCCCCGAGCACCGCGGGCTTGCTCCCTCTCCCCCATGGTCTCCTCATGCCCCCCCTGGCCATGCCCAGGGCCACCATCAGGGCCCCCGGCTCTGAGGGAATATTCTCTCCTCCATATTTTTTGCTTCGCTCAAGGATATTTTTCTCTTGTGTTCTTACGAAGCGTACAGTCAGCTACCATAATTTCTTCTGACTTATTATTATTATTTGTTTAATTTATTTGAAAAATATAGACTTAAATATATAAATTCATTTTACATTCAATAGTGAATATAATACAAATAAGTTTAGTTCATTGAATAAAAAGATAACAATAATAATCTGAATTAAAATATGAAAATGAACAAGACACAGAAAAAATAGTCAATAAGACAATAGTCGCAGCTGGGACAAAAAAAACGTGGTGGAGCGCAGTTCCCGGTAAGACGAGAGATCTGGGTTTTTGTCCCAGTTGAAACCATTATCTTTTATTATTTTCATATTTTAATTTAGATTATTATTGTTATCTTCTTATTCAATGACATATTACATTGATGGGAATAACCTTCAAAAGTTAAAAAGAGAGTTTTTCTCATAATAAATTTAAGTTTAGTTCAATTTATAATAAGTTTTTTTGTGGTTACAGATTAGGAAGCAAGTAGATATTAAAAGTTAAATAAATAATAGTTTTGATTTAAATACGTAAATTTAATTTGATTTCAAACGTTTCAAGGGTACAGTGGAAAATAACAATTTCTATAGGACGTTTTATGATTTGCAGATACGTCCGAACAAAGTGTTTTGTGCTTATTTCAATTTGAAATGTTGTAGATAAAAAAAGGTATTCTATCTGGTATTGCGTTCAGGGCAACGAAATACAATCCTTGTAAGTCAATTGAGTCAATAAGGCAGTTCAAAATCTTTTACAGAAACTGTAGGTAAAAATATTCTCCGTTTAATAGGTTTACAATGGTGATTTTAAAAACAATTTGTTTAAACAATTCGGTTAATATAATTAATTAATTGATCACACCTACAGACCTACAGATATATATGTTTCTTTATTCTTTGAATAATAAATATAACATTTGTGGATTTTATGGCCGCCTTACTAGGCACCTGCCCGTGTTATGGTGGCCGCAATACTCATAAAATTTCTCTAATGACGCCAAAGGTGAATATTCAAGGGTCAACTCTGCATTTCTAAACAAACAGATGTCCTCAGATTATATTCTAAGAATTGTTCTAGTTAGTAACAACAAATCAAAGTATTGATTAATGATTCAGCTTTAGCTGTAATTAAAAACAGAAAGGTATTTTCCAACTGTTTTCTTTACTTCTTTTATCCCCCGTACATGATTTACAACTTTAAAATGGTTTAAGCTTCCCAAAAGTAAACTAACGCTCACATATAAATCATATTTTATAAAGGACAAAAGCTTTGTAATAACCTACCAAAAGCCTACCTATTTGAAACTTTTCATAGGATATGTGCTAGGTGAAAAATTATGATTTGTACGAAGATACTGTGGAACGTGCTGGTGAGGATGTATGTGGTATAAATCGAACAAGTAATTTACTTCACTCACAGGTTTATTTTAACACAAATTACATCCGATAAACTCCCGTCCCTTATTTAAATATTGTAAGAATAAGGCGATCCGCTCTCTGAGGCAACTGAAAACTGTCAACTGGCAACTGTCTTTATATGACAATTTGATGGCCCGCACACTACACAGTTTCTCAAAAACCCGTTGTCAATGGTAACGCAAGCAGTGACTCGCGACTCGCACTGCTAATTGCCGAGGCCGGCCGTTGCTATTTGCCAGCTGCCAGCTAATTGTTCTTCGTCTATGGACAAGTTTTTTGACCAATATATTTGACATAGAAACCAGCCGGTTTTAGTTTGGTTTCAGTTGCCTCGTCAGCGGAGTGCCTTCGTAGCTCTGCATGTCATTCGCTTCGCCACAATACTTTTTACTTCATTTTAATAAATCTTATACCAATGTAACTGTACTTCCTAAACTGCATTTTTATTTAGTTTTTTTGTTCTGCTAGATACATTTTAGTTACAAATAATGCATACATCTAAATAAAGATTCTAAAACAAACATAAACTCCAGCCCAAGACTTTCCCCAAAAATGGATGCTATATTTTCATTCGCCCTTAACATGCCTTTGTAGTCTCAAATTTAAAAAAAAGTTATTTAACCCGTTAGACAAATTTATTCGCTTTTCGGAACAACTCATACACGTCTCATAGAAATCGTTTTGTCTCCCTTACTGCATTGTAAGAAGTATGACATAAACGGTGTTAGAAAGAGAAAAAAGAGAAAAGTATATAAATATAAAAGAAAACCACAAAAGCAATAAATGGAATACCTTTTATTATTAATTATTTTTACATGAAACGATAAAAAGTTAGTTGACGATAAAATTTATGATACATTTGCCTAATAAATTATGTATGTTTTTATTTCATTACCAGTAATTTTAGTTAGAAAAAACGTTAGGTGAGCCATTTTTAAAACATTTTTAAAAACAAGTGAAATTTTTATGTTTTAAAAATTATATATTCATTTTGACTTATAAAATTTGAAAGCGTATTTTAACGCATTTCAAAAACAGTTTTTAGTTTTCGGATATGTTCTGAAATATTTCATTTATTTGTGTTTTATTTTAATGCTGAAATATTTTGATCCTCTGACAAAAAATGGTCAAGGCCAGAGGGATAAATAAATAATACTTTTCAAATAAACTAGTATATATTATACCTTGGAGTCTGATGTGTAAAAACATTTATTTTACTATGGAAAGACATTTAATAGTCATATCAAATAATAAATTCGACGCTCTTCCGCAATCTCCGCGTCTGACCGTCCCTCACCAGTGGCGCAACGCAAGCCTGGAAAAGCGTTTGGGGGCATCGGGGGCGGGCGAGCCAGTGGGGTGTCTGGGGGTCCGCCCCTAATCCCCCGGCATCCTATTCCTTCCTCTCCTACACATTTTTTTATTATTTATTTTTTTCGACGTCTTTTTGGGCGTCTTGTAGGCGACGCGACGCTAGCGGCGGCTCCAGGGGGTTTGAGGAAAGAGGTAGGGGGTTAAGATGCGGAGGATGATTTTTGAAAATAATAAATTCAGACGTGCTGGCGGTTGCCAAATGATTATAATGTCTGCAGATAAATACAATTAGACACAAACTCGACAAAGTAAGATTGTTAAAATCTTAAATAAGTTTTTATCAGTTTTGAAAATTTGAAATGATTTTATAGTGAGTTTTCGTGCATCTGGTAATTAAAAAAAAAATTAAACCAAGAATACAGAGATAAATAGGTTTTTATATGAAACACCTCATGAGGCTGGTCCGAAGTGGCTGAAGTGTTCACACATTCACAATTTGTCGAATTTTTTAAAAGATTTTTTACATAATTAGTACATCTTTAACATGAGACATAATAAGTTTGAACATGAGAAAAGAAAATATTAAAAATAAAACTACTGTTGCAACCAAAACTGTTTACGGTTTACAGCTTCAGATGCACTAGTAATGAACTGTAAATACTACGAATAAAACGAGACGAAACGGGGTTTGCTGAAATTGGTTGATAATATGTGTAGGAAAAACAAGGTATGCAAGAGCAGGGGATGACCAATCACTTACCATTGTTTAGCAGTTTACTGTAATCGATTTTACTTAAAAACGAGATTGTGTACACATAAAACCCCAACAACTTGCTTCCATGATAGTTCCAAATCTTCTTCTGTTTTCAAAACAAATGCACTAGAACTGGATAAAGAACATCCCTGTAGGAACAAACCATATTCTCATTTCAAAATCAAACAATCGCAATAGATTAAAAAATACAAGAAATTTAAATAGATATCTAGGAATAATTTACTATACTTACGTTATTTTTCTTGAACAGACAACTACTTTCATTGGCATGTCTGGGGCCTAGGAATCAGAAGGTTTCATGTAAATTTATGAAGTCACTTTAATTTATTTTTTTAAATTGTGAGGACTTCGTATCCTGATTTTTATTTCTGTGTATTAAATATCAATTTTGATATTGGTGATATTTTATTAAAAAAAATATACAAAAAAATCTCATAAAAGTGACCCTTAACTACACCCCTTAGGCTGCCACTGTCGGCAGAGTTCTAAGTCCGGTACGTTCCTCCCACTCCCCCTGTCAGTTCCTCCCCCTACACCCACCCCGACCATCACACACCCTGTGCTCCTTGTACCACTCCCTTCTGCCTATTTCCTTCACCAACCTACGCTACACACCCCCTATATTTTATGGTAGGGCATGCCACATTGCCGACAAATTGCGTTACCGGTAAATTGCTAAAAAAATGCGGTGTGGTAGTAATTTTATAACTTTAACTTAACCTAACCTAACAATTCTAACCTAACCTTACCTAACCGAATCTAACCTCACCTAACCTAACCTAATCGAAACTAACCGAATGTAATCTTACCTAACCAAATAACTTTTTTATTTGTAATGTAAGCATTTCCAAATAATTATTTATCAAAAGTACTATGTATAATAATTATTTGGTTTTGGATCTGTGAGTCTGTAAGTATAACTCTGGTTTAATGAACTAGGATTTCTGATGTATTTAAGTGTAATTTTCAAAGTTGGAAATGATGGTGCCAAGATTATAGACGAGCGTTAAAGTACCTACCTACATTGCAATATGTTAACAGAAAATTTGTTTTATTGAATTCGGACTATCGGCGCTAGTATTGTAGAGTCTAAAACATATCCAACAAGCAATCATGAATATAACATTTGGACAAAAATGCTTTTTATACTATGCTACTAAACTCTCCAGCAAATTCACAACAACATTAAAACATTAAGAAAATTCAAATAAAAAGCTGGATACAAAACATAGTTCTTCACAACATAAGTTCTATATTACCTACTTTGTGGCAAATCTTACATTCTATGTAGTTAACCTTTATATTGTCTAATATTTTATGTTACCTGTATTTTGTCAACTCTTTATTCTCGTTATTTTTACGATTATTTCTGGTTTTCACCCTTTAAGGTTGTTCTAGGCCATCATTTAAAATTATGGAGAAATGAAAGGCGAATTTAAATGGACAAATTTCAAAATTATAATGAAGTTTGGAGTCGAGTTCAGACTTAGAAGAGATGAAATATTCAGTGGAAGGGAGGCAATTTTTAATAAGGCTTGATAGAAGAGAAGATATTTGTTTAGAGAGGGACAGCCAAAAATATGTCATCTAAAGTTCCCACTTCTAGATCACAGAATGTACAATCTGGAGAGTCAAGGACGTGAATTTTAATAATGTGAGAAGGAACAGAACAATGTCCGATTCTCATTCGAATAAGTGAAGAAATATATTTTTTGAAAAAATTGGTGAAACTATGGTTTTGATGGGATAGTCCTTTATATTGAGGCATAGAAGGCTCCCTTGGATTGACTTGCAATGTGCCAATACTCTGCCCAAATATTCCGGGATCTGTCTTTGATGATAGAAAAAATGTCAGATAGGGGAATTAAACAAAAGAACATGTATCTACTGCATTATTTGTAAAATATTAGATTTAATGTTTAAATAAATTAAATATTTATTATATTGATATTCCGGAAAATATGCAATAAATAACATTTTTACCGGTAAACCGGTTTGAAAAAACCGATAAAGCAAGCCCTGCTCCCTAGAACTAGGTTCCGGAGTACTACGGGGCATAGGTAGTAACTGGTAGATATGTGAGCCATAGGCAACCGTCTTAAGTCTGGGTCGACTTAGATACATAGCTTGATAAGCAATTTATTTTTTACTTACACGTATAAAAAATTACCAGTATTTCTTGACAGAGACGGGTAGACATTTTTTTTAAATATTATCCCCTGAAAGTTTTCAGAAAAATACTGCGAGTATGTTTTCAAAAGGGGACTCTTTTTTGTTCTCTTAGAAGCAAAGGAGATGAGAAATTAATCATTGGTATTAGTACACAGAGCATGTCGCCAATATTATTCAACTATACTTCTGCTGCTCGCATCTACGCACAGCGGCGCCCCGCCTTTGTTTCTGCCTAGACATCAGTCTTAGCTTACTTTGATAGTCCGTGTAGTTGGGTCGTAAATCTGTTACAGTCGGCACTCACACTAGACCTGGGTCAATCATTTTAATCCGCTCAATGATCGATCGGGTCACTTTAAAAAAAGATTCGTTCGTCAGCACCCGTGTCGCGTGATGGGAGCCGGTGTGGCGAGCAACCAATCTACCCACAGTGCTTATCTGCGTCAAACGTAAGTACCCAATCAAAGATCGGGTGCACGTACGCAGGTCTCGGGTACTTTCGACTGAAGGCTGCCGGTTTGCTTGCGACGCATTGATCTCTCTTATCTAATTTTTTCAAATTACCCGATCAAATTACTCTCTAAAATTGAAATTCTTACATACATACATATTGTGAATTTTATTATCTTTGTCCATGGCCTAGGAGTAAACAGGTATTATGTAAAATGGGGCCAGCAAATCGGTATACATATATTTCAGCGCCCTTGAGCCATTGTTCACAAAAACGGCGCTGTACAAATCAACTAAATATTATTATATGTATGTACAGTACATAATATATCGATTGTTATTATAAATTATCCTATTATTATTATTATTAATATGTATGTATATATATCGACAGCGGAAATTTGAAATGCTGGAAAGGTCAAAATGTTAATTGTACAGATATTTTTTTTTCAAAAAATTATATTTCAGTTTTAGGAGGCCTATTACTATTACAAGAACATTTATTTAAAATTAACATCGAACTTAACATTTTTTGTACATTTCTTAAAAATCAGAATTCAATTAATTTTTTATTTCCATAAAAAAAAAATTCTTAAAAGGGGCAAATTTTTTTCCTAGAATTATTTCGCAGATCGAAAGAGATGAAAATCGGAGAAAATGAGATATTTAACTCATTTTTTGATTTCTTCTCTTTTAAACAATTTTACTTTTCTGCTTTACCTCCTTCAAGGGGTTATTGGTTGAGTGATTAAATGTATTATATACGTCAAACCTAACTGTGAAGATAGAAAACTTCAAGATAAAGAATGTTGGAACTTTTTTGAAAACTTTTTTTTTTTTTTTTTTTTTTTTTTTTTTTTGGATTTTGGATTTATTTATTTTTCAGAGTACCTAAACCTAAGTTTACTTGCTCTAACATATTTAAAAGGATTATCTAATGATGCTTTACATGGTTATTAATGAATTGAGTTTTGGAGAATTTTGTTTTACTTTTTACTGCGACTTTATGCAGGATTAATCTATACGTATATAATTAAACTCTACGTAAGATTGATTTAGGTTTTTTGTATTTAAAGTGTTCATTCTCGCTGTATTTAGCGAGAGAGTTTATCGTGGGATTAGAATGACTATCTAGGCCAGCGTAAAACCTAGTAGCCTGCGATAATATAAAGTCTTTGACCAACGGGACGTTGGATTCATCGTGGAGAGTAGAGATTCTACTCCAGAAAGGAGCATTTAAAGCGAGTCTAATGCATTTATTTTGAAATACTTGAAGTTTATTGATATGGGTTTTTGCTGCGTAACCCCAAATTGGGCAAGCGTATGAGAAACATGATCTGATTGTAGACTTATAAAGCAGTAATTTGTTGTCTATTGATAGACGACTGTTCCTGCTCATCATGGGATAGAGAGATGAAAGGTAACGATTTGCAGCTTTTGTTTTTTCTTCTATGTGTTTTTTCCAAGTAAGTTTATAATCTAGAGTGACACCGAGATATTTTACTGAGGATTCCCATGGAACGTTTTTCCCAAACAGTTTAATGAAAGGGGGCCTTTTAGGCCGTGATCTGTGAAACACGGTCGCGACACTTTTGGTCGGATTAATGGAGATTCTCCACTGTTTACACCACTTTTCAGTTAGAGTGGCTTGTTTCTGTACTCGGCTTGTAGCAGTGGCCTCGACAGTTGAACTGGAGATGATGTTTGTGTCATCTGCGAATTGAGTAATTATTATATTATGATCTATTGGCTTAGGAATATCGCTCGAATAAATGTTATATAATGATGGCGAGAGTTGACTGCCTTGCGGGACCCCAGCTGATAGGGGGCGCGTAGTGGAGTAAATGTTGTTTATTTTTACTTTGAATGAGCGATTTCTCAGGAAACTATTTATGAGTTGAATGATTCTAAGTGGGTACCCTAGACAGTACATTTTGTATATAAGGCCATTATGCCAGACTTTGTCGAACGCTTTGCTTACGTCTAGAGAGAGTATCACAGTTTTTTTGTTAGTGTTAAATCCCTCCGTGATGTGTTCCACGACACGGAGGAGTTGATGAGTGGTTGAATGACCTGCTCGAAACCCGTGTTGAAAGTCTGGCAAGAATTTACATTTATTTGTGATTTCATTTAATCTTACAAGGATTACTTTTTCCAAGACTTTTCCCAAGCAAGGAAGGAGACTTATCGGCCTATGGTTCTCCGTTAATAATGGATCCTTGCCTGGTTTAGGAATCAATATAACATCAGCTTCTTTGAAGTCCTTTGGAAAGCAACGTAGTCTAAGTGCTGCGTTACAGATGGCAGTCAGGGCGCAGATGCCCTTTTTCGGTAGGCATTTGAGTATTTTGTTAGATATTCCGTCAGGACCGGCCGCTTTTTTTTTCTTAAGACCCTTGATTATTTTTATTATTTCATCTGGAGATGTGGCTTTAATGGGCGGGTCCTGGGGGTCGAGACTTAATATTGCTTCTACTTTAGAATCCACCTTAGCTACGAAGGCTGGGTCATCGTGTTCCGTGTTAGGAGTGAATTGTGCTTCTAGGCTATCTGCGAAGGCTTCTACCTTATCGGCTGCAGAAAAAACTTTACCGTTTGGGCCTTGAAGCGGAGCTATTTTTGTTACCGGACGTCTAAGGGCTTTGGAGAGTTTCCAGTAGGCGTCCCTATCGTCTTCAAGGGAGGATATGAAATCGTTCCAACGCTCGTTACGGTGCTCATAGAGTGCGTCGCGTACTTCTCTATTTAGTCTATTAAAGTGATGTTTAACAATAGGATTGAAGGAACTTTGCCACTCCTTACGTACTTGGTTTTTTTCCCTAATAAGGTCTTTGACCTCTTCGGGAATACCATATTTCGCTGTGTTATGTTTTTTAATAATCGCTGATGAAGCTTCGTTAATGCAAGATTTAAGGGAATTAATTAAGTCGGAGGTGGCAGTATTTAATGCTACTTCATCGGGTATCGATGTCGGTATTGTGATTTTATTTTCTAATAAGACGCTGAATTTTTTCCAATTAATTTTTTTCTTTATAGGCACGTGGGGGACCAAGGGATTTGAGCCTCCTGATAATGTTAGAAGAACTGGATCGTGGTCGGAGGATAGTTCGTTTACTACTTTTAAGGAGTGTAAGTGATTTGTTTCTTTTAAGATAACTATGTCAATCACGTCTGGATTGCGGTTAGATTGGTGTAGCGTTGGTATGTCCGGAGCGTCTACTACAATTGATTTAGTGCTAGCGTATTTTGCCAGCACGTTACCTTTACGGTTTGGTTGTAGGGAGTGCCAAGAACCGTGTTTCGCGTTCATGTCGCCGGCTATAATGGTGGGGACATTTTCTTCTAACAGGCTGTCCAGTTCGGACGGAATCAGTTGACGATTCGGCGGTACATAAACGGAGATGAGTTTAAGTGGTCCGGAAGACGTATTTATTATTACCGAGGTGGATTCAATGTTACTACTAGAGAATGAATGTGCTAGACGGTGGTCAATATTATTTTTGACTAAAATGGCCGTACCGCCGCCTTTATTGGTTAATCTGTCATCCCGGTATGTGATATAGTTTGGTAATCGAAAATTCTTAGATGGTTTGAGCCATGATTCATTAATGAAGAATACGTCAATGTTATATTCTTTAAGAAATTCAATTATTTCATCTTTGTGGGAGAGGACAGAGCCATTGGCGTTCCAATAGGCTGTTTGTAGGTTGACTATTTTATTTTGGTGTCTAGACATTATGATTTCTTAATGTGGCTTGAATTTTAAACATTTCGTCGGTGGCGAGTTTTATCGTGGCTTTAAGAGCTTCTAACTGTTCGTTAAGGGCTTTAATGTGTATTGGGTCCAATGGGGGCGAGGGTTGTTGGGACGCTTGAGTGGGGGCAGGGCCCCTATCTAGCCTGAATTGTTGGCTAGGTTGATGCCTATGGGCTTGAGAATGGGTTGGAGGACGCCTATTAGAGTAATGGTGAGGTCTTGGGTTATGGTAGTGTGGCTGAGGCCAATTTCTGGGATTTGGATTATGAGAGATGGATTGTGGATTGGATTGGACAGTGGGGGTAGGATTAGGTGACGGGGGAGTTATGGTAGGGGGGGGAATTGGGACGGCTGGGATTGGGAGGGCGGGGAAATCCACTTGTGAGGCTGCGGGAGCCACTACGGGTGCGGGAATAGTAGGTCTGGACGTGTATTGCGAGGAATTTGTATGGTTATTGAAATTATTAATATGATTTCGCCTATTGTTATTATAGTTGCGCATATAATTAGGGTTCCGGTTTCTATTGTAATTGGGGTTAGCATTTTGTGGTCTTGCGGGGCAACCGCCATAGTTGGCCGTATGGTCACCTTGGCATAGAGCGCATTTAGCCGGAGTGTCTTTCGGCTTCTCGCAGTCCGTTTTTTTTTTTTTTTTTTTGAAAACAATAAAGTTGCATTTAATAGTAATGTCTTGGCGATGACTGGCGTACCACCATATCCCGTGGTCCTTCACTCTCCACCCTCTGTCCATTCTTACCCCATTTCCCACCTCTCCCCGCACCCCTTCCCCCCACACATGATGAAAGTGCCCCCCGTTGCGTGCTCCTGTCACCCACTCCCCCAAAACTATACTACTCTGCGAGTATTGTTATGATTTGTGAACATTTTTGTTCGTCGGTTATGAGAAGTATTAACACACAGCAAAAATAAAACTTATGTATAACAGAAAAATGTTTATTTTTTTATTTTTAATGTAATGATGAAAACCTAAAATTGTAATATTTTAATTAATGAAGACAATATTAGCGAAACTTAATCGTTATTCTGAAACAGAAAAATCGGTAAAAGATACGGTCACATCTAGGACTCGAACCCAGGACCTTCGCCTTGCCGGGGCGCAGCTCTACCAACTGAGCTATAATGTGTCCCTTTCCGATTCGGTCATATTTAACTGTATCACACTTCGACTGAGAACTACCAACATTATCTTCATTTTTTCATATTTTTATTGGCTGCTATCTTTATGCATGATTGCAAGATTCATGTATCTTTATGTATGCTATCTAGATAGTGTCCTAGGTTCGAGCACAAAGGTCCTGGGTTGGAGTCCCAGATGTGATGTGATTAATTATTTATTTTTATGTTAATTATTAGTGACTACCACAACACGGGCATTACCAATATGGTAGTTGATAAATTGACAAAATACTATATCTTAAAAAAAAATTATAATATAATAAAACTAAAAAAATATTTTTTCACAAGTAATAAATGTGAAGTGGTTTTTGCAATTAAAGTTGACTCATTCAACACACATTTAGGATTGTGTGTATTGAGATATAATAATTTTACACTTCCGACAGTGATACTCGTATTTGCCAAACGTCACTGAAAAACAGCCTTTTGTCTTGTTTACGCATTTTTTTTTACACTAGCTCCGCACAGAAGTCGGGAAATTGAGGAAAATAATTCCCCTCAAGGCATATGTCATCTTTGGGGGTGCTGTGTGAGGGTATTTTTAGGAAAGTAATGAAATGAAGTTCTGGGAAGGAACATCTATAATGGGTAGGAATCTGTGGGTCAGTGTGTCCAGGAGTGAAGGACGTATGACTATATTATAACATTTATTATAGTGGTTTACACAAAAATAAATTGTTTAATTTAAATATTTAACAATTCATCGTTTTTCAATCATTATTATTTACTAAACTATATTTTACCTCGAAAACCAATCTTTTTGTCTTATAAGTATCTGAAAATGAAATGAAAAAAAAAAGTTTTTTAATACATATTATAACAATTATTTCAGCTTTAAAATAATATTTTTTTCTCTTTGATGTACATCTAAAGAGCTCAACTAGAGTTAATGATCATGTGTGTTCTCGTTATTATGACAACTTTTATAACTCTGAGAACAATGTTTTGGTTATAAATGAAAAACAATGTACTCGAACTCTACATACCTTTTTAATACTTTTATTTTTTACTTTATACATTTTTAGAGATATTGTTTAACTAGGGCAGTGTACCTGCAGTGCTGGGAGTTACAGTTTAACTTGATAAAAATATTTTATTTCCTCCTACTGTCATCCTTAAGCTGAATACGTTATTAAAATTTATGGAATGATGGAGGCCCTAGCAAGGAGGGTTGAATCCACGACTCCTGGGTAACCCGTCGCATTTATTCACTTTGCTAACCGATCATTTTTGGTGATTTTTCACAAAACTGGCACGATTTTATTATTTATATTTATTTTATTTATGCGGATAATAATTATTGCATATTTATTTAGATAACAATTATCACAATTACCCGGAGTGCATAACTAATCATGGTAAATTGTTCTAACTAATTTATGAATTTCATAGAAATGTATTGAAATTTGTACATCGCCCTTGAGGTGATTTTTCACAAAAACGGCGATATACAAGTCATCCAATTGTTATTATTCGAGAACTACTTTTTCGATTTATTTATTCTTCATTTCTTCAAACTTCGCAAAATTTATTTATTCTTTAAGCCATTTCGACATCACAACTACCCGGAGCGCATAAGTGATCATGTTAATAGTTCCGACATAACGCGTTGCTTCATCCATCTTGGGTGAATTCTAGGGCCCCTTTAGGCGCGCTGATCCGCCGTCCGAACTACTCCCACACTACTGGCACGGCGGTTCACTCGGCTTCCCACCCCCTGACGGGCCTGCCCCCTTATAGCTGGTAGCGGTGTGCCACCCCCTGGCCGCCCGGTGGGGTGATATCTGCCGAGTCTGAGGGGATTTCGGCCAAAGCTTTCTTGAGTACACCCTGATATGAAAGACATTCACACTTATTTATTAATTATATTTTTAAACCCAACTACCCGAGGCTAGAGGATCTATATCATCCCTAATTGAGACAGGATATATCATAAAGCTGAACATGAATTTTGAAACTATATCGGGACCCATATTGAAAAATCTTCGCTTTACACGATCATTTTTTTCATGCTTACGATTTCATACAAATAGTGTTCACGAATTCGTGTGTAAACTGGATGGAAAATGCATAGTGCAAAATGTCCTTAAGAACAACCAAAATGAGGTTAGGGGTAAGTTATTAGACTGAAGAGAGTATGGAGAGGAAGGGTATATGGAAGAACTTAGTTATTCGGATCTGGTCACTGAATACGCCTTCAGTCATTTTCTGTGCAGTTTACAAGCAGTTTCAAAATTGAATGTTGGTTTCTCTTCATCCCAATACTCAGAGTATCCACCACTATACAGTCTACATAATTTTGAAGCTTACATATAGTATTTTACTGTCCTAGTTTTCATAGTTCTTTCACATGAACGAAGTATTGAATTTCGTATATCTAAACATATTTGAATTTTATTTCCTCTCGAAATAGCGTGTACGCCTTGCAGAGAGTAGAGGGGCAAAAAATCTTCATAACCGTCCATTTGGGGTGGTGACGGGTAAGAAGGGGCTGCTACCCTCGGGGGGGGGGCAGGACCTTCAAGGGGGGTGGCTTTACACCCCTCCCCAACCCTCCGACCAAGGTCCGGGGGGGGGGAGAACCGATATGATATTCGGGAATGCTTTTGAAAACAGCGCAAACCCAAAAGTTTCGCCGAAATATCAACGGTAGGCGATGGGGCTACCATTGAATTTGGCCCTTAATTATGATAAAAGTATAAATGTTTGTTAAAATAATCTAGAGATTAGGTTTGTAACTATACTTTCAGATATGGCCTGGACTCGCCAGAGCTTACCAACTTAATAAAAAATCATATTCCGAAAACGTCAACACCACAATCCTATTTATTTTATTTGCCCACATGTAGAACTACCATTAGAAAAAAAATCGCAATACAATACACTTCAGAAATATCGATTAGAAGTAACACGAATTATTAAAAAGTGTATGGAATGTATCCTCAGCATCTTCTATCCTTGTCCTATATTCCTCTTCCACTCCTCCTCGCCTAGAATTAATTTTAAGCTATAATAAAACTCCATCTCCAATCAACTTTAACACAATAGACTTTTGGCTTGACTTCATTTAACAATATTTATCTCTACGTATATTTTATGTATAAGCTGTTTGATTCTTACAAATAAATAAATAAGCAAATGTAACAAATGGTGATGTTAACCCCCTCATAAAATTTTTGAAATTTGGTTATTTAAAAAAAGTTCAAGTTATTTTTCAAAATTGACCTACAATAAACAAACAAACCAAAACTAACGAAATGTGATGCAGATTCTGCAGTTTCCCGCTTTTACCACTATTTTCCGGACACATGTATACATATGTGCAGTTTGATTATTTTACTAAATTTCGACCTCAGTAGTATCTTAAGGGTATAATTTAAAGAATTCGTAATTTGCTGTTTCATGGATGGTGCTAATTTCATAGTTTTAGGAAAAAAAATTTTTTTGCAAAATGTGCTTTAAAATTTTAACCTTATGGGTTAATATTTTAAAGCACATCTTCCTATAGTTATATATATTTCGATAATATAGGCCCGAGGCCTATATTATCGAAAGGTCAAAATATTTCGGCATTACAAAAAAATCGAAATTAATGGAATATATCCGTAAACTAAAAACTGTTTTTGAAAGGTGAAAGCACATAATTTTTGAAATATATATTTTTAAGGCAAACATAAAAATAACGTTTTTTCTAACTAAAATTACTGATAACGAAAAAAAACACACATATTTTATTAGGCAAATGATTTTAATTTTTAATTAATTTTATAAAAGTTATCATGACCTCATTTTTTGTCAAAAGTTTTTTTTTTCAAATTACGGTCGGAAACTTTGGTTTCATAATTGTATATATTTGAATTCTTTTGTGGTTAAATTTTAGATGTGAATATAAAACGTGGTATATTTTCTTTCTAACACCATCGATCAGGGTATTCTGTTACTGGGGAGGGGAGGGGGGGAGATTATGAATTATTTTAAGTATACCATTCAAGGAAAACGTTAAGCCGATGCACCACGTCATGTAAAATTCAGGATTAGGCCTCTAACAATAACACTCCTTATGTACATCGCGATAAGGTTTAAATTCCCGTTTAACAGCAACAGCTACAATTTGGGAGGCGGGAATGGGATTTTTTTGGATAACGAACACCTCTGCCATTGGTCACCCCAAGTGGTTCGCTACGTTTTGTGACTTAGCAGGGGTGGCCGGGTTCATGGGGTAAGGTTTGTCTAGGTCTTGGCGGCGGATGATCTAGATACACTGAACGCCAGATTCCTACCCAACCCTCATACCTTTTTCCTTCCCAAAACTTCCTCTCCTTCCTTTCCTTAAAAATACCCTCCACTCAGCATCCCCAAAGATGGCATAGGCCCTTAGGGAAATTATTTTCCTCAGCGCCTCCTGTGTGGACCTAATGTAAAATTAAAACCGCCTATTTTTTTATTTAAAAAAAAACATCGTGAAAAAGCGTGCTTTATTTTATTTTGAATAGCTCAGGCACAATAATTTAAATATCTAACGATCATTTTCTAAAAAAAATAATTTTACAATAAAACTACAACCGAAAAGGGGTTCTTAAGAAGCAGATTTTGAACTTTAAAGCAGTTTTTATAAAGCATCCAAAATATTTCTAAGCGATCTATTTTTTTTTAGCTAAAATCACATAATTTAAACTCTAAATGAGTCTCCCTGTAATCCTTTGCGTGTGGTCACCCTGGGTGAGTTATACCCATAGGGTACCGGATACCCGCAGGTTGAAACCGGGCTCGGGTTCTTGCCTACTCTGGTATTACTACTTCCACATGTGAAGGAAGGGTGGGTTGGGTCTGCGGGAGAGGGGGGTGAGCGCAGGGTCCGCAGGGTCGCTTCCGGTTTGCAAAAAGCAAAGAGGATCCCAACCGGCAGGGGTGGAGACGGGGAAGGGGTGGGAAATTATTTGAAAGTTATCTAGGCGTATTAATTTTAGCGGTAATGTTGAAAATTCATTTGAGTATCACATAACTACTTATGTATTAAGTATACATGCTGTTTCTCTGAAAGGGTAGGCAGTAAGCAGTGGTGTAGTTGGTTAACTCGTGTATATATATAGTACCAATTAGGTGTGAGGGTTATGTTTACTGTGAGATTCTTTCAATATTGCACTGGTGAAAAAATACAATAAAAAAAAAAAAATGGAAAGTTATCTGTTTTTTTTCGGTAGTTTTTTTTAAGTGCTCCGCACATAAATTCCAACTGCTCCCGTCTGGAGCCAGTGAGACTATGGCTTCCCCAATTCGAGTATGTTGTGAGGCTGAAGGTGTTGGGGAGGGGAAGAAGATGAGAAAGAGGAAGATGGGAAAGTACCTGGCTATTCAGATCTTGTCACCAAAAATGACTTAGCGGATGCGTCTGCTCATCAACTGCGTGGCTGGCCGGATCGGGAGAGACTGGTTGACGGAGGCCTTTTGATCTCTCCAGCCGGATCCTCTCGGTCCACCGCCTTGCACCGCAGTGCGAGGGATGGCTTCACACGTCCATCACTTGACATATTAATCCCCAGATGCCTACTACAGGACTTCCTCTCCTTCCATTCCCTCAAAAGACCTTCCACACAGCATTTTCAAAGATGAAATAAGCCCTGAGGGAATTTTTTCCTCAGGGCCTCTTGTGTGGAGCTAATTTAAAAAAAAAAAAACACACCACCTTGGTCTTATACCAGGATGCTACTGAGATTATCTTTCACTCTGGAATGTACCGCAAATATACTAATTAATTATTTGTAATTAATTGATTGTGAAGTAAAACAAATAAATTTAAAAAATATATAAGAAGCTAAAGAAGGAGGTAGCACCCCAAAAACAAACAACGAAAATACTTTTGGCCGTGAAAATCTAAAAAGTATCAATAAAAATATATTTATGAACATTGGGATTTTAACCCGCGACCTTCGGATTTCTAGTCGAGAGCCTTACCCCTCGACCACGGAGGCAGTCAAAATGAACCGAAAATCATGTATGTGGACCAATACAAAATTTAATATTTTTGTATTATGTTACTTAGTTTTAATAAAAAAATTTAATATTCGTTAATGACTATTTAAAAAATAGAAATTAAAGTACTTAATTCAGAGTCTTCCCCAATAGGGATTCCTGCTCCGAGGCGGACAGAAGATAGTTGCATCATTGTTGCATCATGATTCCTCATATTCACGTTTGTTGACCACATTTGTTAATTTTCTCATTTTCATGTTTCTTGATTTCCACGTCTTCATGTTTGTTGACCATTTTTGTTAATTTCCTCATCTTCATGTTTGTTGATTATATTTATTAATTTCCTCATCTTCATGTCTGTTGACTATATTTGTTAACGTCCTCATCTTCATGTTTGTTAATTATATTTATATATTTCCTCATCTTCATGTCTGTTGACTATATTTTTCCTCATCTTCATGTTTGTTCATTTCCACAACTTGATGTTAGTTGACTGTAAGTTGTGTTAGTGTTACTTTATAATTTGAATGATTTCCTCATCTTCGTGTTTACTTACTTAGTCATATTTTGATATTCAACCTTCTGGCGACATCAGTTTTCTTTCGAATCGGTTAAGATCACACTTCTACGGATAATCTGTTCAGTGTATCTTCACTAACAATGAACGTAAATTTTTTTTTTTTTGGGACCCTGCGTGATCGGGTCTTTCGGCGGTGGTTTCGGAAGAATAATGAAATTTGGGCCGGGGCGGAAGATGGGAGGGGTTATTTTTTCCTTATTTCCCTATAAAGGCGCCCCAGGAAAGCCGTAGTCGTTACACATATTTACCCCTCCCTCGTGTACCCCCACTCCCCCTCCGCCAATCACCCCCCTCCTGTCGACAAATGGCAGAATCGCGTGACAAGCTACCAACGTTAAAAAATGGTATTGCGATCGGTCCCAGTTTGCAGACTATATTGGGAGTTCAATGTAACATTCAGCTGTAAATAACCATCACGCATTCCCGCAGAGGTAGGCGGAGAGGATAGACCGCCACAACTCCTAGAACTTAGTTCTAAGATACAGTCTTAGAACATACCCCTTGCTTCTTTCACACTCGTACATCGTTTCATTCATTCATACTTATCTAATCACTTAAGATAATATTAACATCTCTCAAAAATGTGAAACTAAAAATCAGAAAAAATATTCGGTCGCATCTAGGAGTTGAATCCAGTACCTCAGCCTTGCCTTTGGGCTTTGCTCTCACCACAGAGCTAATCCGACCTTATCCTCTATGGTCATATTAAATTCTATTATACGGGTAAAAATGTAAGCAAATAAGAATTTGTAAGCTTTTAAAGTCATTTCATAAAAATTCTCCAGTTTTTCAATATAAATATCTACTTTTAATAAAAACAATAATGTTCAAATATTTTATATAGCGCCGTTTTCATGAGCAAATTACCTCAAGAGCCATTAGTTCACAGCATTCTTCTTTTGCTATTAATTCTCATAAATATAATATCATTTTCAAGTCTTTCAAAATAACTTCAATTTGTTTACTTCCACTTTTGACAGTATTGTAAAATTATGCAATGTCCAATGTTTTAAATATAGTTTCCTCCGCGTGCAAAGTCGTATCTTCTCCAAGCATAAACTTTCTAATTAAATTGTGTAAGTTTATCGGAAGTGATCTGCCAGACAATGTTTGTAAATTCCAAAATTAGATAGAACCTAAAAATCATAATAAGTTGTAAAGCGCCCTTCAGGTGATTTTTCACAAAAACGTCGCTCTACAAATTATCCAATTATTTATTATTTTTAATTGATAAATAATGTTTAAGACAAGATTTTTATTCATAGCACAAAGGGTAACAATTATTATAAGCAATAATTATTAGCCTAAAACACTCACCCACATTTAAAAAATCTCCCGAAAAAAGATTCATGACGCCGACGGGTCTCTTAATAATAATAACTTTTAATAATTGTTACCCTCTGTGCTATGCATAAAAATCTTGTCTTAAACATTAGTTCATCAATTAAAAATATTAATTAATATTTGAGGAGTTAATGTATTTCCACATTTGAGGAGTTAATGTATTTCCACAACTTACAAATTACCTCTAGATATAAGAACGGAGGAAAACTATGAGAATTACAAAATTTTTTTTTAATTAAAATTCTCTAATACCACCTCATAACTTTTCTTATAGTTTGATATTATGTTTTGCTTATTATTTCCTTGTATCATTTATAACTTACCTTTTTATTACTTTTATTGTATTTTCTTGTATTTGGATCATTTTATAACTTACCTATGTTTTTATTATTTTCGATGAATTTTCTTATAAAATTACTAATAGTTCTTTTTTTATAATAATTTTGTAATTTAAATAGATGTAAAAATATATAGTTGTCCTCTCCTAAACACAAGCAACTGCTTTATTAGGAGAGTGATTCAAATGTTTTATCTATATTATGTTGTAAATATTGCAACTCTAAATATGTTTTAAATGTTTAAATAAAAAAATAAAAAAATAAAAATAAAATAAAAAAATTTCACCAAAAAAAATGTAGACATAATATATCTCAACGCCAACTAGTGGGAGATTTAGCACTTACAATGCCTTTCTCTATAAAATAAAGTTGGTTGTTTGCCGGTGAGATAAGCCGACGTAGCTCAGTGGTTAGAGCATTTGACCGGAAATCAGAAGGACACGGGTTCGAGTCATGTATCTTTGCTCCGCAGATTTTTTCAATTGGATGAGTGTTTCAGGCTAATAATTATTGCTTATAATAATTGTTATTCAATTATTATTATTATTCTATGATTAAGAACTACCAACATTATCTTCATTTTTTGGCTTTTTTTTTACTGCTATATTTTACGTGATTACAAGATTCTACCCGAATTCAATCGCAATCTAGAGAGCGTCTTTGATAAATATATCTTTTTTATTTTAATGTTAGACATCTAGGATGATTTTTTTTATTTAGGATTCAAAAAAATCTTAAATTACATATAGGATGAAGTCAGCATTTTTGGTGAATTATTGTTCAATCATTGACATACAATATTTCAAATATGCTAGTCTGTGACTCTTAAGAGGGTATTACCAGAGAATACCGGAAATTAGTAATTTTAAATAAAATTCTAAACGTATTGACTCTTTTTTACAAAAAAAAATAGATAGATTTTGAAAGATTGTTATTTTGGTACACGCAGTTTTAAAATTTTGAAAAACTAAGTGCATTTATAATATACTAAGGTTATACCGTTGGTCGTTGGCCGATTAGTTCAATTTTCAAATGATAGATTCTATTAAATAACACAAATTTAAAATCATATAATCATACAACAAAATAATACATAATCTAGTCAATACAGTTTTAAAAATTAAATTTTAGTTAAATTCAAATTATTAAAAAATAAATCCGAGAACGTGTTTTGTGACAAAAATACCGCAGTTTTTCTATTTATTTAAGTTCTTACGAACTAAAATATTTCAAAGTTTTTTACACACTAATTTTGTGTAGATATTATTGAAAAATCATAAATACTATATTTAATAATTTATCAGCGTGCGTTTTGAGCATTTTTATTGCTTACTTGAATGTAGGTATATATTAAAGCAAGTTTTGAATGAAATAAAAAGATATTAAATTTTTTATTAAAAAAAATTTAATATCTTTTATCGGTGAATAATCGATCTTTCTCATTGGAACCTCCCTGTACAGTTGCAAGAATTTTTTAAACTTTTATTTTCAGCTACTGGTCAATCGCTCTTAAGTAGTAATGTTTTAGTAAGCAAAATATAACAAATTTTACTAACCTTTTATAAGAATAAAATAACGTAATTCGGAACAATAAAGCTCTAATTTTAAACTCGCCGATCAAAACCTCAAAAAACGCCGCAGTTTAAGAGTTTTTCGTTTTCTTCTTCCTGTCCGTCTCTCCGCTTTAATTTCATCTTTCTGAAAGAGTGTTATTTTTTCCTGTTGTAACGTCCGCAGGGTGTTCAATGGGGAGGGAATGAGGGGGATAAGGGGAGGCACGGGGATCGTCAGGGCTGGCGGGAAATCTTTTAGATCCTCCCTCATTCCCCCCCTATGTCCCCCTTCCCCCTGAATAAGGATCCCGTATAATAAAAATGCCCCCTGTTACGCCCCTGGCGTGCCAAACCCGATGACGGTTATTTTCAAATGCGGTGTTTTTTTCTGTTTCGAAAATAAAAACCTTCCTGATAAATTATTGCTTTATCAAAAATACTAATTTCGGTTATGTGTCCCTCTGTAACTCTGGTTCAATGTACTCCAGAAGTCATTTTTGCTATTAATATCTATGTTTCATTTTCAAAATGGATCTGTTTGTAATAATCATACATTATATTTATCTTTAACTTAATGAGTTAAAACTCAAATTATAATATTTTAATTAATGAAGACAATATTAGCGAAAGTCAATCGAAAATTTGAAACAGAAAAAGTTACGGTGACATCTGGGACTCTAATCCAGGACCTTTGGCTTTCCAGTCGAAGGATGATTCAGTTAAATATGATCGAAGCGGATCGGGAGACATTAGTTCAGTTGGTAGAGCCGCGGCCCGGAAAGCCGAAGGTCCTGGGTTCGAGTCCCAGATGTGAACGTATCTTTTTCGTAGTTTTCTGTTTCAGAATTTCGTTTTAGTTTCGCTAATATTGTCTTTATTAATTTAAATATTATGACATTTTGTTTATCAGATTCCTTTTGTATACATTTCTTTAGTTCATGTACCTACCTACTACCTATCAATAATTCAAAATACAAATTTCCTTTTGTCATATGAGCACTTTTCCCTACTAACACATATGTCGTCGAATGTGTTCCACGATCAGCACGCGAGTAGCAGTGCACCGGAACCGTATTCGGTACCTTCCGTTAGGCATCAGAGCGTTGGAGGTCAATTTGAACTAATTGAAAATAAAAAATGACAATTTTTTTCGCTTTGCGTCTTATCTAAATGTAATACAGTGGTCAGTGTCTGAGTGTACATCGCGTTTGGGTCCCACCCGGGCGTCGTGTTTTCGATTCCTATTTTATTTTTATTTTACTGGCTAAGTCCTCCATCGCTATACAAGCAACATTTTCCGCTTACTGTGGTTGCAGTAGGAGATTTTCAAATACTGTCAGATTATTCGTAAACTGGGAATATTTGTCTTTCTTTTTTAAAGTAAATAAATAAATAATAATATCGACGGGGACAGTACGAATTCTCGTCAATTAATTCCAATTTTGAAAATAGCAATAAAAATATGTTTTTATTAAAAATATTTTCTTAAAGGTTTAACTTTTACGCCGTTCTTCCATGGAGCTACGTTCGAGCGACGCGATCGCCGCTCGTCTGTGTTTTTCATACTATTATTAGTGTTTGAAAACGCCGCTAGGCGCTACACTAGCAAAACAGTATGATAGGTAGCGATAGCGTCGCTTGTGAGTAGCTACGTGAAAGAACGGCGTTACTTTAACGCTTGTCTGATTCTTTAAAATAAAATATTTTCACCCGTCAGGCTAATTTGTTCGCTTTTCAGAACAACTCAAATAGGTCTCGAAGAAATCATTGTGTCTGCCTTACTATCATAATTAAAAATATGATCTAAACGATATTAGAAAGAAGAAAAAAAACACTACCTACGCTTTTTCATTTCTAAAAGTTAACCACAAAATTGTTAAAAAGTACACCTTTATGAAACCAAAGTTTCCGAAAACATTTTGAAAAAAAATTTATGAAACTAAGAAAGTTTTTGAAATAAAATTTGGACAAAAACTTGAGTTAAGAGCGATTGACCAGCGGATGAGTATAAAAGTTTTAAAATGCTTGCAACTGTACAGGGAGGTTTCAATGAGAAAGATAAATTATTCCCCGCATCAAATTTTTTTAATAAAAATTTTAATATCTATTTATTTTATTCAAAACTTGCTTTAATATGTACCTACATTGAAGTAAGCAATAAAAATTCTCAAAACGCACGATGATAAATTATTAAATATCGAGTACTTCTTGTAAGTATTTTTTGATCATAAGTATTTATGATTTTTTAATTATATCTAATCAAAATAAAATTTGAAATATTTTAGTTTGTAAGATATAAAATAAATAGAAAAACTTAGGTATTTTTGACACAAAACACGTTCTCGGATTTATTTTTTAATGATTATAATTTTTCTAAAATTTAAATTTTGAAAACTGTGTTGACTAGATTATGCATTGATTTAATTTGTTGTATGATTATATGATTTGAAATTTGTGTTGTTTAATAGAATTTATCGTTTGAAAATTGAACAAATCTGCCCACGACCAACGGAATAACCTTAGTATATTGAAAATGCACTTAGTTTTTCAAAATTTTAAAACTGCGTGTACCAGATAAAATAATAATCTTTCAAAATCAATTTATGATTTTTTGAAAAAAATAGTCAATACATCTAGAATTTTATTTAAAAAGGACCAATTTCCGTTATTCTCTGGTTATACCCTCTTAAGGATAACGTTTAAAATACACTTGTATAATAAAATATGTACCCTTGTGTTTTTTTTTGTTGTCAGTAATTTTTGTCAAAAAAAGCGTAAGGTAAGCATTTTCAAAACTTTTTATGTTTGCATAAAAAAATTATATTTCTAAAATTGTATGTTTAATTCGAACTATAAAAATTGAAACCGTATTTCATCGCCTTTCAAAAACAATTTTTAGTTTTTGGATACGTTCCTAAATATTCCGATTTTATTGCTCTAAATATTTTGACCTTCCAACAAAATATGCCCGAGGAATGAGGGGTTAAACTTTGAAAATGAAACTTAAATGTAAAGCAAAAGTTCTTAAGTTAATTGAACGGTAGTTAAAGACACAACTAAAATTCGTGTTTTAAATGATTTAAGTGTTTTTTGTTTTTTTATTCTTGAAAGTGACTGACCTTTCCAACAACAATGGGTCTTGGAAAATTAATTAATAAATAGATTAAAACTTTCGTCGCTTAGCTATAGAAGATAATCTTCTTTTGAATAGACACACTAACGAATCAATCCCCATAGACACCTATCTATCAATAGTATGGGATAGTTGGTATAGATGTCTATCTCTCTGTGTAGTGTGTAGTATAGTTTCCTACCTCTAGGGCTCCAGGAACGGTGATTAGTTCTCGTCACCCTCCCTCCCACCCTCAACCTTCCCTCCCCCGTAATACTCCCCGAGCCGATTTGGCCCCCCATCTCTTATAATCCCCACACCCCAACGAGCCTCAGCGGGATGTGAATTTGTTCATCTTCATTCTCAACTTGACTGATACTGATGAAATCTTGCTCGTAGGGACAGTCGGGGGCTTTTCGAATCATTTAATAATAGTGTTGTTGCATCCGAAACTGTTTCCGAATTACAGCGTAAATGCTCTGTATAAACGAAACGAAGACTAAACGAAATGGTGTTTGCTGGAATTGGGTGATAACATTTGTTGGGAACAGTAGGGATAGAAAGGAGAAGAAAAACCAATCACTTACCTCTTCTAGGAGAACACGACACAATCACAAATATAGTTTATTCCATCGTGATACCCGATACCACAACTTCTTCTTCCTTGCACTGTCCCAACTCATTGCCTAGGTAGGCTGTTGGGGTCGGCTCTCCGGTTCTCAGGTTGTAGCTTCTTCGGTTCTGGGTATCGCTCTCTTCCAGGCCGTTTCTACTTAGGATTTTGGAGCATTGAATCATCCAGGAGTTACCCGATACCACAACACAAATACATAATTATAAAACGATATTGTTTTAATTGGATATGTTCAAAAACCTTATTTTTAGTCAATAAACGACAACAAAACACCAAAACTCCAACGACTTGGGAGGATTTGCTTCCAAGCCCTTCGCATAAATAAACCAATAACGCCCTTCGTAGTTATTCCTTCTCTGTGCTTCCAGAACAAATGCACTCCAATTTTCTGGACATTGTTCCAAGTTCAAATAATGCTGTTCTAGCAAGGTGATTTGGTTAGGGATAGGAAGAGGTAGGTACCGGGTAGGAACTATGCATATTTTCATTTCAAAACCAAACAAGCCGCGTTTTAAAAACAAAGTAGAGTCTTGACGTGAGAACCGACAGATGGACCCATCTGGTCCTTAAAAGGGTCCAGGAAAGTGCTGGGTGCCCTCTACTGATGAAAAGGGTCTACTAAAACTGGATACTTGGTACCTTCGATTGGCCCTTTACTGATAATATGTGTTTTAGACATCAGGCAACTTTATACCAACTCTTTAAAACAGACTGATTTTAACAGTGTATTTTCGTCTATTTCTCACAATTATTTAGTTCTATCATCTTTTGTCTTCTTTTTCACTTATTTCATTTCTTTCTCTTTTATTTCTTTCATTCTAATTATCTATTTAAATTTATATTCAAAGTTTATTTTATTTTATCTTCCAAGATTAAAATATCAAAATTAGTTTTAATTCCTGTCATTTCGGAACAGGCTCAGCCTAGTGAGGTAAAATATATATGTATTTGTATGTATTGTTATATTATCTTGATTAATAAATAATAAAAATTATACAATAATCAAATTTAAAATAAACAATGTCCAAACTGCTCGAGATACTAGAACCAAATAATTTAAAAATGTTCCTTAAATATTCTCTTATCTTAACAAACGCTTGCAATATTTAGAGTGGGAATGCTGCCCTTGTTCCTTCGGTATCTCAATGGAAGATGCTTCGAGGGACTAGCTTCATTGATCCCCTCGGCACTGGTGCATGGTCGTGAAAAACGCCAAACACGCTTTTAACATGTGTACACGGTTGACATTTGTCACATGAGAACAAGTCATTTTATACGACTCGTTCTTGAGTTCAACAACTCGGCTATGGAACGATTTGCAGGCCTCTGCGTTTCCTCCCCCCTACAACATGGGTCTCTTCAAGACCCATGTTCACTCCTTCCTCTCCTCAAAGGAACCCTTCACACAGCATCTTTAAGATGACATAGGCCCTGAGGGAAATTAATTTAATATTTTAATTAATGAAGATAATATTAGCGAAGGTCAATCGAAAATCCGAAACAGAAAAATCAGAAAAAGATAGGGATACATCGGAGACTCGAACCCAGGACCTCTGGCAATCCGGGCCAACACGCTATCCACTGCGCCAACGTATCCCTATCCGGTTCGGTCATTTTTAACTGTATCATACTTCGACTGAGAACCATCAACATTATTTTCATTTTTCTTAACGCATATTTTTATTGGCTGCTATAAAAAGAGGTCCCAATGGATATTAATTTCCTCAGGGTCTCCTGTTTGGCGTTAATAGTCAAAGTAACATAGTAATATTTTATTTTTTATTATACGTAAATCAGTAGATATACAGCATAGCGATAGAGTATGAATTAAGATACCCACCTAATTTATATCTTATATTCTAATTCTAATATAATTTTTCAAATATGTTTTCTTGCACAATGTTTACATTGTTCTTGATTATGTACATTATATAACATGTACCTCGATTACATAAATTAATGCACAGCCTAGTAACAGCGAACAAATTGAGAAACCCACCTTTTCTATATCTTGTATTATAACAATAAATTTCTCCAAATGTTATGTACCCCGATTATATTGTTCCTCAATTATTCATATTATATTACACTAGCTTTTGCCCGCGACTTCCTCTGCGTAGGATTAGTACTTCGAGTAATCTATTTTCTTTTCCTAGGTCCCATCTGCGTTTATACCAAAATTCTTAACCTATTTATTTGTAATATGTATAATTCGTGATTAGATTCAAAGTATTAGGCGAGTACTTCAAATAAATTCACCAATTTAAATATTTTCTAAAACAGAATTTTGATTTAACAATCATTGTTTTGCAAAATGTCAATCTCATTGACATTTTCTATTAAACAATAAATATTATTTTCAATATGTTGAAAATAAATAGCCAGCTTTATAAATTATAGCATATATGTTATTCTGATGTATGAGCTATATTATTGTAAAGTTTCATTAAAATCCATTCAGTAAATTTTGCTTGAAAGAGTAACAAACATACATACATTCATACAAACTTTTGCGTTTATAATATTAGTAAGATGTACCTTGATAACATACATCATGTATTTTCATAAAAACTCAGACTAATATTCGGGTGTACAAATATATCTAAGAAAGTTTTTATTTTTCTGTTGTACAAGTATATAAATACTTTTTATGTATTGTTTTTAATTAACTATCATCAAATTTATTTATTTTTTAACTTGGTACTCTCAGTAGCTTTTTATTATATCTCAAAACTTTTATTATATCTATATAATATATCTATATATATTTAAATGTAATGCATAATAACAGCGTGTACAAATGTGAACTAAACTGGGCAATTTGACTGTCCTAAAAGGGGACATTTTCCTAGTTGGACACTCATAGCTTCATGTACAAAGTACATGTATGTAAAAAAAAAAATGTATCTAACGAATAAATAAATAAAATATAATATCAAATGAGTTATTTTTATAATGAAAACTAGCCCATAACGCAACAGTTAGTTCATTAATATATTCAGCCACAAGGTACAAACTCGTTCACTAAAAAACCTTTTCTTTTTAACACAACCTTAATTACTGAATGTTCCCGGCACATGTAATGTCCGACCTACCCCCGGGGGTCCCCCCCATCCCCTACACCCCTGCGGGGGAGGCAGCCCCCCGCCCACCAGGTCCCCCAGAGGGGTGCGGAACAGCCGAAGTGTATTTGGGGTAGCAACAAGACTTGGTTCTGACGAGGAAAACTACTCTTTGGAAGTTATTTCGCGATGTGTTTTTCTCTGAGTATGAATATGAAGGCTTAGGTTTGCTTTTACCCGGTAGCAACTAGCACAGCTTGACACAGGTTGCAGATAGAGGACTAGAGGTTGCCCACCACATTCCCAACGAAGTTGTAAGGAAAACAAAGTGTTTTATATTTTATATATAAGTACTTTATATATTTTTTTGTAAACAACGCTATCTTTTTCAAATAACTCTAGACATTGAGTGTTCCTGCCCAATTATGGCACAGGAAGGTGTTAAGGGGATACCCGGCGGTGATTTTTCCATACAAACGTATTCCCTATTTATCTCTCTGGATTTTAACCTTAAAGAAAATATTGTTTTTACATAAAATAGATATCAACTACTAGCGTGTCGGTACTTTTTGTTTTTTTTGATACGTTACTTTTTATAGAAGTTATAACCTTCCAAAAATCAATAAAATTGACTGGTTTAAATGCCCTCAAAAGATGTTCAGTATACCAACTAGACAATGTTTTTTTTTTAAAAAGCATAACGTACAGACATAGAATAGTTTTTTCTTATTTATTTATTTATTTTATTTTATTTATTTATTTATATTTCAACGCCCATAGGGCTTTTACATACATAAAGCAATACATGTTTCGATTAATTACAGTGAAGAGTTAGAAGTGAATAAAATAAAGGTAAGTAACAGAAAATATTAAGACACATAATATAGGTTAGATAAAATATGAGTTGACAAAATGTAGGTAATACAGAATATAAATAAAGTAAAAAATAGATAGCCTGCCAATATCATCCAAATCAACAATAATAGGTATTAATAAAAATGTATAAAATTGGTATTTACAATAGTTTATAAATTAAGTAGAAATAGTTCGCACATACGGCGTTTAAAGTTTGCCAAATTCAAATTATTTTCAAATACATCAATATTGTTTAAATATTGGTTACCAAGACTATGTAATCGTTGTATTGGGGAATGCAATTTATAGTTAGAATGAGATGTGTGTATATAAAATGTTAATGTTTGTCTAGTAGTTCGTGTAGGTACATGTAGATTAATTAAATGCAAGAGTTCACAGCAATCAAATTTAGAGTTTAATAATTTTAATAAAAAGGTTAGGTCAGTTATTTTTCGTCTGTTTTCTAAAGTTGGAATATTTAAAATATTCATTAATGATAAGTAATTTATGTGCTCTAAAGGGATGTTAAGTTTAAAATTTACAAATCTTAGAAATTTTCTTTGAATTCTTTCAATATTATGGATATGAATTTTGTAGAAGGGCGACCAGACTATTGAATAATTACCAAAGAATACCGGAAATTAGTCCTTTTAAAATCAATTTCTAGACATATTGACTCTCTTTTACAAAAATACATAAATTGATTTTGAAATATTGTTATATTATCTGGTAAACGTACTTTTAAAATTTTGAAAAAACTACGTTTTTTTAATATACTAAGGTTATACAGTTGGTCGTTGGCCGATTTGTTAAATTTTCAAACGAGATATTGTATTATACAACACAAATTTAAAATCATATAATCATACAACAAAATAAATTAATACGCAATCTAGTTAACACGCTTTTCGGAATTTTAATTTGAGTTCAATTAAAATCATTAAAAATAAATCCGAGAACGTGTTTTATGACGAAAATACCTTCGTTTATCTATTTATAACTGTTTATATTCTAAGATATTTCAGATTTTTTTTTACACACCTATTTTGTTTAGACATTATTGAAAAATCATAAATACTTATTATGATCAAAAAATACTTACAAGAAGTACACGATATTCAATAATTTATCATCGTGCGTTTTGAGCATTTTTATTGCCTACTAAAATGTAGATATATATTAGAGCAAGTTTAAAATAAATCGATACAAAATTTTTAATTTAAAAAATTTGATGGAAAAAAATTTTGATATAAAAAATAATCGATCTTTCTCATCGGAACCTCCCTGTACAGTTGCAATCATTTTTAAACTTTTATTCTCAGACGCTAGTCAATGCTGAGAGACGGCATGTGAAGTGTGCCGACGCGCTCCAAGTGTGCCTCTACGAGAATTTTTCCCACACGGCTGACATTGTCTGCTGGTTTTGGCCGTTTAATACGTTCCGATGTTTTGACAGCGCCATCCATTTTCCATGATGTTAGCCAATGTCCATCGTGTGAGTAAAAATTTCGATAAGGCACACTTGGAGCCCGCGAGCACACTGTACATACCGTCTCTCTAATATCCATACTGTTTGGTTTTGAAATGATAATATGCATGGTTCCTACCTGGATGTCATTTTACCCAGTACCTACCTCTACCCATCCTTACCACATCACTTGCTGAAAGAAATTTTGAACTTGGAACAGTGATTGGAAAATTGGAGGGCTTTTGTTCCGGAAAAACAGAAACAGGAAGAGGAATTTAGCAAGAGGTTTTGAAGCAAGTTTCGTTTTGTTCTGTTAATATAATCGTGTATTAACTGAAAAGATAATTTAAAAGTAGACTATATCGTGTTTACTTGTTTGTGTTGTTGGGCAATAATACCTCGAGGTATCTCAGTGAAATAAACCTACTTGTAAGTTTTGTGTCGTGTTCCCGAGAGGTAAGTGATTGGTTTCCTTTTCCTTGTTTCCCATTTTTGTTCCCAACACATATTATCACCCAATTCCAACAAATACCATTTCGTTCATTTAGTTTTTCGTTTCGTATTATTTACAGTCCATTTCACCAAATGCATCTGAAGCAAACAGTTTCGGATGCAACACATACTTTTAGGTCGATTCAATCTTCGTTCATAGATCTTCCACCCTAGACAAGAGAGACCTTAGATCTTCCACTGTTAGAAATAACATTAGATAAAGCATTGCTTTTTATGAGAGTATATCTTTAAATAAAAAAATATAGATACAAAATTATGAAGAATAAATGTTTAATTTTATTTGCTTATGGTTATTTTCAATTATTGCTTTTTATTTGCTTATGGTTGAATAACTCGCTTTCCGGGATTATAAAATAAAAAACATTTAAGTAGGTACTTCGGTAAGGCTTTGTAGAGTGGTCAAGCCTGCTCGTGGCTCCAGGTCTAGCTACTAGGATTTGATATTTCTGGGTAGGGCCGCACACATCGCCCCCCAGTGCCCCCGAGAGCCCCGGGGGGCGGTAATGGGGCAGGGGAGCAGAGGGGGGCAGAGGGGGGCACAATCGGGCAAACAGGATGTCGGGGATTTGGGGATGTGTCGGGTCAAAGGGTCTACCCTCGCTCCTTGCCAGAAACACAGGGCATACAAAAATTACTAGGTACCTTATTTCAATGAAATATATATATATTTTTTTATAACAATTTAAGGCCCATTAACGAGCGGCCGAGAATTCAAAATTTCATCAGAAGATGGTCTTGCGATCTTACCCTTGCAACTGTACAGGCGTTTCCGATAAGAAAGATTGATTATTTTCCGTATCGGCATTTTTCACTAATAACTTAATATCGATTTTATTTCAATCAAATTTGCTTTAATACATACGAAAGATAGCCCACTTAATTTTTACCATTTAATTTTTTTTATCACTAATAAGGACTCTTCAAAGGAGTTGCCGAGTTGAATTCATTCTGAGTTATCCGGTCACCATAAGTATTCAAGTTAGCAATAAAAATGCTCAAATGCTTGATGATAAAATTATGTACTTTTTGTAATTATGTTTTCATCACAAGATTTATAATTATTCAATAATGTCTAAGCAAAATTAGTGTGTTAAAAAAACCTGAAATATATTAGATTTTAAGCCCGTAAATAAATAGACAAACTTAGGTATTTTCGTCACCAAACCAGTGCGTGGATTTTTTAAATAATTTTTTTAAACTAAATTCAAAAGTAAAATTGTGAAAAGCAGCTTCGTAGATGATTTATTGAATGCTTATATGATTTGAAATGTTTGTTTTATAATACAACCTTTTGTTTGAAACATTAGCAAATCTAACAATGACCGACTGTGTAACGTTATTATAATAAAAATAAACATATTTTTGTCAAATTTTCTTTAAATAAAATAATAACATACTTTATTAAACTTTATTAGATAAAATAAAAATCTTTCGAAATCACATTATATTTAAAAAAAAATGTAGAAAAGAGGTGATACGTCCATTTAATTTGATTTAAAAATGACATATTTTCGGTTGTGTCTGGTTATTCTCTTTTAACAAGTAAAATGATATTTTCTCAATAGCTTTATTAACCAGTGACATATTTAGCAATCCTTATTTGCAACGCTTGTATATCTTTAGCAATTAACTAGTGACATAATTAGCAATTTTTATTTAACTCTTGTATATCTTGTTAAATGTATTTATGAAATATTCAACTAACTGTATCAAGTGTGCCTAGTCTGTTTTAATATCTATGTACTTTTCATTGAACTGACCTTTAAATTCGTGTTCTTGTATAAAAATAATTTTCCTAATATTGTACAATGTTGTCCTTCCCGAAAGGAGTTTTATTAAACTCAATGGATAATGTATTATAAATATAATGTATACTTTTGTAATATATTATCACAAATAAAAAAAAAACCTTAAATTTTAATATGTAATCATTGAAGACAATGTTAGCCTCTCAAACAGAAAAATCAGAAAAAACCACATCTATGATTGAAAACAGGATCTTAGCCTTGCCGGAACTCTGCCCTAATCACTGAGATAAATCGACCTTATCCCCCTCGGTCTTATTTAACTGAATCATTTTTCGACTATAAACTACAACATCATCTTCATTTTATTAACGCATATTGTTATTGGCTGCTATCTTTATGTATTATTGCAAGATTCTTCCCAGAATAAATGCAATCTAGATAGTATCTTGGATAAATATATCCAATTTTATTTTAATGATCGTCATCACATTAAATAAAGTCAGTTAAGTGAAAATTTTGAATTTGGCGCCATTCCGCCAACCTTCTTCTACAATCTACTGTAGTAGTAACTTTCGGCGCCAACAGGTGGCAGCATCTGTGTTCGTATTAGACAGCGTTCTGAGATTGAATTCTTGAATGCAGAAGGTGAAATGCCCATTCGCAATCATGAAAGACTGAAAAATGTGTACGGTGATGCAACAGTGGATGTCAGCACTGTTAGATGATGGGTTAGTCGAATGAAAAATGCCGGAAGCAGGGCCCTTAGCACACTCGTTCGATAACGATTGATAGGTTAACTTTCGGTAACTTCTCATCGTTCCCTAGCATGTCTGCAGATCGCCAACGAATAAGTGACAGTTCACACAGACTATGTGTCCTTTATATTTGACATCAACTGTTGTTTGTACGTTAGCGATGTGCAGTTGTCCTAGGGAACGATGAGAAGTTAACACATTTAAAAAAAAAAAAATTATTTATTTATTACAATTACAGTTGTTATACATTACATAATACATTTTTTTAATATTACATTTTTTTATATATCGTGATTACGCCTTTTTTGAGCAATGTTCGTGTGAAAATGCTCAATCAATTATCGATCGAGTATGTTAGGGGACCAGGGGTGCTAGCATAGTCCATCGATAAGGATCGGTAGGATAATTGTCGGTAACTTCTCATCGTTCCCTAGAACAACTGCAAACTGCAAACGATAGGTGACAGTTCACAATGACTAAGTGTCCCTATTATATCAACTGTTGTTTGTACGTTAGCGATCTGCAGTTGTCCTAGGGAACGATGAGAAGTTACCGACAATTATCCTACCGATCCTTATCGATGGACTATGCTAGCACCCCAGGGCCCCTAGCACACTCGATCGATAAGGATTGACAGGATAACTTTCGGTAACTTCTCATCGTTCCCTAGCATGACTGCAGATCGCCAACGAATAAGTGACAGTTCACAATGACTAAGTTTCCTTAATATATTTGGCATCAACTGTTGTCTGTACGTTAGCGATGTGCAGTTGTCCTAGGGAACGATGAGAAGTTACCGAAAGTTATCGATACAATCCTTATCGATCAAGTGTGCTAGGGGGCCAGGACTGTGCTTTTTACCACACTGGAATAGATATGCCCTTGTTAAAAGATGGACTGAAACTGTGGAAATGGACGGAGATTATATTGAAAAGTGACAAATTAATCGTCAATAGTGTGGTTTTCAACCTTTTTAATTGCATTTTAATTTCTTGGCAATTAAAATAAGAAAAAAAATAGGGGGCATTACTTTTTTACTGTACTTTGTACATACCTATACTTCTCTTAAATCTTAGATATATTATTAATCTAAGAACTAAGAATGTGACATCCCTAAATTGTGCCCATAGTAGTAAACAGAGGGCCCCAGAGCTGTGGGCATGATGGGGGTGGGGCTTGAGGAGGGGAAATTTGGGGCCCAAGGGGTGTAGGGGGGAGGGGGTGTTTATTTAGGAATTTCTGAAACTGCTAAAACAACATTTCAGGATGAAAACTCTTACTTTAGTTGTCGCCGATAAATACACATTTGGGTCTTAATAATTATTTTTTACAACTAAATAAGCTTTTTTTAATTTAATGTAAATCAATTTTAATAATATTATTATTAAGTTCTGCAAGTATTTTTATTTTTTTATTTTTTATTATGTGACAGCTGTTTCAGTGTTTATTCATTTTCATACTGTAGTTAGGTCACGTTGAAACGACTAAATAAAGTAAGGAAAATTGTCTATTCCCCACTTCTCAGTATGTTAAGATCTTCACAATATAACACATTTAAATAATTCAATAGAGGTCACAGCATTATTAAATAATTAAGAAAGAAAAACAAGTGTGCTTTAGACTGAAGTAAAACTTCTTTTGCTCCATCAAAAATAAAAAAAAATTAAGAAATTTAAAAAAATATATACATGTATATACAAATACATATATTAATTTTCTACAAATATTTATTTAAATTTATTATCGTTTGGCCATGCACATCGATGTCCGCTCTGCCCCGCGTTTGGCGCGTCACTGCGCGAAGGTACTGTAACGCACAATTTGTATTTCAAAATACTGACTGAGATATTTCATGCACTGGCTGTGAGAGGAAGACAGAAAGAAAATGCGCGCGCGCACTGCTCTCCCTTGCTCCTACAGTCGCCCGATATAACTTCTTTTCGTAACGCTCTCGTCGAGCATTCGCCAGTTTACCCCCCCCAAGTCAAGCGTGCGTAAAGAAGTTTTACTTCAATAATACCATTATTTAATGTGGGAAAAACTGATTTCAAAGTACCCCACAGAATAGAGAATCTATCGTCACAATTATTTTCACGGTTAATCGGTTTAACCGGTAATAAATCATTTTAGGCTCAATACAAATTTAAATTAGGCGGAGATAAATAGAATCATATAATTAAGTTGTCTCAACGTGGCCGACCACACTTTTTAAACGACCTTCAACGCCGAAACAGCTGTCACAATAATAAAAAAAAACTGAAGTACACACAGAACTTAATAAACATTAACATTATTAAATTTGATTGTGGAGATGCCACTAGAAATAATAATAAAATAAATTTTTGGACTAAAATTTGGAGTAAAGATATAAAACACAATGAGTCAGGTCCCTGGATAGAAAATGAAGAACTCAATTGTTCAGACATTGAACAAATGAGTTTTTCTGATATATCGGTTGAATTGTTAGCCAAAATTATTAAAAATACTCATAATTGGAAAGCCACGGGTTGCGATTGGATACATAATTTTTGGTACAAACGTCTGACTACGTTACATCCTCTTTTGGCAAAACATCTTTCAAAATTTGTTAGACAAACTCAAAATTTTCCAAATTTTCTAACTAAGGGCATTACTTATATGTTGCCTAAAAGCGAAAATATTAATAATCCCTCTCAGTATAGACCCATTACATGTTTACCGACAATATATAAAATTTTAACCTCTTGCTTGACAGATTTAATATATAATCATTTAGATGAAAAAAATATTTTATCTGAACAACAAAAAGGTTGTCGCAGAAAACATATGGGATGTAAAGAACAATTAGTTATTGATTCTGTAATTCTAAAACAGATTCAAAATATAAAACGTAATTTACATACTTGCTATATAGATTACCAAAAGGCTTTTGATAGTGTCCCGCACTCGTGGCTTATCAAAGTATTAAATATATATAAAATTAATCCAATGATTATTAGCTTTTTAGAAAATATTATGTCATTTTGGAATACAGATTTATTTATCAATTTAAAGGGTAAGAAAATAGTAGTACCGGGCATTTCAATAAAAAGAGGAATTTTTCAAGGAGACTCGTTAAGTCCTCTTTGGTTTTGCTTAGCATTAAATCCTCTATCCAAAATGTTAATAAAAAGCAAGTTTGGAATAAAAATTAAGGGAAATACAGGAGAGAGTAGTACAATTTCGCATCTATTATATATGGATGATATAAAATTATTTTCAAATTCTGAATCAAATTTAGAGAAAATGATTAAGGTAGTAAAAATTTTTTCAGATGATATTAAAATGACTTTTGGTCTAGATAAATGTAGAACGATCCATATAGAGAAAGGCAAAATTATAGATGGAGATGAGGGTATATTTAGAAATTTCAAAATTAAAAGTATGAAAGGGGATGAGGTTTATAAATACTTAGGATACCCGCAATCGAATAGATTAGATCATACTAGTATTAAAAATGATATTAGGATTAAATTTCAAACTAGGATAAGAAAAATTTTAAAATGCAATCTATCTGCTAAAAATTTAGTAAAGGCAATAAATAGTTGGGCAATACCTCTATTAACGTACTCATTTGGTATAATTAAATGGTCTAATACAGATTTAGATAGCTTAGAACGATTAATTAGAACTACGTTAACAAAGTTTAATTGTCATCATCCAAATTCAGCTATAGAACGAATTAATTTACCTAGAAATTTAGGAGGTAGAGGTATAGTCAAAATAACTTCTTTAAAACAAAATCAGGTAGAAATGTTAAGAAATTTTTTTCATAGAAAAGCTAATAGCTCAGAGCTGCATAAAATAATTTGCAAGGCAGACAGAAATATTTCACCTTTAAATTTATACGACGAGAATGCCAACATTTTTATAAATACCAACCAGGAATTATTAGATTCCTGGTCAAATAAAATTATTCACGCAAAACACTTCAATTATCTCAACCAAACGTATGTTGACAAACTTTCGTCAAACAAATGGTTGAGTATTGGAGAGTTGAGCGCAGAAATAGAAGGTTTTATGCTTGCTATTCAAGATAGAGTAATTAATACCAAAAATTATAGGAAGCATATAATCAAAGATCCAAATCAAATAGATGATTTATGTAGAAAATGTATGGCTTTTCCGGAAACTATAGAACACATTATATCAGGATGTTCTATATTAGCGCCGTCTGAGTATACATTTAGGCACAATCAGGTTTTAAAAATAATTCACCAAAGTTTGGTAATTAAACATAACTTGATTGACTGTCATAATATAGTACCATATTATGAATACGAACCAAATTCATTTTTAGAAAATAATTTCTTTAAAATTTACTATGATAAAACTATACTAACAGACAGACCAATTGGTCATAATAGACCTGATATAGTTTTACATGACAAAATTAAAAAAATAACTTATATTATTGATGTAGCTATTCCAAATTCCTGTAATATTCAAAAATCTGTTTCTGAAAAAATAAGAAAGTATACAGATTTAGGAAATGAAATTAAAAGAATTTGGCATTCTCAGACTATAAAAATATTACCTTTTGTTATTTCGGCTACTGGCATTATACCTAGCTCTCTTATTAAAAATTTAGGCATATTAGATTTGTCAAAGAATTTGTATATAAAAATGCAAAAATCAGTCATTTTAAATACATGTAGAATTACGAAAGATTTTTTAAATATTTATATTGAGGGATCAGTAGGATTTATCGGTCAAATTAGGAATTCCACAGAGCCGAACCCTCTGATATGAAAATATCTGGAGACGGTGAATTATATTCCCATTTAATAGTTTGGTAGATTAACGTGTTGTTCTTGTATTGTTTTGTATTAATTATACTTATATAATACACTTGCATAACGTGGATTTACTAGATGATCATTTATATGGAAAAGTGTATGAAAGGGTTTAGTTTTTCCTATGGGAAAAACTAAACCCGTTCCTGTAAATCTGGTGAATAAAATTATAATATGTGTACCTGTAAATATTAAATTATAAATAATATGCGATATTATTTTCCACGTTGATTGCAATTTTTGAATCTCGCCCACTGCTCTGCAACAGGTTTTCTGTGTCTTTTGGCCGACAATGATTTTTTGACAACTTTCCAATTAAAGTAAAAATTCTTTTTACATATTAGTACTTAAGCGTTTCAATTAAGATCATATTTAGAAATTGCGGATTTATGTGCGATCTCCATTACGTAGAAATAAATCATAAAAAATATGCGCATTGGAAAACTAATTTTATAACAGTGAGACTATTGCGGGTGTGTTATGAGACTGTAAGATTAGAGGAGAGGAAGGAGATGTGAAAGAGAAAGTTTTTTACGGTTTGGAAATATCGTTGAAAAAAAATCATAGTATTGGTTTACACAATAGTTTGCTTGACGGCCGGCGTAGTCCAGCGGTAGGGCGTTAGACTCCCATTCCGAAGGCCGCGGGTTCGAACCCGGCGTGCGCAAATAAATTTTATTTAATTGATTTGTGTTATTTCACAGTAAATTATTTAAAATATTACATAGTATGTTTGCGGCACGTTCCAGAGTGGAAGATACTCTTAGTACCGCCCTGGTGTAAGACCACCATTCAGAATTGAAACGTTGCTTGAAATGGCTTTAGCCGTGTTTAGTGACTAGATCTGAATAGCCAGGTACTTTCCCACCTTCCTCTTCCCCATCTCCTTCCCTTCCCCACTTACCTTGAGCCTCACAACACACTCCAATTGGGGATGCCAAAGTCTCACTGGCTCCAGAAGGGAGTAGTTGGGACTCTTGTGAGGTTTCTCTATAAAAAAAAAAAAACACTTGCCTATTAATCCACAAAATACAAAATGGACTTATACATACAACACAATCTTTATAAAATTTCACAAATACACGAGCAGTATACTAGACAACATAATAAATTATACACAAATGCTGTTAAGACTTAAAGGCTACGAGGGTGTTCAAATAAATAATCTCCTTCCAGACACCCTAAAAACGCAGAAAAGTAAAAATATATTTTAAAAGATAGAACAAAATTAATTTTACTACTTTGTAGGTATTAAGTTAAAAAAGTGAAATATCAATACCTTTTAACTTAATAATTTAAAAAATTTAAAAATAAAGTCTAAATCTAATAAAATTACCACGGGTTTTTTTTAGTACCCGAGGCTGTTTATAAAGATGTCCATATCGTCACACTCTATGGCATTATACAATCTACACATTCGAGATATTGGATTGAAATAAGCAATATTGTCAATAAATAACTCAAACTGAGATGTTTTATGACACGTTAAATATCTATAATACAAGAAGTTACGTCGTATCTAGATTAAACATTTAGTTTTCTTTTTCTTTAATTTTTTTTAAAAGAAAGTCAAATAATCCCAGATTACAAAAAACCTAACAATAATAATAAGGTATACTAAAAATGTTTCTTGCGTCGTGATGGAGGATTGAACCGATGAATTGAACTCACAACGCCTTGGTGTGACTTAAGCGCGATTCCAACTCAGCCACTGACTGGAAAAATTCGGAATTAAAATCGGTATAAATAACACTTCTAGAGATTATCTGTACAGTGCTTATTCCCAATGTCCTCTAAACCTACATACAACACAAACAAAGGAAGGTTTTTTTTTCTTTTCCAAGTACGTTATATTATTTTTCGTTCTCACGTGATGAGCCCTTCCTTTTTTTTAATTACTCTTCTAATTCGTATTTTTCTCTCCCACCCCCGGTGCGCCCCCTCTCCCCCTATTCCACCCCTCCCCCTAGAGGCACCCCCGTGACCCCCCCAGCACCGCAGCCCTCCTCCACGCCCCCCACAACCCCCCGAGCCCCCGTGGAGCCGATAGGGATAATCGCGTGGTGTGCACGTGTATGTGACTCGCACGCACCGTGGTACACGCACACAGTTACCCGTGGAGTTGGGTACGGGATATCGGGTGGACTAAGAAAATTGGCGTGAAAAATATTTATTTATTTACATCAATATACGCCTTTAAAAATTAGGCATTTACATTTACTAATTTGGATTATTATTTTTTCAATTACATTATTTTTGAACAGTTACCTCCTTGCTAATTAAATTATGTTTATTTGTTACTTATTTATTTTTCATGTTTCTCTTTGAAAAGTCATTAAAAATATATATAAAAAATTGTTAAATAGGTTACGTTAAGTTAGGTTATGGGTTATTTTTCAATTTTTTTTTCATAGCTTTTAATGACTTTTCAAAGAGGTATCGAGTTGAGCTGATTCTGAGTTATCATGGAACCGAAAATATATATTCAAAGTAAGCTCAAATTGTCCTTACTTCTCGTGAAATTAATCAAAAAATTAAATTTATCAAAATTTATTATTTATTTCGACCAACCACTCGGTGTATACGGTATTACCAGGACTGTGTGTGCCAACACACCCGCGCCCGGACACTCGGTAGGTAGGTACTGCCGGGTCCCTACGCAGTCCGGGGAGCTCCAGCCCCCACGCAACCCCTCTCCCCGCCCCGCCGAGCCCACTGGCCCGACCCCACCGATGTGGCACAGTTTGGACTGTAGCTGAAAAACAACGCTGTACAATGACGATTCTGGAAAATAAAAACAATTTTTGTAAGCGACGATTTATCGCGTTATATCCGCTTTACTAACCCAACGAGGAACTTTATTTTAAAATTTGAATTACGCACAAGAGTCCCAACTGCCCGTAGTCTGTGGGACTATGTCGTGATGCTGAAGGGAGTGGTTATTTGTATTTGATCATCAAACAGGCTAATAATGTCATTTCAAGCAATGTTTCGTTTCTGATTGATAATCTTTCACCAAGGCGATACTGACAGCATCTAACATTTGATATTCATCAGTGAAACAAACGTATTATATTTATAATATGTTCTGTTGATTCTACATAATATCTATTTTTTACATTAACTCCAAGCAGGAAAATAAAATCAAAATATAATTAAGGCAAAATAATTTCCATGTCATCTTTGGTGATGCTGTATTAAGGGGAATATCATCGTCACTATGTACGACTGTGTACAACCCATGTGGGATTTGAAAACAATTGAAATGGCTTTAGCCGGTTTAGTGACTAGATCTGAATAGCCAGGTACTTCCCCACCTTCCTCTTCCTCGTATCCTTCCCTTCCCCACTTACCTTCAGCCTCATAACATACCCCAATTGGGGATGTCATAGTCTCACTGGCTCCAGACGGGAGCAGTTGGGACTTTGTGAGGTATTCACTATAAAAAAAATATTATAAAATTCGGCTGGGAAATGTATTGCCAGCTATCTGTGTTTCCTCCCTCGTACAACCTGCAACATGAGTTTCATCAAGACGTAGATTCCATCACCACTTTACTAAAAAACGTTGTACAAACAGCATTCCCAAATATGCATATACACTTATACTCCATCCTTGTAGGAAAATATTTTTTTCTCAAGGTTTTCCTGTGTGCATTTTAAATGTATATTTAACACAACTAGAATCTACAATTATACTTAATAGAATTTACAATTTACTAAATAAAAAGAATTTACAATTTACAATAAAACTTATTTAACAAAATCAATTTATGTATTTCATTCCTTGAAATTGTGAATTTAGTATTAAAAATCAGCACGCGAAAATGATCATTGATTGCTTGGAAATGATATGTTGATGATATTGGTTTTAGTTTGTGCGTAAGTTTTATGTGTGTATGTACCGCAGTCGGTATTCAGTACCTAGTTTGGTATGTAGCCCGCGTTGCACTCACTGTCGGTAGCTACTAGCTACTCGTTTCGCCTCAGTTTCTCAATTCCAGTTCGCTCTGAGCAGCGCTCGCGGGCGGTTGTGTTTCACGGAGAAGTCGAATAATTCCTAGTCTGAACCATAAAATATTCAAACATCGCAGTTTGTAGTTTTTCCGACAGTTTTCGAAGGGCGGGAAAGCTAGCTATCGCGTTCTGTTTTGGAAAATAAACATTTCATTCGATACTGCAATTATTTTTGGTTTCTGACCATTTCTTTGTGTGAGTTTTGTTTGAGATAATAATTATTCGGAAAAGTTTTGTCTGTTTTTCTTCGTTTTGCTTTGTTGTTGTACGTACCACGTGTAATGCTGGTGTTGTTTTAAATGCTAATTAAATGCGGTTTAAATTGTTTAATTGTGCAAACGATTTAAATAAATTAAAATAGTAAATTTGAACTTTGTTCTTAAGTGTGGAAAATGTTACTGTCAGTGTTGCCCTGCTGAGCGTTTTTGGGAGCGGAATGTTGCTTGAAATAGCTTCAACTATGTTTAGTGACTGGATCTGAATATTAAGGTACTTCCAAACCTTCCTCTTCGTAAACATCCTCAAAATATACATCGGGTGACGTAGTTCTCATAGCTCCATTCAATCTTGACTCTTGTTTAGCGACAAACAAAAATAATAATTATTTAGCTTCAACTAAACGTTATTAAAAAAAAAGATTACTCGTGCTGCGGAATTCTGTAACTCTACCAATATACGTCCCTAACTTCCTCTTCCCCATCTCCTCCCCCTACCCGCTACTGTCAGCCTCACAACATACCCCAATTGGGGATGCCACAGTCTCACTGCCTCCAGACGGGGGCAGTTGGGACTTTTGTGCAGTATTCACATAAAAAAATATATATTTAACTACTACGGATAATTAACATAAGTTAGTAGTTTTAGAACAGGTTGATTAACAGAATTTGAAAATTTTTAAAGTTGATTTTCAGGTTCTGCGAAAGCCCTATGTTCTGTAAAGCAACTGGCCCATAATGATATAAAAAGATAACTTAAATAGAGTTTTCGTAGAACTTGAAAATGAACTTTGAATTTTGATAAATTCTTTGAATCTACTGGCCCCTAGAGTCTTTCGTTTTTTTTTAGAGATCATTAGCGTTTTCAGTAAACTTTCAGGATGACTGGAAATGCTTAATGCTTAATAAAAAAAAACTTTTAATTAACCTTAATTACTAACTAACTAACCATCACGCCGTTTCCCCGCAGGGGTAAGCAGAAAGGACGGACCGCCAAACAACTCGGTCTTGGCATACACTCCTTGCCTCATTCACATCCATACATCTTCTCATACATGTTCTTCTATTATTCTGACTCTTGACATGGCGCGACTCAAGTATCTGATTCACTTGATCGTGCCATGTCTTCCTCGGGCGTCCTCGACTTCTTCTACCATTCTCATTTGCGTCATATATTCTCTTGACACTCCTTTCTTCATTCATTCGCTCTACAAGACCAAACCCTCTAAGCGTCCCTTTCTTAATCTTACTTATTATGCTCACATCAGCCTTGCATTCTGTTCGGAACTCCACATTCCTCACACGATCCTACATGGTTTTACCACACATAAACTAATTTCTACAGTATTCAGTCTACTTTCATCCTTTCTCTGCCAGTTCCATGCTTCACTGCCATACATCAGTGTAGGTACCAGCACTCCATTGTGGACTGCTAGCTTCACTTCTTTGAACAGCTTTTTCTTGGCGTGAATGGCATTCAGTCCACCATTAATGGAGTTACCTGCATTTACCCTTCTTTCAATATCCCTATCAGCCTTCCTATCTCTCGTAAACATACTTCCCAAATACGCAAACTCATCAACTTGCTCCAAGGATTCATCGTTTACAACTATATTGTAAACTGTTTTCGTAATTATAAAAGACAATTATTGAAAAATACTGAATTCAAAATTTCAATACAAAATGTCTTAGAATACGGTCATAAATTATCATGATCAATGGCTGTCAGCTGTCATCCTATACGACGAAAGCAAATTTTCATTTCATTTTATTACATTTTAAATGTAGTATTATTTTTCACCGACCCAAATGCAAATAGTTGTCTTTTTTGGTAAATCTAACGGTTTTTTCGAAAAAAAATCGTTTTAAGTAGATATGTCCAGTCGTTTCGAAAGTTTATCTCGTTTTTCTTTATCTGTATAAAAGTTTTTCGATGTAGCAATTCTTTACTAACATTATAAATTTAATCTTTATATATAAAATCTCGCGTCAAAATGTTCGTCCAAGCTAAACTCCGAAATTATTTAACCGATTTTGATGGAAGTTAGCTTACTGTACGTAATTTGGTCCAACTTAAGAGATATGGTAGGTTTTATCTCGATTATTGACATCGATGTTTATTATTGCGAATTAAATGTTTTTTATGGATAATTACTTGAAATTATTTGTAAGTTCCATAAGTTTCTAACAGATGGCAGTGTGAGTTCGTTTATTGACACAACTCCTGGTTATCTAGGTTAGGTAACCATCTAGTAGATGGCGTTGTATTTCCGTAGCCACAGCAACGTGTGGCCGGGTCAGCTTGTTTAAATATATTTTTTGATTTGTTGTGGAAATTATTCCATTTCTTGGGGAAATCTATGTATATTTATTTTTATTTTAACTTAATGAGTAAAACTTCACTTATAATATTTAGCGACGCTCAATCAAAGATAGCTAATATTGTCTTTAGTGATTTAATATATCTTTTTTTCTTCTCGACAAGCCATTTTACCCATTGTACAAGCCGAATTACTATTTTTAAGGGTCATGGTTACGACTGGCTACAACCATATTGAATGAATATAATATAAAACATACTTTAGAGGGTATTCCCAGAGAATACCGGAAATTAGTCCTTTTTAAATTAAATTCTAGACGTATTGACTTTTTTTTACAAAAAGACACAAATTGATTTTGAAAGATTTTTATTTCGTCTGGTGAACGAATTTTTTAAATTTTGAAAAACTAAGTTTAATTTTAAGATACTAAGGTTATACCTTTGGTCGTTTATCGGCGCACATCGCGCAAAGTTTCATCGCAATCGGGTGAACGGTATGGCCGCGCATAACATACGAACACACAAACACTAATTTTTATATATTAGATTTACCAAATATTTTTAATAAGAATGATGTTTTTTGATCTCGGTGTTCGGGTGTTAATTGTTTACAATCATTATACTTCTTTGACTTTAGACTGTATACAAACAAAAATAGCAAAATCCTTCTTTATGTGACTAATGCACGAGAGTCCCAACTGCTCCAAATTGTCTAGAGCCAATGGAACAATGGCAACCACAATTGAATTGGAGATGGGGGGGGGGAAGGTTTGGAAGTATGCATAGTGCATAGCTATGTGTGTACAGATGTACCTGCAGTGCAACATTTGCCGTCCGCAAACTGACCTTTTCACAATAAAGCTGAAAAAACATTCCGCGTTTACTTATCTACATAAATCTAATATCATCTATTTATATTATTATTTTATTATCGTAATAAAATATTAATTTTAACTGTTTTTTAACAATTTAGTTAAATATATATAAATATTAAACATTATTTGAGTAAGCACAATTTTTGTCACAATATTTGGATATACACAAATAAATTTATACGTACTTGACTTACTTTAACCGGTGATTCCTGGCATTATTTGGAGTAAAAATGTAAATGAAATATTGGTCTCCAGTGATATTTTTTGTTGTTTTTTCAACTAAAAAATAAATAAAAAACAGTAGGTATTGGACAGATAGGGGCGGGTAAGGTTGGTCGATTACTCAGCTGAGATTTTAGAAAGAAAAAGATACATCTTAAAAGTCACCGTAGACTAAAATTTCATTTACATTTTTTACTTCAAATAACGCTGGTTAAATAATACATATATTAAACATAAAAATAAGTGAGGGAAGAAGTAATTTGTTGTCACCAAATAGCATAATTTTAATTTATAATTTGTTTTTTTTTCAAATCAACCCAACACAGAAAGCCTATGGTGAAAATAATTGTCCTCGTTGCCTAAGTAATATGTGGGGATGCAGTGTGGAGGGTCTTTCTAAGGAAAGGAAGGATAAGAAGTTCTGGGAAGGAAAAAGGTATGAGAGTTGGGTAGGAATCTGGGGCATTTCCAAGGGTGACGGACGTATGAATCCATCCCTCCTACTGCGATGCAAGGAGATCGATCAAGAATGCCCTCCTGAAGAGGTCAAAAGACCTTATTTAACCGGTCTCTCTCGATCCGGCCCGCCACGCAGTAAGTGAAAGCCCCCTTCGCCAAAAACCCACGCGATGAACCCGGGCACATCTTCTAGTCACCAAACTTCGCGCACCACTTTGGGTGACCTATGGCAGAGGTGTTAGTTATCCGTAGGAGTGCTGGTACCTACCCTGATGTATGGCAGTGAAGCATGGAACTGGCAGAGAAAGGATGAAAGTAGACTGAATGCTGTAGAAATGAGATCCCTGAGGCGTATGTGTGGTAAAACCATGTATGATCGTGTGAGGAATGTGAGCGTCATAAGAAAGATTAAAAAAGGGACGCTTAGACGGTTTGGACATACAGAGCGAAGGAATGAAGAAAGGAATGTCAAGATAATATATGATGCTAATGTGAATGGTAGAAGAAGTCGAGGACGCCCGAGGAAGATGTGGCACGATCAAGTGAATCAGATACTTGAGTCGGGCCATGTCAAGAGTCAGAATAATAGAAGAGCATGTATGATAAGATGTATGAATGTGAATGAGGCGAGGAGTGTATGCCAAGACCGAGTTGTTTGGCGGTCCGTCATATCTGCCTACCCCTGCGGGGAAACTTGCGTGATGTTTAGTTAGTTAGTTAAATGGTTCCAGGGGCGGCGGTACCCATTCCCACACCCTAAAATTGTACAAAGACAATTTACAAATTGTCACTGAAGACATAAAACCATAAAGAGTGTTGTAGGCGTGTCCGTGTGCCCGAAGTAAGCTCTATTTTTCCTTACTTTATTAAAATTGAAAAAACATTTTCAAATAATATCTTAATTCTTTCTTGAACAGGTATTCAGTTTCATTCGCCTATCTGGCGCCTATTAGGAATCTAAAGGTCTTATGCAAATTGGCGACAATAGTTTTCTTTCAAATCCGTTTTAGGGTTAATCTGTTCAGTTCTTAGACAAGAGACAATGTATTTAAAATGCGTAGGTTGGCCCGACTTACATTTGTACGGCTTGTTGCGATTATGTACACAAACAGTACCTAGCTACAATATCCACTAAGCCTTTGCTGCTATTCTTGTATAGGTAGTACCTACTTGCGAATTTGCGTAGTTTCGAAGCTACTAGATATAATGGTTCCTACCCAGGTGGAAGTATTATATATTTTTTTTTATTGATAAACTAATGTTTAAGACAAGATTTTTTATGGAAAATGATTTATCCATACAAACGTATTCCCTATTTATCTATCTGGATTTTAGACATAAAATAGATATCAACTACTAGCGTGTCGGTACTCTTTGTTTTTTTTTTGATAAGTTACTTTTTATAGAAGGTATGACCTTCCAAAAATCAATAAAATTGACTGGTTTAAACGCCGTCAAAAGAAGTTAAGTATACAAACTAGACAATGTTTAAAATAAATGAAAAGAAAATACTTTGTTTTAAGTCACTTTATTTTTATTTTTCGTCTACCGGTTTCGGTACTTCCGTACCAACATCAGGACTGTTACAAAAATTATGTCTAAAAATACATAAGTACACATATTTTGTAACAGTCCTGATGATGGTACGGAAAAATTATGTCTAAAAATACATAAGTACACATATTTTGTAACAGTCCTGATGATGGTACGGAAGTACCGAAACCGGTAGACGAAAAATAAAAATAAAGTGACTTAAAACAAAGTATTTTCTTTTCATTTTTTTAAAATGTCATGTCACAATGTGTTTGCTTCTTTTGAAAAATTAGACAATGTTTTTTAAAAAAAAAGCAAAACGTACAAACATAAAATAGTTTTTTCTTATGTAGTTGGTAAAAAAAAAAATTGAAAATCATTCAACTTTTGGAAGAGAATGGTGGGGTATACAAAGTTAGGTATTAGTAGCCCGAGGTGCATTGTCCCTTTCGCTTAATATCCGGTGGAGTAAGAGCAACAGTGACAGCATCAATTTAGTAAAATCTATTTTTCAAATTTCTCCACCACCGGGTTTCATCTTAATGGTAGAGCTCCTGAGTCGACGACATGTATCTTTTCTCGGGAGATTTTTTCAATATGGATGAGTGTTTCAGGCTAATAATTATTGCTTATAATAACTGTTATATCCCCAATTGCGGTATGTTGTGAGGTCGGAAAGTATCTGGCTATTCAGATCTGATCAGCAAACACGGCGAAAGCGATCAGCAAACGTTACGATTCAGAATGGTGGTCTTTCACCAGCGCGTTTAAGAAGAGTGTTTGGCATTTCTTTTGCATTAGCTCCACTCCTAAGGCCCTGAGAAAAATAATTCCCCTCGGGGCCTATGTCATCTTTGTTGATAATGTATTTTTAGGAAAGGAAGGAGGGGAAGTTCTGGAAAGGAAAAATGTATGTCGGGTAGGTAAGAATCGTATGAATCCATCCCTCCTACTGTCGCGGTGCAAGGCTATGTTTCGAGAGAGTCCAGTTGGAGAAGTAAAAAGGTCTCCCCCGACCGGTCTCTCCCGATCCAGCCTACCAAGCAGTTGGTGAGCAGACACATCCGCCACCAAGACCCGGACAAACCTAACCCCATAAACCCGGGCACCCCTGCTAAGTCACCAAAGCACTCGGGGTGACCAATTGCAGATGTCTTGGTTATCCAATAAAAGGTTCTCATACATGAAAAGTAACCAAATAAGTTGGGAATACGAATGGAAATCAAGTCAAACAGAATAATATTTACGCGATGATGTATGAATGTGAATGAAGCAAGAAAATGTGACAAAAACAGATTTAGCTGTCCAAAATCACTGCCCTCCCCTCTGGGAAATAGCGTGAGTTGGAGAAATTCAGATATTCAACATTTTGGGACTCGAACCAAGTTGCGACCGTTACTTTTTTTTCTGTGTCTTGTTCATCTTTCTAGCATTATCTTCTTCTTCAACGGTGATATTTAGTTTATGTCTGAAATTTTTTTGCTCTATATTGCAAAATTTTGAATACGGAGATGGTGTTTGATTTCATGTTGTGTTATTTGTTTCGCCGTCAGCCTGACCGGTGAGAAAACCCAGCAGTTCAGACCTACTCGGGGAAACGAAAGGCGTATCGTGTGACTCGCGTTTCACCTGTCCGCACCCGATACACCTCCCACGAAACTTGAGAATCCTTATTAAATACACGCATTAAATTGTATTCCATTTCGTTACCTACTTAAATAATCACATTCAAGCTACTGAGATATTAAGATAATGCACCTCTAAGTAATACGAAATCATGTGATTTAGGTTTGAAAATTATATCGCTTAGAAATATTTTAGATTCTCTCTCTAATTAAATATTACGAGTAGAACACACTTTGAACGCCTTTGAAATGGTCGATTTTTTAAGTAAATACTTCTTTACCCATTCTTGACTTGGGGGTAAGCTGGCGAATGTGTAACGGAAATTGAAATGCGTTGCGAGGCGAACGGGCTCACTGTAGAATAGACGTGGGCAAAATTGAATGAATGATTTGAATGAATCAATTCAATCTTGTAACACACTCGATCTGATTCTCATTTTCAGAAGGAATTAAATCTTCATTCCTTACAAATTTTTTAAACGGCACCATATTTTTATTTCTATTTATTTTACATTAAAAAAATATTTTATGTTAACGATTTACATATTTTAATGCTTCGTAGAAATTTTATTTAATATTATTCTGTATGTTTACTGCGCGGATAAGTTACCTATAAGCGCGCGCCGCGAAGATACCGGAGGTAATGTGCTATATGCATTGTACTACCTCTATCACGTATAGTATATCCCGCGCCGAAAACCCATAGGTCAGAGAGTCCCCACACCTCCAGCCCAGGCGACAAAACGTTGCGAGTCGAACGAAGTAGTTCCGAGCAACGCACCTCTCTTTTACAGTCCCATATGTCCCACTCATTCATTGAATTAATAAATGTATTCCTTATTCAGTTGTGACGTACAGTCCTACACGTCTGTCCGGACCGAAGCGGTCAAACCCAGTCTCTGTGTCACTTATGTTCCACTAATTCAACGAATGAGCGAATTAGTATGATCGCCTCTTTTCAAATCCCGCTCCCATGATCGAGTATGTACTGCCTCTGTTGAAGTGAGTCGTTAGGTTCGCGGAACGCAAGTAAATTAGGTCACAGCAAGTTAAAAGACACTTGCTAGTCGGAAGTTCCTAATCCAATCCTTAACGACCGCTGCGAATCGGTTCGTCGTTAGTCCCCGCGCAGCGGAACCGTCAATTTAGTTCCCAGTCACAAGTCCCAGGCAAGACACAAGACACTGCTCAAAAGATACAATTCATTCTCAATGCCTGCCGCAAATCCGTTTGGGAGTGCAGTGCGATTTCCCCGCGGGCCGAGCCGTCAATTTAGTTACATCGTAGGTCGAAAACTTCCGATTTCGAGCCCTGCGTAAATTGGGTAGAATGCGTTTTATATTCGATCGCACGAAGCGGAACTATTTTAAGTTTAAAATAAATATAATAAAATTAGTAAAACTGTTTAATTTGATGATTTATTTGATTTATTATGTTCTGGATATAACTACTTATAAAAATACATTTTTCTATCGGTTTTGCTGTCATAACATCACATTAAAAAATTCAAAACCCCGTCGTCGTGGTTTTCGTCGATCAGTGTCTAAATTTTTTTTATTTTATTATTATATATATATATATATATATATATATATATATATATATATATATATTTTTTTTTTTTTTTTTTTTTTTTTTTTTTTTTTTTTTTTTTTTTTTTTTTTTTTTTTTTTTTTTTTTTTTTTTTTTTTTTTTTTGGAATTTTATGAATGAAAGGATCGAATGAAAGGAATCAGATCAAAAGGCCGAGGGAATCAGACTGAATCGATTCACTACTGTGAATAAATCTGCCCATGTCTACTGTAGAAGCAAGAGAGAGCGTGCGCGCGCACATTTTCTTTCTATCTTCCTCTCGCGAATGATAATAAATTTAAATAAATATTTGTAGAAAATTAATATATGTATATATTTTATACATATAAACATATATATGGACATAAATATAGATAATAATAATAATAATTGGATAATTTGTAGAGCGCCGTTTTTGTGAGAAATCACCTCAAGGGCGCTGTACATCTTATTATGACTTCTTAGGCTCTACCTAGAACTATTATTTACAAATGGACACAGAGAACATACTTACCTGGCAGGTCACTTCCGATAAACACACTTTAATTAAAAAAGTTTTTGCTTGGAGGAGATACGACTTTGCACGCGGAGGACGCTATATTAAAACACTGGAAATTGCATAACTTTACATTTGCTACACCATCATTTTTCATATTACATTTATAAGAAGATTACTGCCAAAATGGAGTTAATAAATAGAAGTTATTTCGAAAGACTTATGCATTTAGGACTCATTAGGATTGGAGGATTTGAATGAAATTAGATGTACAAATAATTCACCATTAAGAAAACCAAAGCCATTAAGATGGAGTTAAAGAAGTATTTACTTCAGTCGTGTGGTCTAAAGCGCACTCGTATTTTTTTGTTTGTTATTCTTTTAATAAGCCCAGAAAAAAATAAAGTATCATGCCTGTAAAAACTGCTTTAAAATTCAAAATCTCCCACTTACGAAACGATTTTCGGTTATGGTTTTATTGCATAATGTAGGAAATTAAATTCTATAGAAAATGATCGTAAAACATTTAAACATTTGTGCCTGAGCTTCTCAAAATATAATAGAACATGCTTTTTGTCGATTTTTTTTTTCTTCAACAAAACAGGCGGTCGGTGTTCAACGAGATTTTTAACCTTATCGCCATCTACATAAGGAGTGTTAATGTTGAAAACTGATAGAACCCAACTGCTCCCACTGTCCAAAGCCAGTAGAACTTTGGCACCTCCAATTGAGAAATGGTGTGAGGCTAAAAGGAGTGGGGCAGAGAAAGAGACGGGTAAGAGGAAGGTTGGGAAGTACCTGGTTATTCAGATCTAGTCACTTCAAGCAAAGCCATTTCAAGCAACTTTTCGATTCTGAATGCTGTTTTTTTTTACCAGAGTGATGAGAGTAATACTGATAATCGCATTATAAGCCGCAAATATTCTATTTATTTTCTTTAGAATGTTATTAAAAAATATTTGTATTATTCATTATATCAAATTTATTAGTAAACAAACGCTGGGATATGAATACATGGCCTCTAAATTCGTAGTCGAAGATATTTTGGTTGGGGAGAACCTCAGCACTTCAAGTTTCTCTAAAAAAAGCAGATGGTTTTTTTGACATCAAATTATCTTTTTTATTCTAACAGCATTCTCGATAGATAATTAAAAAAAAACTCGAATAAGTGCAAAAACAGTGCTATAAAAATGTACAGTCAATCTAGTAGCTACGTAATCAATAATTTGATTAATTAATAAACAAAATCCATCGCTCCGATAAGCCATTTAATAGTGCCGCTACCAGGGGGACATAAAGTGCCGTGGGTGATCAACATCAACAACTACTACTGCAAGACTCGTCTGCATCATGGCTGCCAAGCGCAAGGCTGGCGCCTTACTCCAACACGTCCTGCCAAAGGTAAACCTGATTAAATACTTACTCCACAAAACAAATAACTAATTAAAACAACATGCAAAACAAACCGCCACAACAAAAGCGTAAAAAAATTGTTTAGATCACAAAAAACCAGCATGGAAATGAAAGGTTCTTTTCTTTGGTGACATTTTTATTTGACCTTGATGCGAACACGTCTAATAGCAAGTAAAAATTTATAGTCAAAGCAAAAGTGCTCTGTATTTCTATGGCGAGAAAAAACTTCAGTACAACAGATATTAGTTTTTTGCTCTGAACTTTTACTTTGAAGGCATGTAAAAAATATTTTTCGTAATGAAAAAAATCCATCTGACGTCACTCTCACATACTTTTGCGTAGATTTACTTGATATTGGGTCTAAACACGTAGAAAGCGTGTTTCGGCTTTCGGACTACCCGCGCACAGCGCCCGAGCGCGCCGGCGGTATTTTGTACCGAGTTGCGGATATCGGAATCTGGCTTCACTGTGTGCGCTTTAGTACGTTTACATACAAACATTCTTGTCGGCCGTCGGCCGCCCATGCGCCGACTGCTTTACCCGCGTTCTACGTGTTTAGACCCATTGGCTACATAACAGAATTATCGCCAATAAATCGATGTGTTTATTGTTCACAATACACTTTGTACTGTGAGTAGTGTGAGTTGCACTGTAATTTTGTATCTCTTACCTCTTCGCTTTTCTGCGTTCCGGATATTCGGGTTCGTATAATTCCGTTACCGATGATTGTTTTTTAGCTGAAGTTTCACAATGATAATAAAAATATCTCTTCGCTTCTCATGTACTCCTGGTAGTTTTTCATAGAAAATATCCGTTATTGCTTTTGTTGTACGGAATAAAATTATTTAATAACATCACTCACTCACTCACATTCAATTAATTAATCCTTTTTTGTGGTTTGTATTGCCTATTTTCATTTTTTCATATGCGTTATATTAAGGTCAGCTTTGTTTCACTAGTATTTAGTGGAATGACGCAAACCCGTGAAGAATCACGGATTATTGAGTTAGTTAGAAACATGAAAGGGCCCTTGAGTTAAAGGAGAAAATATTTATAACATTTTTGTTTGCCTGTGGATCATACGTCATTCATTACTAGCATAAACAAATTTTTCAATTTATTTATAATACTATTTTTTTGTTGAAAAATTAGAGACACATCAGAAATTTACTTTTCTAATGAAAAGCACCCTTTTTAGGTTAATTCCCCATTAACAAACAACACCCTAAACACACAACAACTTGAAAAATCATCTGTCAAAAATTTTACAAAAGAAATGCACCTTTCAAATAATATGGACTTATTAATCAAATTTTAAAGAAAACTCTGATATTAATAGGTATATCTTTTGTTATCACTTTCTGCACAAACACAATCAGCTGTTTCAATTTTGAAAATTTCATAGCAAATTGCACATGAAAATCGACATGAATTTCAGATCTTTTTAATCTATTTTATTCTTAAATAGCGTATTGAGTATTTACTAAAGAGAACCATTAGAGTTCCCAATGTTTGTCAGAACCCTTTCAAGTATGTATACACAGTATTTAAATTTCATTGACTATAATTAACTGTGTAATTTTAGACTTTAGTCCTTGCTAAGTAGAATGCCCTTACCTGAGTTTGATAAAGTACCTACCTACTGAACATTATAACAACCACTGTATAGATATTTGCAAGAAGTGTTAAATATATTATAAATATTTCATTTAAAAAAACTATTGTTGCCAATATAATAAAAGATCTTTGGATTCCTAGACGACAAGCCAATGTAATTGATATCTCACTCAAGAAAGAATTTCGGTACATGAAATCAATCAAATCAACTGTATTAAGGGAAAATTTATCTTACCCAATGACATGTCGAGACGTCAAAACCTCTTCCATCGGTTTATATCGTCAGTGCATACAGGTATGACTGCAAACTGCAACTATGACTATATGCATTACCTGAGAACCTTGGCCTAACCATCTAAGGCCGGAGACTGCGAACGAATCTCTTGGTTTCATTTTCGTTAGGTAAGCACCAATCTAAACATATTCAAGTAGGTAATGTATACCTTTGAAAGAAAACCCAGCAAACATATCACATTTGTACTAATATTGTTACGACAATAATGATACACTCTTACGCATTTTTACCGACTTATAAGTTATAATTTCCGACAATTTACTCGGAAATAAAAAGGGTGTTGGTAACACAAATAAAAGCAATTATTAAACTTGTCATGTTTTTGAACGTTGAACTACATCACTCTATTTTTATAAATTTTCAAACAGAAGGATTGTCTCTGACTTGGTATTTCTATATAAAAATCTAAATGATGCATTTGATAGTCCAGAAATGCTCGCATTGATAAACTTTCGGATTCCACTACCATACTAGAGATCGGGATTTATTTCTGTGCAGAATTTCTGGGACTGACTACCATATTATCTATTTCTTACTGCCCAGAATAACAATAGAGGGAAATAATTGTGAGTCAGTGGACAACTTCAATTTATCACTAAATAAATACAAAAGATTGTTACTGAGGCAGTTATGTATAATTTTTAATCTCTTCTTATTTAAAAGCCCCTAAAAATGTCGTTAATAATTAAATAACAAAAGATTTTCATGGTACCTACATAGAAATAATATGAATTGATCGTCTTAAAGTGACTTCACCACAATTTGCTAATATATTCGGAAGGCGAAATATCTGTCTTAATAATTGCATCGGCATTGCCGGGATTTACGCAGAGTTTTTCGAAATCAGATGTAGACAGCAATTTTCCTCTTATTTTGAACATCAAGGGTGTGGAATTTCATTAAGAAGTAATCAATAAAAATGCTCAAAACGCACGACGATAAATTAATAAATATCGTGTACTTGTAAGTATTTATGATTTTTCAATAATGTCTAAACAAAATAAATGTTTAAAAAAAATTTGAGTTAGTAAGAACATAAATAAATAGAAAAACTGAGGTATTTTTGTCACAAAACACGTGCTCGGCTTTATTTTTTAATGATTTTCATTTAACTAAAATTAAAATTCTGAAAAATGTGTTTACTAGATTATGTATTGATTTATTTTGTATTATATTTATATGATTTGAAATTTGTTTAATAGAATCTATCGTTTGAAAATTGAACAAATCTGTCAACGACCAACGGTATTAGCTTAGTATATTAAAAATAAACCAAATATTTTTAAATTTAAAAACTGCGTGTATCAGATAAAATAACAATCCTTAAAAATCAATTTATGTTTTTTTGTAAAAAAGGGTCAATACGTCTGGAATTTGATTTAAAAAGGACTAATTTCCGGTACTCTCTGGTATTACCCTCTTAAGGGGTGGGAAAATGGGACAGTGTTTTATTATCGTCTCGGTTTGAAAAGCCATATGATTTTTTTTGTTGAAAAATTGCCCATAACCTAACCTATTAAACCAATTAAAAAAAACAATCATCACTTTCAATGACTTTTCAAAGGAGATGTTGAAATAGCATCATTCTGAGTTGTTCGGCCACCATAACGCAGATCTCACCATCAGGACAAAGCAAAGCCTGCGTGAGTTTGGACACGATTGATGGTTATACCTATTTTCACTACCTTGACTTGAATGTAAGGTAATCGCAGTATTGCCTTGTCGCAAAATACCTAATTATTAAATCTCTATAAATAGGCTAAACGGCCATAACCTGTTCAGTCATTTATTACTTGAAATTTGTAGGTGAATTATTACAGATAAACTATAAGATTAAGGCGAAGCTTAATGCTAATCATTATTTTAGATCAATATTCACTAAGAATCGGTTTACATTATAAATAGAAAACAATATGCATTGGATAAATTAAAGCTTTTCCTATCATTTCCATTGGACAGAATTAATATTAAATGGTTAGTTGCTTTATAAAAAATATAAGCGTAATCTACTAAAACATGATTTTTTTCATTAGAAAAGCATGATCGCAAATAAGCAACAACTTTTTAAAAATATAATTTTATGGCTAAAATTATCTGTGACAGTTTCCATTGATAAAATTATGTTCTTATCAAATTATTCACAAAATATATTTTTTTTTTTTTCAAGAAAAAAAATGTAACATTACAAGTGATTTACATAATGCAAAGTTATACAATTATTCATTATTATTCTACTACTCCATAAGTTGAGCTCTAGGAGCTCGTGTTTATGGGAGGAGTATTTACATGCAAAAAATAATGTTCTAATTAAATATGTAAACAATAATCAAAGACTTATGAAATAAATACAAACATTATTTAATATAGGTATACAATTTAGAAAAAAAAATTTATTGAAAGACAATACCAATATATACATACATAATACATATATATTTTAAACATTGATACAGATTAAGTAAGCGTAAAACTAAGGATAAATTAAGGGTACAATATATCATTATCCAATTTTAGGGACTTATCATATTTCAAAGTTTTAGCTATACTAATTTTGTTTTTGGACAATAATATATTGTACCATCTCACACCTAAATACAAGTAGTAAAAATATATTAAAACCACTTTTGTGCTTGAAATCGTGACCCCTGGACTCCGTTTGCCAATCTATTTTTAAGCCTATTACGCTATTACCCATGATCGTGGCGATATAGAGCACACTAATAATACATACATTTTTGGCATTCCGTATTTCTACCGATTTATAACATATTTCTTTTGAACACTTTCAGTTTTTCAGTTCCTAAAAAATATATATGTTATTTTTGGCGATAACATCTGTACATTGTCGAGCTGAAACGGTAATTATATGAAATCCCCTCTGTAAGAAAAAATCGCGAAGTATGTCCAAAAATTATTAGATACATAATATATGTTATTCTGTTATTTAACATGTTATAGCTATGAAAATTTTCACAGTGCATCTTTATATGCAACTTAAGCATACTTGGAGAAAAAAAAATTCTATTTTAAACAAGTCGTGTTTGATTAAATTTTTTCACTATTTTTACACATTATATACGTTTTTTAATGTTAACTCGCTCCCTTATACATTTATATTTACATATCTCCCTTTCTTATTCTTTTTGAACGCTTACTACCGGGCCTTAAATACATAAACTTGGTGAAATTAACAAACTAATAAGGATGGAAACAACTCTAGCTTTACACGCTCAGTTCTTCATTCCATTTATTCATCGTCTCGTAGAAACCTAGTATAGAACTTTTTTGTTTTAATAAAAGACTTCCAAGAAAATAAGCGTCTTGTATATTTATGGCTAGCAGATTCTTCAATAGTGACAAGCTGTTAAACCTTTAAAAATCTTAAGTACGTCTCACGGTTGAATTTGGGAGCCACATCTGGCTGGAGCCCCAAAGTACTTGATAAACCTACTTGATTCTGTGCAAAGAGGGCGGTCCGTCTGCTTGACGTGACGGATTGCCATCTCTAATGCACAGACGCAATGTAATTACGCTGAGTTTGTTCTACAGGTATTTTAATGGAGACTTCTCTATGGAGTTATTAGCATTGTCCTCTGTGTACCGGTGCCTTGGGAACACCCGTTCGTAGGAGTTTATGTTGGCTTTATAGGAACGGGTCGTTTCTTTGACGTCTCAAAACGTAGCGAATGACTTGGGCTAACCTATGACAGAGGTGATGGTTATCCAATGAATGGTTCCCGGGGCGGCGGAACCCATACCCGCCTCCCAAATTGCCATCATTAATTTATTCATTTACAAGAACCAAAAAATTTGAGTATACCCAACTGAAAATATTTTGACATAATAACGAAAAACGTGCATCTTTAGTTTGTGTCCTTCAACACTTGTTGAAGTGGTTTTGACTGTAAATAATCAAAAGTACTTATTAAATAAAATAGTCGTGGTCGGTTGACATTAAAATCTAATATCGTGATCACAACAATACACGATATTAGATTTTACCACTGAACCGATAGAAGTGTTTTGCCAGTGTGCCAGAAGTAAGGTAAATTTTTGCTCATTTCTGATAAAATTTATAAAGATATTTATTTAGATACTCTCAGTATCGCCCTGGTGTAATCCCACCAATCAGAAATGAAACGTTGCTTAAAATAGCTTTAGCTGAGTTTGGTGACTAGATCTGCATTGCCAGGTACTTCCCCAGACTTCCTCTTCCCCATCTATTACCCCTTCCGACTTACCTTCATCCTCACAGTATACCCAAATTGGTGATGCCATAGTCTCATTGGCTTCAGGTGATTAAGAGCAGTTGGGACTCTTGTCAGTTATTAACATGAAAAAATAAAAATCACTATTAAACCCACTCTTGTCTTGCTATGCTGTGCTAGAACATCTGTTCGGCCATGCGGTATCTTGAACAAGTGGTGGCTATAAATATGGCTGAAGTTTTCAGGCATGTAATCTAGAATATTTTAGCTGTACTTCCCCGCTTTCTTCTTCTCCATCTCCTTCCCCTCTTCACTTAGCGTCAGTCTCACAGCATACCCCAATTAGGGTTACCATAGTCTCACTGACTTCAGGCGATTGGGAGCAATTGAGATTCTTGTAAGGTATTCACATAAAAAATATTTCAAAAAATTCATTTTCCCCATCTCCTTCCCCCTCCCACCCTCAACTTCCCAGCCTCACAACATACCCCAATTAAGGATACAATAGTCTCACTGACTACATGTGATCGGGAGCAGTTGAGACTCTTGTGCTGTATTCACATTTTAAAAAAGGTACAGATCTAATATAAAAAGGTGTTGTGTATTATTATTTGACACGCGCTCTTCGGTAATAAAAACAATAAATAAAAATTTATATGCATTTTTGCAACAAACAAAATGAATGTATTTATCGGCACCGATTGTAATATCCACAAATACAGACACAGCATAACTACATTCCTACTAGCAGCGCACACCCATACAGTCGTGGCAGTGGAAAAACTGAACACGTGTAAGCGTTTTCTTGCGAAAAACGGGTTTTTGATTACGAAATATTATGCCTTATTCACGGAGAGGTAACCTTGCCTTGTCACCCGCTGGTGGAGCACCCAACGCAACGTCCAAAGTAACGATTATTTCCAAAAACGTCAATGCCGTTGATAACCGTTAACTGGTTAGGCGTAGGTTATAATTTAATATTTATCACGATCCGTACCACGTTCCATATTGATTGATCACAATCCATCAAAATGGATCCGAGTGCCCAGACGTCCAATATTTATCGTGATCCGTCAATATTTATCAAATATCGTGATATTTACTGACGGCCGACGTGGTCGGTTTGCGACCGCCGACATTGGGCAAGGTTCTCGACTCCCAATCCGAAGGCGTGCGCAAATAAAATTTAATTTGATTAATTTGTGTTATAACACAATTAATTCGTTAAAATTATATATAGCATATTTGCGGCACGTTCCAGAGTAGAAGATACTGTCAGTATCGCCCTGGTGTAAGACCACCATTTAGAATTAAAACGTTGCTTGAACAGGGTTTCGCCATGTTTGGTAACCATATCTGAAAGTCAGGGACCTCCCCACCTTCCTCTTTATGTTCCTCTCTCCACTATTTTCATACCCCAATTGGGGATACCATAGTCTCACTGGCTCCATACGGAAGCAGTTGGGACTCTCATGAGATTGACTCTCGCATATATTTAAAAAAAAAAGCACAATTCCTCTTGCCTTGCTATGCTGTGCTATAACCTCTGTTCTACCGTTTGGTGTTTTGAATATACTAACAGCCGGTTATTCGGAATAGGTCCTCAGGAATTTTACAATTCGCATTTTGTTGCCAAGATTCCTACCCGATAACAACTTGACGAACGTAAATAAATATCTATTAAGCCGAGCTTAAAAATCAACTGAAATACCCGATCAACAATATTACATAGCTGTTGATGCTAATAATATTCGTTAACTGCATTGAACGTTATTTTCAACAACTGGTTATTTTGTCGATACCTGCAGTAACTAGTGTGCAGTACGCAGGGGAACAGTCCAAATGATCCCCCATTCCAATCGTGCCTGCCGGACCGGGCCGTGGGCCGCCGGCGATCAGAATGTGACTATTGCGGACCACCACGACATGGATTAGCTGTGAATACGCGTTCGCGGTGGTCCAGACAAAATTAATGTATTTTTACAATGTTCTAATTTTATTTATATCCCATAATTTTATTTTTTTTAAATTGTATTTAAAATCTTTTTAAAGAGTTTGTCTGAGAAGCTTGTCCAAAAAAATGTATAGAAATCAAAATATACAAAAATTACGAATAAAAAATCAACTCATTAAAAACAAAGTTTTTTTTTACCATTTCAAATTTTCACCGAGTTGCATTATCCCTTAGGCCGATTAGTAGCCATTTTCAGATAAACGCGTGTGTGTGCGTGAGTGCCACCAAAAGTTGGTAATTGTCACCTACAACGAGTTAACGACAATTTAAGAAAACCAAATGGACGAATTAATTAATGTAATTGCTTATTTATACACGGTGTCCGTAAAACTAGTTATACACGCCTGAAAATGGCGAATCTAGGAATAAATCGAACTGTGTATTCGATTACGCTTTGGCGGATTTAAAGGCACTAAACATCTGATATTAACCTCCTAGCAACCGTATTTTAGTTTTCAAATTCGACAAAACTCGACTCATTTTTACAGCAGGGGTCTACTCAGGGAACTCATTTCTACAGCATTCAGTCTACTTTTATCCTTTCTCTGCCAGTTCCATGCTTTACTGCCATACATCAGGGTAGGTACCAGCACTCCATTGTGGACTGCTAGCTTCGCTTCTTTGGACAGCTTTTTGTTGTATCCAACGGCATTCAGTCCACCATTATGGAGTTACCTGCATTTACCCTTCTTTCAATATCCCTATCAGCCTATCTCTCGTAAACATACTTCCCAAATACACAAACTCATCAACTTTCTCCAAGAATTCATCATTCACAACTATATTGCACACTGTTTTCGTACTCTCTCTTTCAAACACCATTACTTTAGACATTACTTTATTTTATACACCCGCTAAACTGCCAAAGCAGTTTGTCAGCAGGTCAATTTAACAATATATTTTTATAGTACTAAAGTACACAAATGTATAAGAAGAAACACAATATAGAAAATAGATACCGAAGAAAAACTTTTAAGTAATCACTGCAAGTTTTCTGCATTAAAATTGATTTCGTGGTGATGATATGAGTAATCTTGAGTTTTGTACCGTATTGCATACTCAACTCAACTCAATTCAACTCAACTCAACTCATCTCAACTCAAATTTTGATTTTTCCGAGATGTCTGACCAATCAATTGGACGATCGAATTGAATGAATTGGGCGTTTGTTTATTGGGCCACCCGGTATGAAATGCACGCCGACCTTGCCTGCTATAACAGAAGCAGCGGACCTTGCAACCTGCATCTGCAGTTGCATAAGATACCTACCTGACCGTACCTACTCACTAGTCACTAGTCACTACTTACTACTCCCTCACACACTGCATTATCTCACTCTCCATACACCTCCGTCTATACTCTATATCTACTTCTCTGTAAACCTCTACCCACATTGCACAGGTATATTCTTAGAATAATATTATTATCGGTGAATTTTTATAGCGCCGTTTCATAGAATAACGAAGAACACACGAAAAGCGATATGGCATAAAATTTGGCAAAACAGACCTTAAATTAGCAATTTTTTTAGGGTTTCATCATCAGGTTACTACAGCCAATGCGGACGCTCGATTTTAAAATGCAAATAATACAAGTTGTGTGTGAGATATCCATTTATTTATTTTTTATTTAAAATATATTTAATGGCAATAGGTGTGGAATATAACGTCGTACAAATATTTGTTGCGGCTTTGTTTGGTGGCACGTATTCGTAAGGTCCAATTTTCAATGACTTGTCGAATAAATGTGTCTGAATTATCTGGATGGCGTTTATTATGTTGATCCTGCGATTTAGAGACTCAAAGAAAGAAGTCCAAAGGCGTTAAATCGCACGATCTCGGTGGCCGTCGCCGTTCACGTCAAGTTCACGTCGTTACCGCGCGAGATAACCATGCCTTTTTTGACCAAATCTCAAATTTGATGATTTGCACACGTTGTTCAATACTGTAACCTCAAATGGTGTTTTGCCGTACACTACTAAACAATAGACAATAAATTTAACAGATGTCACGTTAACAACATGGCTGCTATCACCTGACAAAGTTTGAGTGTCCCTATTGAAGACCCTTTAGACATCAGGGTCGGTTATTTGGAGTCCTCACCAAGCAAGGTATTCATTTATGTTGTAAACCAGTTGTTTTCAATCTGTGGTACGCGTACCTCTTGAGCTTGGGCTACACAATATCGTGGCACGAATGTAAGTTTTCAAACTCAGCTCAACGTTTCAGCAGCTGTAGCTCTAAAATAATAGGAAATCGGGCTTTTATTTTCTGATACACAAAAATCTTTTTTTCTACAAATTTTATGAGGTTAAAATATTCATCCTCTCAATACATTTTGTGAGTTTTTTGAGTGTGTGAGAGCAAAATTCGTACAATTTCGCTTATAAAATCACTGGTTAAAAATGTCCAAAGTCCTGTTGTACTCTTTATGAAATTGCATTAATCGTATTTGTGTGACTGGATTGTTAAATTCATGTAATAATGAGAGTATTGCAAAATTATAAATGCAACATGTCTTTAATTTTTGTTATTTATTTTTGGGGTGTTATGCGGTGTTACGCCATCTCCTTCTTTAGCCAACGTTACAGTGTCCGAAACGTTGGCTAAAGAAGGAGATAGCGTAACACGGCATAACACCCCAAAAATAAATAACAGAATTACTTTTGGCTGTGAAAATCTTAAAAACATTTCTTTCATTATACGTAGAGGATACGGGGTGCAACAAATTTGTTGTAAGAGTCAAGGGGTACTCAGTTTCAAAAAGGTTGACAACCGCTGTTGTAGAGATTTCGGTAGATTTTTCTGAGATTTGTCTACCTGAGGGGTAATGGCCTACCCGTGACTATATCCTGCCGACTTTGTTTTGGGTTGGTATGCTAATAATAATAATAATAATAATAATTGGATGACTTGTATAGCGCCGTTTTTGTGAAAAATCACCTCAAGGGCGCTGTACAAATTTCAATAATTTCTACAATCTTACTTCTAACTACACACTAGAACCATCTAGAACTACTGCTAAGAATGAACCATCTAAGAGAGATGTAGGTACACTTTGCTACACATTTCTTCAGACTGATTTGCAGATGGTTTGAAAACTCGGCTATCATGGCGAGCGTTCATTTCTATGTTCCGATGGTTATCCCCGTCACTGACAACATGTTCTATCTTCCAGCCTGCAGGACCAACTTGGCAATGATCATGCCGGTGGAGAGAGAAAATTAAACAGCATCAATTCGGATATCGACATATTTACCATCAGTAACGCTGCGGCGAGACTTATCACCGGCGTATCTAAATATTCCCATATTTCAGAGCATCTCAAAAATCTTCATTGGCTCAAATGTCCTGAAAGAATCCAGTTCAAGCTCTGCTGGATGGTATTTAAGTCCCTTAATGGAATGGCTCCTGCTTACTTATCAGAAATGTGTATCCCAGAAAACTCCAATTCTCGACAGTCAACTCTTAGGTCAGCGGCATCATCAGCAATCGGAAGGTTGAAGGAGCCAAAGCGCACACCAAATACTAAGTTCGGTGAGCGTGCTTTCGGAGTGTCGGGACCTAAAGCCTGGAATGGACTGCCACACGACTTAAGAATGATCACAGACTCGGCGAAATTCAGAGCTAAACTTAAAACTCACCTTTTTAGACAGTCGTACCCATAAAGCCAAAAACAAAATCTTCACTTTCACCTTCTCAGCCCGCGACATAGTAAATAACTAATTGCATAAAAATGTTAACAAATTCTTAATGGTGAATTATTTGTACATCTTATTTCATTCAAATCCTCCAGTCCTAATGAGTCCTAAATTCACAAGTCTTTCGAAATAACTTCAATTTATTAACTCCATTTTTGGCAGTAATCTTCTTATAAATGTAATATGAAAAATGATGGTGTAGCAAATGTAAAGTTATGCAATGTCCAGTGTTTTAATATAGCGTCCTCCGCGTGCAAAGTCGTATCTCCTCCAAGCATAAACTTTCTAATTAAAGTGTGTTTATCGGAAGTGACCTGCCAGGTAAGTATGTTCTCTGTGTCCATTTGTAAACAATAGTTCTAGGTAGAGCCTAAGAAGTCATAATAAGATGTACAGCGCCCTTGAGGTGATTTCTCACAAAAACGGCGCTCTACAAATTATCCAATTATTATTATTATTATTAGTAGGGCAAGCTCTATTAATGCTAGTATATTTCATATACCTACTGCTTGTGTTTGATGTAATAAGTACTGTTTTACAAATGCACAATTTTGTACTGATTTTTAAACAATAAATAAATTGAATTTGAATTGAAATGCCTTCCATGCAGATTCGAAAGTAGACAATTGTCACTACTGACTTAAAATTTTTTAAACTAAACACGTGCTCTGTCTCTTTGATACTTGACTGGCAACGTATATTGGCGCATCCCATTTGAATTTAATAATAAATGATCATGAAGCACAGTTTTGCATTGAAAATTTATAATCAGATAGCCAGCTTTTTTTATCTCAAAACACGCCCACATCGCATATCTGTTCTTCTTTTTTCTTTATACCGATATTGACTAAATTAATCATCTATGCTCTGTTGGCGTTATTTACGAGCACGGTCAACATATGATTCCGAGTGTCGATTGACAAAAGGCGCCAATTGGCGCCAATGCGCGGTCAGGCCGTCAATATACACAACTTTTTTAATAATATCGTTCGTTATTTAAAATAACCGGGTTATTAATGAATGGAGGTGAACTTATAAAGCTCACAGATTTGAAAGATATAATATACGCGATCCATAGACTTAATTAATTCATCTAAGACGCAATTCAATTTTTCAGTTCGATCTTGGAGAAACAAAAGTGGTTCAAATATGAATAAAGACCTCATTAACTAATTAACTCCGGTTCAGTGTCAAAAAGGACATGCGAAGTGACAATACATATCAAAGTTAGTATTTCAATTCGAAATTGTTAATTGATTAGCATTTTGAATTTTTTGTAGCGATTTATCCAATAGACAGATGCGCCGGTGTATGTTGCCAGCGTATAACGATGTCTTATTTATTTCTTCCCAATATTGGTTCGGCTGTCAACAGAGCAAGGATAGTTTCCCCCTCTGTATCCAAACTCCAAATTTCTCTAAATAGCCACAAAACCTTGGTAATTTTTTAAATTTTTTTTTTTAAATTTTCTTTATTCATTTTGTTTGTTACAGGTTTGTTTTACATGGCTTTTCGACTACCAAGCTAGGCTAATGCCCGTATTATGTTAGTCGAGATTCATAAGATGTTATATTAAGTATAAAATATTAAGTATAATCATCCATATATGTAGATGAAAGTACAAACATATAGCATACATATTAGGGAAAATATTCATACTAATATTAAAACAATATAATACTGCCAGTATCTTATCTATAAATACTAATAAATAAGTGCCTGTCTGGTTTTAAGTATTATTTTTCTGCTGGTTGCAGCGCGAAGCAATGCAATATGTTATTTACATAAATTATGCGTAGATTTTTTTTAATAAATGCAATGTGGGTACTTTTAAATATTTTCTTGCATTTTTTGTAAAATGGGTCTTCCGCAGTAAGAATGCGTTTACTTCTGCAAAAAATCTATAAAATTATAAAATCTTATCCATTCGTATTTTACTTTGTAGACTACTGTAAAAAATGTGAAAATGAATTCTTTGATTTCAACATTTGTACTTTGTAATTTTAAAATGTGGACACGTTGAACACTATTTTAAATGTTCTTTATTATTTGATATAATTATTTCTTTATAAAATTCTAAATAATGTATTTGATAGTCCAAAATTTCTTGCATTGATACTTTTGGATTTTACTTCGCAATTACGTAATACTAGAAGTTAGGATTTATTGCAGTGTAGAAATTCTGAGACTAACTACCATATTTAAGAATTCTTCGTTGCCCAGAATACTAACGGTGGAAAATAAATAAGAGTCAGTGGACATCTTCAATTTATCACTAAAAAAATACAAAAGATTGTTACTGAGCTAGTTCAATCAGTTGTGCCTAAATAAAGAATACGAATGTATACATTCGTAAGATTTTTATATCTATGAATTTAAACCTAAGTAGATTCTGTGCATGAAAAAAAAACCTGGTAAAATTGTTACCATCTATTGCCAACATTAATAAAATTAGTAGCCCATAAACTTTAATGGCTTCAATATTTATTTCTTCAAACTTCGAAAAATCACTTTGAGGCGTCATTTTGAATTAAATTAAAACAACTTTGTTTAAACCACTATTATAATCACAATCACCTACATGTTTCAAAACCGATGGTTTCTTCGTCAGGGTAGTAATGACATTAACAAAATAAACAAACAAGTATAGACTAAAAAGAACAGATTAAAAATAACTATTGACAAAAATATTATAGAGAGAGGTGATTAATTAATTAAAAAATATCGTAAAAAAACAATTATTTAAAATTAAATATAAAAATTATTTTAAAATATGAAAAATTACATTATATAAATTATCAAAACATAATAAAGATGTTTAAACATCTTTATTATGATGTTTAAACGTCCTGTCCCCTTATAGATTATCCTCAACTATTTATAACTATCTTTCTTAACTTTAAGGACAAAAAGCACTCTTTTTAGGGTAAATTGCCTATTTCAAAAAAATATATATACATATCTATTTATCTGTCATCTAGATTTCATTTTGTTAGCTTATCGCATAGATGGATGCATTTCATTAAGTTACATCTACGGTATAATCTTACTGATAATTTGTATGCACGAGACACCTTCAATGCATGATCCTGAGTTGTAGATACATTCAGAATCACCGTGCTGAAAGACCTCCATTAAAAACCGAACTGTTTACTTGAAATGGCATTAACTGTGTTTGGTGACCAGATAATATAGCCAGATACTTCCTAACTTTGTTCTTCCTACCTTATTCATACCGCTACTTGTTTTAGCTTCTCAACAAACCCCAATTGGGGATGTCTTCTGGAAGTTGGGAGTCAAGTGCCATAGAAATCCATGTATACAAAAGTGTACCTTCATTAATTTGGTTATGTGTTATGTTAGGTTAGGTGCATTTTGATGTAACACATATCTATGCAATCATCTCATGCTCAACCTATGTAAGCACGAGTCATCTTCAATGCACGATCCTCATACGGCTTAGCAAGTTCGTGATATTAATACAATTACCGAGTTGGACGATATACGGCCCAACCTTAAATTCCCCAGAGCGTGTCCTCCGCGGAGCGCCGGCCCCGGCGTTACCCGGCGTTACTCGGCGACACGGCAGCGGGTCCAACTACCGACAAGTACACCGGGGGTAGTTGGCTATGTGGGCTGTGGGTGGGGTTGATGTGGGGGTGCCGGTTTGCCGGTACATTCGTGTTTGCCCGGGGCGCAGAAGTACATATGGATGTCGTACATAGGCCTGGTTATCTACCTTATGTGCTGCCTAACCCATTATGTGTTATGGGGAGGCACATGGGGTAACGATCCCTCCCCCCCAGGGCCACCCCTTCCCCCCAGGAACCCTCATCACCCCGTCACCCCAACACCCACTCAATCCACCCACCGTGCGCCCTATAGTTTTGCCCCAACCCGTTTGGGAAGCAGGATGGGGTAAAACTGTTTTGGCAGGGTTATCAAAAATTACAGGCCACCCTTAAAAATCTGTTAATTCATTACAAATGTACCTAGCTACCTTTTTAAATGTGAATACTACACAAGAGGCGCAACTTCCCGGAGTCTGAGTGATTATGGCATCTTTAATTAAGGAATATATGTTGTGAGTGTGAGGTTGAATGGAGTGGAATGTGAAGGAATTGGGGAGTATGTAGGACAATCTGGCAACTGCTTCTGGCAAAAGCCATTTCAAGCAACTTTATTTTATTTTTTTATTATTTTTTTATTGAAAGAATAATACATGGTATCAACAAACAAGTCCTGCTAAACCAATTCAATTTCGATTCTAAATGCTAGTTTTTCACCAGGGCATCATATCGAAAGTATCTACCAATCTGGTTATATTCATAGAAAGGTGCCCATTTCATCAGTGTCCAGGAAACTAATCTATGTTTTTTTAAAATACTTAGCGAGGAATTGAACTCGAACAAACTGTACAAAAAAATTAAATTCAACTTAAATATACTATTCTTTACACCTTCTATAAAACTTACAGAAATATTTATTCTCTGATGATACGTAAAGCCAAAGAACTATATCACAGAAACAAACTGATACAAGTAAACTTTTACCCTAAAAATGTTTGGTCAATTCTGAAGGAAAATACATTTTTAATTTTTCAAGTCATATCAGTAAATCACACTCCGATTAACCAAATATCCTGATTTTATTGTACAATCACTGGCTGGGCCTTTTACATGAAGCTGTGCTTGGTAGTTAGTATTGTTACATATTCGTAACTTATCCCCCTCCTGTGTAGGCCTGTCATTTATATTACCCACACTATTAGTCATAATTTGATCCTCGCCGAATAAACTTGCCGCCTCAATATTCCGCTCTTTCTTCTCTGCAGGTTTAAGACCGCCGCCGCTAAAGAAAAAAACAGCTGCAAAACTACACCATCCGCTATAAGTGCAGTCTAATCCATAAACCAGCTCGATAGAAGAGAGTGCCACAAGTTCGATTACACAAAATTACACCCAATTCCGTTTACTAGATGATCTTGCACTTCTTATTCTACCTAGTTTAAACACTGGGCTCGTTCCCCTTGATTTTCTAAAGGAACTGCTTGTTCCGCTTGCAAATTAGAAAAGAGGAGGATTTAAGAAATCCTATTGTATCTGTAAACAAAAGAAAAAAACAACTATCAGCGTATTAGAGACATAAAATAACATTGCTCGTAATTAATTAATATAACTGACAGTAGGTTTCAGCTAAGTACCGAACCTAATGCGTTTAAGTTTTTATCCCACAGCGGGCAACGAAAGTTGTTTACCAGCATGTTGATTTTCAAATAATACACATACACAGAGAACCAATAACGATAAAATCAAAAATTTACTTATCAATCAATGTAAGGAATTCTATCTCCACAACAATTCTAAACTTATTCTTATATAAACAAACATTTTACAAGTTAATCAGAAAATATTTTTAGAAAACGTCAACTGTCAACGATAATCAAGAAACTCAAACCAATAGTACAATGGACACTAATAAAAATAATGAAAGATATTTTAAATTGCAGAAAGTTGTAGATTAAATAAATTAATCCCTCTGTAATCTGCACCAACTCGCCTCCTAAATACAAAGAAGAAGTCAGATGTTACAATAACGTCAGAAGCTCCTAGCACTGTGAAATCGGTAGCTTTACAATAACGGATCGATACGAACTTCCGATGGTTTTATATCGATGTCCCGAGCATGGGTTCACCGTCGACAGCCGAACCGGTATTGATAGAGAATAAATAATCGATATACGCTGGCAACACTGAAGGTATTTTCTATGATTTAACACTGCGAAATATCAAATGCCAAGCAATTACGTAAAAATATTAATAAATTCGCAATGTTGAATTGAAATACTAACCTAAATATGCATTGGCAGTCCGCATTTACTTTTTGACTTAAAACGGGAGTTAATTAGTTGATGAGGTCTTTATTCACATTTCAACCATCTTCGTTTCTCAAAGATCGAACGGAATAAATTGATTGCGTCTTATTTATTTTTTATTTTTTTTATTTAAACACCCATAGGGCTTTTACATACATAAAGCAATACATGTTTGATTAATTACAGTGAAGAGTTAGAAGTGAATAAAATACAGGTAAGTAACAGAAAATAATAAGACACATAATATAGGTTAGATAAAATATGAGTTGACAAAATGTAGGTAATACAGAATATAAATAAAGTAAAAAATAGATAGCCTGCCAATATCATCCAAATCAACAATAATAGGTATTAATAAAAATGTATAAAATTGGTATTTACAATAGTTTATAAATTAAGTAGAAATAGTTCGCGCATACAGTGTTTAAAGTTTGCCAAATTCAAATTATTTTCAAATACATCAATATTGTTTAAATATTGGTTACCAAGACTATGTAATCGTTGTATTGGGGAATGCAATTTATAGTTAGAATGAGATGTGTTTATATAAAATGTTAATGTTTGTCTAGTAGTTCGTGTAGGTACATGTAGATTTATTAAATGCAAGAGTTCACAGCAATGAAATTTAGAGTATATGTATACTTAGATGCATTATTTAAGTCTATGGATCACGTATACGACTTCTTTCATTTTTAAGAACACCTTTAGTATACGTTCATTAAATTAGCCAGTAAAGTTGCATAACGAATGACATAATTTAAAAATGTGCATATATCGATATTTAACCGAAACTTAACTAATTCTATGGAGACCGCGCTAAAATTTATCTATCATCCGTTGGAATTTCGGTTAACAATCGTAGACTTTGTTCCCAAATATTGATAACTGACCATAGATGACGGATGGTCAATATCGTATTGATATAGGATTTTATCGATCGTCCATGATAGACCTCCTGAAGTTTTCTTTCTAATTTTCTATGGAAATAGAAATAAACTGTTGCCGCTCATTATCGTATTGTGTTGTGTCAAGTGTTGAACAACCAACAATAATGGTAGGTTCAGACTGGACGACGTACGTACGCATCGCTACTCAAAAATGCGTAGTAACCCATACATTTTCTATGAAAATGGCCACAGACATCACACGTCGCGATGCGTGTGGCCAATGTGATTCTAAAACATACATTTTCATTGAAAATCTATAATTGCTAAGCAGTCCAGATATTGGTAGGCGTAGCGATGGGCACGTACGTCGACCCAGTCTGAATCTACCATAATATGTGTCTGTGATCGTAATGAATGTGATGAATGGAGAGTTCGCCCCTAAGTGCGCGGGCGCCCCCGTGGCACGCGGCTCCCCGCCTAATTGCGCCCCCCTGCAGCCGCCCCCCGTGCGTGCCGAACCATCGCCCCCCGTCCCCCACCGCCCCCGGGGGATTATAATGGGCCGCCCCCGAGCCTACAGACACACTCACAACCTGCACGCTATCCGGGTGGATAAGCAGTGACGCTGGGATTACAGTGACCTACCCGCCAACACACCTATTTATCATGCTAAATATATACCAGTAATAGTAAATATAAGTAAGTAATAATAATTTTGAAACGGTACCAATATTTACATACGTAGGCTACCTTATAGCAAACAACAATAATACTACAGAGGAGATCCAGAAGCGTACAGTGAGCGCAAATCGCTGCTATTTCCGCCTACAAACGATAAAAGATAAAATCCGGACTGCTGTTCAGAAACACCAAGATATTAGTGTACAAAACACTTATTAGACCAGTGCTTACGTACGCAGCAGAGACGTGGGTACTAACTAAGAGGAATGAGCGAGCACTGGACGTTTTTGAAAGGAAAATTTTGAGGCGTATCTTCCGACCGGTTCTAGAAAATGGATTTTGGCGCTCTGAAACATTGAGCTATATACTCTGTTGAAAGAACCAAACGTCTCAAAATTTATAAAATTGAGAAGACTTCGGTGGCTGGGTCATGTGGAGAGAATGACCGAACATCAAGCACCAAAGTTCCTGCTGAACTCAAGACCGATAGGGCGAAGGTGCCAGGGAAAGTCAAGATTAAGATGCAGCGACAACGTCTTCAAAGACATATCAACCTAGGGGCTTCTAAACTGGAGGGAGCCGTACAAAACCGAGATGAGTGGAGGAAGACTCTTGAGGAGGTCAATAAAATACAAGGGACTCTTGAGAGGACAATAAAATACATATAAATAAATCTTCTTCAAACAATGGCGAATAAGTTTAACCTCCAAAGGCTCCCTATATTACAGCCATGTTCTTGCAAAAAAAAATCTAATTCAACTTAACTTAATTCTATTTTTTCCAACATCCATTTTTTAAACTCATGATAAAAGAGAAAGGAGCCTTTTTGGCCCGGAGCTTTGTATGCCATTATTTAAAAAAAATCAGACAATTAAGATGATACCCGGTGGTGCAGAAATAGATTTTACTAAAATATTGCTGTCACTGTTGCTCTTACTCCACCGGATATTGAGCGAAAGGGACAATGCACTGACACCTAACTAAAATGGAGGTTTTGTATTCCCCACTTTTCTTCTCCAAAAGTGGACTGATTTTCAATTTTTTTTTTACCAACTACATAAGAAAAAACTATTCTATGTCTGTAAGTTTTGCTTTTTTTAAAAAAACATTGTCTAGTTTGTATACTGAACATCTTTTGACGGCGTTTAAACCAGTCAATTTTATTGATTTTTGGAAGGTCATAACTTCTATAAAAAGTAACTTATCAAAAAAAAACAAAAAGTACCGACACGCTAGTAGTTAATATCTATTTTATGCAAAAACAATATTTCTCTAGGGTTAAAATCCAGAGAGATAAATAGGGAATACGTTTGTATGGAAAAATCACCGCCGGGTATCCTCTTAAATACTCCTCTACAAGACCTATCAGCAGCATATTTTCATACGCTTCACCTATTTGAGGACACGCCGCTAATTCAAACATAAAACCCCTACAAACCCTGCAAAACAAGGTCATTCGACTAATATTGAATGTCCCTTTGTGGATCAGGGATTCGCAGATTTTTGAATCCACGTCAGTTCAGAGTATTCTAAAAGTGTTTTATTCAATAGAGAACCATCAGCTAGTTACATAAATGCAAATACCTTCTACGAACATTCCGTTGTGTAGAAAATGCTTTAAATCGAGGGCCGGAATTTCAGTTGCTTTTTATGCTCGGCTTGAGAGATATTTACGTTTGTTATGTTGCAGTTATCTGGTAGTTTTCCTTACAACCAAATCCGACTCATAACATTCCTCAATTTACTGAAAATCTGCTTATAGAACCTAAAGTGAGATAAAAGGAGAGAGAGCTAGAGATAGTATATAGGTACCAGCATGTGCAATGTAATATGGAAAAAATAATTGTATTTATGGTACAGATATTGTTGTAGTACCTAGTACCTACCTCCAGAACTAAGGGTGTATACATGGTCATATTCGAAGAATAGGTACGGGAACTTTCGCTATATCGTTATGTCCTAAAACAGGTAAATTTCCTAGTTGGACAGCCAAAGATCATCGGAATATGTAATACATAATGTATTAAAAAAATATATAAAAAAATCGATAGTTTTATCAATATCATGAAGAAGCTGGAAAACGTGGAAAAAGTACCTCAATTCACCATTGGCAATTTTTAAAAGATTTTTACGTCATTCTCTGGCATTTAAAATTTCGTAGTGTCAATTCATATATCAGCGTATATCGATTTCTTATTTATTCCCTGTCAATATTTTTTCGGCTGTCAACGTTGAAACCGTGCTCGGGACATCTATATAAAACCATCTGAAGTTACGCCTATCTATCCGATAGTGTAAAGTTATCGATTTCAGCGTGTTAGAGATCCTGTTCGATTCTACCGTAACAACCACAAAGTATCAATTTGTTCTAATACTGACCTTAAATAATTGAAATATGCAGGTGTTATTATAAAAATACGAATTTCGGTTGTCGGTGCATGGATGCGTGATTTGAAATTGTATTCCTGCGTAATGCGTAAAATTATTCAAGTTCAATGAACTTTAAACTTTAAAAATTTTAACTGTTTAGTTTCAATCATAATATCAAACAAGCGATAAAGTTAGAATCAAAATGATTTAGAGCCAGTTGTTTCACAGAATTTGAACAATTCATCAAGTTTCAATGTTAATTTTTCAAATTCTGTGAAAGTTCTATTCAACTTCTGTTAGAAGGGCCATGCTAATATAATGGCGGAACTTAAATAGAACTTGTAAAAATAACTTTAAAATTTGATTTTTTGTTCAAAATCTGTGAAACAACTGACACTTAATAATTCTTTATTTAAAACGTGCATCTCTTTTGTTTAAATTTTGATAATGTTAAATATTATTATATATTATATTAGACATACTTATATGCTTGATAGATGTCGTATTTTTTAAGGTTTACTAATATCCGAACTGCAATTTTTTTTCTTTTGAAAGACAGTGATCCTGAGGCAATTTTTTAAATTTATTTACAAATCCTACAATTATAATATCCGTGATTTGCACGAGTTTGCGCTTTTAAATAATAAAATCATAATAAATTTCACGTTTTAAAAAAAAATCTGACATTCAGCTGTCAGTTTTCGCGCCTTTTGTCTTTTGCCCACAGAACTCGGTTCGGAAATCTTCGACAATGTTCGGCCATCTTCGGAAAGACTCGTTAATTTCCATATTTGACCGCCCGCGAGGCCGCGACGTTCCTTTATTTTCCACCCAATAAATCGCCATCCGACTTTTCCAACCCGAATAAGCAAGAAGACACTTTGTAAAAGATCTGTAAGAATATGTTCTACTGTAATTCGGAATGCCTTAAATACTTCAACCCTTTTTATTTTTACGTTTAAATTATCAGCTTGACATTTAATTTATGTTATTTGAGTGCAACAGGTGCCCTTTGTTTGGCGCTGACCTTCCTTGAAAGTTTCAGAACAAGACCATTAGCGACGACTAGCGGAATTTTTCCGAAGTTTTTTGACATTTAAATTAAATTTCCTTTGCAGTAAAGTTTTTTGAAGAGATTACGGAAAATCCTCGTATTTTAAAGAAAATTACGCGCTAGCTTATAGAAAATAGTTCTTCGGTGAATATAGCATAGAGTTTGATATGATATATAATTACATTTATACTATACACAATACACATATTTAAACGGAAATCGATTTGTCTGGTGCAGCTAAAGATCTGGACAAACTAATAACTAGACATCGGATTATATGCATTTGCATATGCAAATGCATATAACTCTCTAATTATGGCGTTAATGCATATTTTAGCCTTTTTTCCGAATCGTGCATATTTCGCTGGTAAATTTGACAGTTCTGAGGCCTTTAAAATTCAGTCAAGCAAGCTAGCAATTGATTACGCATCCGAAGAATATCGCCCTCATCTCAACACATTTCCACAAGTTACCAGATGCCATAAAAAAATTAGAAACAAAAAATCTTCCTCTATTTAAATCATTAGAAATATTGGAAACTTCGACTAAATACTTCGTCAATGACTGGAAACAATGATCGTACTCACCAACACTCTTCCTAAGTAATTCAATATTAGAAAAGATTCGTAAAAAGTGTCTGGAAGACAAGAAGAACATTATTGCCTACATCAACGGCACATGGACCTGTGCCGTTGATGTAGGCAATAATGTTCTATATATGCAATAACCTTGCCTAAACAGGAATCTGTTATGCGGTCAGTGGTTGAGTGGGCAGCGCGTTTGGGCTAAGTCCTCCATCATAACACAAGCAACATCTTCCGCTTAGTGCAGTGGTAGTAGGAGATTTTCAAATGTTGTTGGGTTATTCGTAACCGGGAATGTTTATCTTTCCTTTAAAAATAAAAAAACTCCAAATTTTTAATTTTGACAAATGACGGCAGTTGGCCGTGGAGAGGTCGTTTTCGGCGTAAAAAATAATACTGGGTGACAAACGTCACAAATTTGCGACCGAAAATTTGGAAAAATACTTAATTGCATATGGTCACAAAAACTATGCATAATTTTAAGAATATTTCGCTTTTTGTACCGTCTTTAGCTAAAATATAATAAAAATAAAAATGGTTTATTGATTTTGCATTATGCATATTTTGGGCATATCAAGGGTTTTTAGTGCATATTTCGGCCTTTTTAGTGCATATTTGCATGCATATTTTGGCACTTTGTTAGTGCAAAAAATCCGATGTCTACTAATAACTAATAACTAACTAGCAGTTAGTTCTGGCCAGTTCTAGCGTCATGAAATTTGCACAGCCTTTCTCCTCTGAAATTCTCAGTTCAATGTAATTGTTTTCGACTCGCTTTTGAGTTTAGAAAATCCATTTGACTTCATAACAAATAATTGTTTGTTCCGTAAAAAAAAACCATAAATTACATATGGAGATATTTTTAATGATTCACTTTGACCACCACCCTAAAGGTATTTCATGCGAAACCGGGTAGTAAAACTAGTACAATATGTAAACTGTACTACGCGGCCTTTTTCTTAATTTTGGATTTGATGAAAAAATACCAAACAAAACAATTTTTTTTAATAAAAATCAAACGGTATAAGCAAATATCTAGTAAAGATTTGTCTTCTTTATTCCTGTTTTTGTTTATACATACTATAGTAATTATTAAAAAAATAATCTTGCCCAACCTACCATGTTAAAATAAAATAAAACATTGTAAAAAATTTTTGGGTCCAAATTTAAATTTATATAGGACAAATTTGTGTTCTTACGTATTTTTTTTAGCATATCAAAATATATTTTAAAATCATTATTCTTATATTATAGCTAGCTGAAGTCCCGGCGTTGCCCGGGCTTTAAAAAGAGTTTTTCGAAATCTAATTTAAACACGTGGACAGTGACCTTCCTCCTTTTTTAAGGTTAAGCGTGCAAAATTTAATCGGCCTTGGAATAAAACTGTAGATTTGTTTTCAAATCAAATCACATAAAATCCGCCTGCCGCAGACACTCTTCTTTATGTATAAATCGATATCTTTAATGATCTTTATTTTTAAATTAAAATCATGATGATTTTAATTACTGGTTATTTTAAATAATTTTTTCTTTAACTGCTCCGGGCCAAAAAGGCCCCTTTCTCTGTATGCCAGTATTTCAAAAGTCAAAAGGTCAAAAGAATATAATGTAGAATCAACCCCTTTCAGGAATCACCTAGATACTACTAATAATTTCTGAACACCCACCTTTTCATAATGCTGTGAAAAATATTCACTTGAAATTTTTTTTTTTAGAGTTAGGGTTTCTTTTCAATCATCTTGGTGTTGCCATAAAACCATTTAATGGATCGCAGCGCCATCCATTATTTTTTTGCATATATTTGCGACATGCAACAACGACACACACCGAGCGAGCACAAGTCGTTGCAACTTTCAAATAAATTGTTATTTTTTTAAATTATTTTAAAACCTTTTTTTTTACTGACGGTTTAATGCATGTTACACAGCTCCTTAGCTCATGACTGAAACAATATGGTGTTCTGAAAATAGTTGCAATAACCAATAATTTCTGCACCATTAAGGGCCATTTTGTACCGATTTATAACATTTGTCTCTTGAACACTTTGAGGTTGTAAGTTCTTAAAAATATATGTTATATTAAAAGATAATATCTAAAGATTTGTAGAGCCGAAACATTAATTACATATAATTCCCTCGACAGAAAAAATCGCAAAGTATGCTACCCAAATTAATATTTTCACGTTTGTTTCTGTTATTTTACAAGTTATAATGTATGAAAAAATTCAATGTTTCTTTAAATGCTACTTAAGGTGTTGAAGAGAGATTTTTGCTCTATTGTTAACGAGTCGTGTTTTATTAAATATTTTCCCAATTTTCGTTTGAATTTTTTCGTTTTTAATATTAGCGCGCTCGCTCCGACGTTCGTATTTCTCCTTTTTATTCTTTGTGGGCGGGTCCAGATTTTCTGTTCCGTATATATTTTTGTGGTAAGATTCATAAAACTGACCGTAAATTACTGGCAGAAAAAAAAACTCTTCTTCAAACACAGAAAACTTATTTTAAACAATGTTTATTGTTTAAAAAAACCTACATGTTTCGTAAGTATTGACGATCTCCGTGGTCGAAGGGTAAGGCTCTCGACTCACAATCCGAAGGTCCGGGTTCAAACCCGGCGTGAATAATTTGTGTTTTTTCACAATTAATTAATTTAAAATAATACATTATATATTTGCGGCACTTTACAGAGAGGAAGATATCCAGTCTTATCAGTATGCCCTGGTGTAAGACCACCATTCAGAATTGAAACGTTGCTAGAAATGGCTTTAGCCGTGTTTGGTGACCAGATCTAAATAGCCAAGTACTTCCCCACTTTCATCTCCCCCATTTTTTCCCCTCCCCAGTACCTTCAGCCTCACAACATAACCCAATTGGGGATACCAATAGTTTCTTTAAGTTTTGTGAAAAGGACTGGGCAGCCGTTCCTCTTAATCCCACTATCTCCGGACAGTTGGGAACTGTTGGGACTCTTATGCGGTATTCATATAAAAATATCATTATCCACTATAGGCAACTTGTGCAATTATTAGTCCATCAATATTTATTGATGAATTTAATTTATCGAATAAATATTAATAACCCTTTACCAACGACTTGAATTTAGTTTTTTTTGCATTGTAAACCTTCCTTTGATTTGAAAAAATGTATTTGTGCTATTAAGAACTTTGATTAGTGATACAAGTTAACTTTCCCCCCTTTTCCCGTAGAATCTTCTAATTAACTCTTTCTGATCTAACTCTTTCGTTATTGGCTGGGAACGAAAACAGTTTGACCAATCAGAAAAGAGTTCACGATAGGTCACAGTTGAATACCTGGTGATTTCCGGTTATTTTTTTTTTGTAATAACATAGGTGCGTCTTGTTATAATCTCCTTAACCCTTACTTGACGATGCATACATCGCGATGTCAAAAACGAGTTTCCAAGGGTTTCCGGAAATCTTTGTGCAAATTTGGGGGGAAAATGTTCCTCGATGTAGTCAAAAATTTCCATTTGAAATAATGCTTTCAGTACTGTTTAAGTTAAAGCCTACCTAAATAAATAAAATAAATTATGTCAGATAATATTTCTAGATTATATTATTTATTGTACATGTCTATGTAATAATTCCTAGAGAGAGACAATTCGAATATAGACAATCTTAGAGTCAGTGAAAATTCCTTCTGAAGGCAAGCTCTATTAATGCTAGTATAGTTGATATACCTAATGCGTATGTTTTATGTAAATACTCTTTTACAAATGTATTTAAAAAGACACTGCAATGCACAATTTTGTACTGTATTTAAAACAATAAATAAATTTTGTTGAATAAAATAATATAGAGTCTGAAAATGTATTAAGAGATTTTTAAAAGTGTGAAATTATATATTATTTGGAAAATGATATATAATCTTTTGTTTTGTAGAATTTATTTCAATGTAGCTTTTAAATAGACCATTTTAAAAAAATCACAAAGTTTTCATTAAACATTTTAAAATACATTTTCGAATATACATAAATACTTGTATATTTCATGTATTCCGCAAACCCCTGAACTGATAATGATTTGAAAAAAAAACATTGTACTGTTTTTACAATCTAATATTTTCATTTTCCACTTGAAATTTGTTTATTTATTCAATTTTCCTACTTTCAGGCTTTTTTTGCAATTTAACATATTATAAAATGTTTGGCACGTGATAATTGAAGACTTATGCCTCTCATAACCGTATTTCATTATATTTTTCAAACAAATTAATGCTAATCACATTTTATATGTATAATATTACTTTTTAATGAAATCATTGATTATGGAAATTAGATTTTGTCTGATCGTATTTGAAAGGTTAGACAACCCATCAATAATTATTGCGTTCATTATTAAATCCATTAATGTACGCATTTCCCGCCTGCCATTGTCTTTGTTATCACTTTTTACAATCTCCATCTTCAACGCAATGAAAATTAGGCGGGAACAGAAAAAAAAACATGGCCGTCACTAATAATTGCGTGTAGGAACAACACATGAATAATCAACGAGAAAATGCAACAATGGACTCGAAATCTGCATAAAATTAGCGAATTACGTTTGAAATGAGTTGGAAAAGGTGGAGGAACGTTTCACTGCGATGATTGTTTAAAAATCGGCTTGTTATGGTGGCCAATTTATTATTTTTCCCGCGTAGGTATGTATGCGTAGTGTTGCGTTCCCTCTACTTTTTAAAAACATGTAATTATCTTGAGAAGGGGTCTAATTATTTCTAGTTGTATTTTTACGACGCATTATTTATTTGAAGCTCATTTATTAAGATTTCTCTGCATGAGATAATTGAGAGGTTAAGTTAATCAATAGTATAAGCCAACCCTCAACTAATCATTCACTAAAAATACATTATTGCAGAGATCTCGCTAGTTGCAAATGTAATCCACTGGAACGCGTAGACTCCATTAGATACTTAGGGGTAATAATTGATAACAAACTTCGGTGGGAAGATAATGTAATTAATGTAACAAGTCGTATACGGAAACTAGCATATATCTTCAGATCACTACGAAATATACTAAATAAAAAGACATTAAAAACAGTATACTCTTCTCTATGTCAATCAATTATTTCTTACGGTATTGTTGTCTGGGGAGGGTGTTCTAAAACTATATTAGATCCATTAGTAAAGGCTCAAAAATTGATAATACGGACTATCTACAAAGTACATTACATTCATCCGACAAAGGACTTATTTAAAGACTTTAAAATACTTAATATACAATCCCTATATGTAAAATTCATTTCCTGCTATTTTAAATTTAAATTTATTAAAAAATATGTTTTTGAATCAAAATATAATACAAGATATTCCAACCAATGCAACTATATAATTCCAGTAACAAAAACCTCAATGGCCCAGTCACAGTTTAACTTTCTTGCTCCAAAAATCTTCAATAACTTAACAATTGAAATAAAGACAATAACCAAATATCACACTTTCAGGAAGACGCTTGGAGACTTTTTGATGAGTGAATGTGATAGAATTAAAAGCCTGTTTATATAATCTAATGCTAATGTACTTTTTTTCTCCTTTCTATTTTCTACTTTTTATTATAATTTTTCCAATATTTAACATGATTTATACTAATTCCATGTTTACACAAGACTTCATATTTCATACAATGTAACTATACTATATTGGTCACCATGATACAGGCAGCCGCCTAGTGTGGTGATTTAATATATCAACTTTATGTAAATGTCACAATTATGTAACATGTATTATATAAATAAATAAAAAAAATCAAATAATTTATTATTATTGAATGAACTTTTAAATTTAAATCACATATTAACACGCTGCTGCCTCTTTATACTTTCCTCCCATCTGACCGATCAATGCGAAGAGCAAGTCTTCATCAAGTTTATTTATTTTATTACTGCCTTTTTGAGAGGCTTTTGCATACGAACGTAGTAAAAATTATACAGCATTTATTATAACTGAACTGCCTCGGTAACAACATTTTGTATTTGTTTAGGATAAATCGAAGATGTCCACTGACTCGGTATAATTATTTCACTCCATTAGTATTATCTTGGCAGTAAGGAAAACGTATAGTTAGTCTCACAATTTCTGCATTGAGATAAATCAAGACTTCTAATATTACGCAGTGGAATCCGATAGCTTATCAATGCAAGCAATTCTGGACTATCAAATAGAATCATTTAGAATTTTACATAGAAATACCAAGTCAGTAAAAATCCTTCATTCTGACAATTTAAGCATGTTCCTATCATTTAAAAGAATGTTATTGTGTGACAAAATTGCTAAAATACTCATTTTAAAACTAAGAAAACATGAGAATTTATTTTGTATTCTTTCAATAACTTGTGCATGAATATTATATTGTGGATTCCAGACAAGAGAATTGTACTCAAGTTGACTTCTAACAAAGGCATTTATATAAATGAATCACATTTATGCACGGAGAAATATATTATTCTAAAATACGATCATATTATTCGTAAAAACGTTTAAAAACAGGACTGAAGTTCTTACGAACAAATTAACAGGGTTTCAATGTTTATTGGCGGTAACATCTAAGAATAATTTGTTGGTATACGTAATTTCGTAGGTATAACAACAAATTATTCTTACATTTTCCCGCCAACAAACATTGAAACACTGTTAATTTGTTGGTAAGAACTTCAGTCCCGTTTTTAACCGTTTTTACGAATAAAATGATCATACTTTAGAATAACATTTTTCTCCGTGTGTAAAAGCCTTTTTAGGCTTTATAAATAATATTATTATATCGGAAGATCGGAAGATTAATTGTTGGCTTATCAACATGAATTTATTTTTTCTTCCGCTATCGCTAATCGCTAGTGCGCTTATTTGTAATATATTATATTGTACGTGTATAGGTACTTTAGAGTGTAGTAGACACAGTCACTTCATGGAAAAGCCGCATTTGATCGAAATATTTGCGTAGAAATTCAGTATATTTCTGTATTTCCGCATTTCAGCGTGCGTTTCGCATAAAGTGACATGGCTCGTTCCGCAAATTATTTGTCACTGCCAAATCATCCCGACACCCTTCCCATCCCCATTCCCTGATACCCGGTACATACGCGTAGCTACTGTACATAACGTACATGGACCCAGTCAGCACATAACCAAACACAACTAACCCATGTATAAAGTACCTACCACACACGCAGACGTGTATATAACTGCTGTACATCGCACTTGTACTTACCCTGTACATAATCAGTGGTACCTGAATACAGTGGTATAAATGCAGTACCTATTGTCGATATGGTATGGTACTGGATGTGGCACATAGAGCTGATGAGAGGTCGTCGAACTCCGACAGGCCTACCCCTAATCTGGTCATGATTTGAATCGTATCTTAAGATCAGTGGTGAAGCCAAGGGAAGGTTGATTATATTATATATGTATGTATTTCAGTACTATTAGCACCTGTGAGACTATTAGCACTAAAGCCTACTATATATCTGAAAATTTGGACCAGCACTCAAACATAATTTTGTAATCTGCTAATTCAAGCAAAACTGTAACTGATTTGTCTTTAACTTCTATGCGGATAGATTTTTTTAACAATAGATCCACACTGGAATCCCAGAAGAAAAAGTATTTTCAAATAAAGGAATGAGAGGAAGTTCTGAGAAGGAAACATGTATGATGGGTGGGTAGGAAACTAGAGGTCGGTGTGTCCAGGAGTGACGAAAATATGAATCAATCCCTCCTAATACTGCGGTGCAAAGTGATGACTAGAGAGAGTCCTGTTGAGAGGCCAAATGATCTCTCTCAAGCAGTCTCTCCGATTCGGCCCGCTACGCTGTAAGTATGCAGACGTATCCGCCACCAAGTCCTAGACAAACCTCACCCCCATGAACACCCCTGCTAAGTCGTCAAACATAGCGAACCACTTCGGGTGACCTAAGGCAGAGAACCAGTGAATGCATTCCTAATGCCGCCTAATCCTCGCTCATCTCCGAGATGTTAGTCGCAGTAAAAATAACGAATCGAAATAACATAAGAAAGCCTATTAAGCTATATCTATGTAAGTAATTATAATAACAATTAAATAGGTAATTAATCCACACCAATTGGCATCAACACACGACAGGCTTAGACAAGCCATTGAAAATCACGGAAATTTGACAGGCGATAACGCACGACGGACGCCTACACCCTTCTAACTGACCTAAACACTCGTTCCCAAATATAAGAGTTTCTAGTCTAAATAAAGATGTGTTTTGTTGGGAAGAAAGTTTTTTTAGAAACAAAGATTTATTTATTTATTTTTAAACAGCTTTATCATAAAATATAAAAATAAATATATAATTATTGGGTTGACTTAAATGAAGTCAACCCAAAAAAGTCTCCTATGTTAAAGTTGACCGGAGATGGAAGTTACATTATAGCTTAAAATTAATTCTAGGCGAGGAACAGATGAAGAGAAATATAGGATATGAAATGCTCCCGATACATTTCACATTCTTGTATGGGTTCGTGCTACTTTTAATCGATATTTCTGAAGTGTATTGCTAAAAATGTCTGTATTTAAGTATTATAGGGGGAATTTGGGATTTTTTTCTAATGATATTAGTTCTACACGTGGACAAATGAAATAAATTGGATTGTCCTGTTGATCTTGTCGGAATATGAATTTTTATTAAGTTCCGGCGAGTCCGGGCCATTATAAAAGAATTTTAAATAATAAAATTTGATTATTTTTAATTGATAAACTAATATTTAAGACAAGATTTATTTTATGCATAGGACAAAGGGTAACAATTATTATAAGCAATAATTATTTGCCTGAAACACTCATCCATATTGAAAAAACCTTCCGAGAAAAGATACATGTCGCTGACGGGACTCGAACCCGCACCCCTTTGATTGCCGGTCAAGAGCTCTACCATTAAGCTACGGCGCCTTATCTCTTACCCGCCAAATGATTCAATATATACCTAGTGTTTCATTCAACAATTACCGCTTATAACATTTTTCACCTGCAAACAACCAACTTTATTTATTTAAGAAAGGCATGTAAGTGGTAACTCTCCAACTAGAGACATTATGTCTAATTTTTAAATAAAATTTGGTCAAAAATTAAACGTCCCGTATGAAAGGAGTTGAAGTTGTGATAATTAATAGATTCGGTTTAATTTGAAATGTGTATGTTTTGTTTATGATATATTTTGTTTATAATTTATAATTATAATATATAATACATGTAGAAAGGAGTCCAGATCGGTGAGCAGTGTTCAAAGTGGGGACGGATGAAGGCTGTGTAAAGGGAATATAGCCGCGCGGCCGGTTTCATACAAAACGTATTTTTGGATTTGATGCCAAAATACCCAACCAAACCTAAAAATTATTTTTGTAATTAAAAGGTATGTCAAATATTTAGCTCGGCCATGAGCTACTTTATTTATTTTTGCTTTTAAATGATGACGTATAGGTAATTAAAGAAATCAGTTTTGGTTCATTTTGGAAACAACTTTGAATTTTTTTATAATTATAGTTATTTATAATTATTAAATTATTTGCAGCACAGGTTCATAGCCCATCTCTATTGTTTCTATCATATACGGCCCGGATCTAACCGCAGCCACGTGACCGCTAGGCCGCGGGGCGACACGTCTAGGAATAACTGACCTCGCCAAGTGACACTCTGTTAGGTCCATTATCGATCTCTTGCTTCACCGCGAGGGACTGGAAAGGGATAATATGTGAAACTAAGTAAGCTCAATCTGTGCTTACTTTTTGTAAAATGGATCAATTCATCAAAAAAAATCTTGAATAGATAAACAATTTCATCAGCCTGTTTGGGGCCTAGGAGTCGAATGATCTAAGTCAAGGTGTTAAGGGATGTGCCTGACTTACTTTAACCAGTGATTCCTGACATTACTTGGGGTGAAAAATGTAAATGAAGTTTTTGTCTCTGGTGACTTTTTTATGTTCTTTTTTTTTCTTCAAAACCTAACTTAAAAAAACTCTTCCAAATGTCATCACTGGTCACTCAGCCGAGTAACCAAATAAACCCTCACCTCGAATCTAACTGTCCAATACCTACTGATTTTTTAATATGTTTTTAGTTGAAAGATATATCACCGGTGGCAAAATTTCATTTAACTTTTTTAATCCATATAATGTAAGTCAAGTAGGCCCCTTAATGTATATACGGTGTCCGGAAACTCATAGTATAAGCGGAAAATCGGTGAATTAACATCTAATGTAGAAAACCCAAAAATATTTTTCTTTTTCGATCGCATTTCGATTGATTTATTTTTATTTTTTAGTCATCTAAAGGCTTTGGTGCATTTTAAAAGTCAGCTTATACATATTAACCCTTTAGCGACCGATTTTGTCCAAATTTGCCCTAAAAATTGAACTCCGGAATCGATTTACTATAAAATTAAATATCAAATCAAAAAAAGTTATGCACAAAATCGACTCCAAATGTGATGTACGAGTAGATTACCGACACCTTTTATATCCAAATAATCTGAACATCTTTTATACCATCTTCAACCACAGGATTGATAAATTTTGGTGCAGAGCTATAAATCGCTGTAATCTCAAATGGTCCACAATAGTTTTGCTTGAAATTGCTTTAAGAAATGTTTGAATACTAGATTTGAAAATATACTTGCTTGCAATTTTTTTATCTTTTTCATCTTATTCTGCTTTTTACTCTCTTCAGCATCTCCAAAACACAAAATAGCGATGCCATAATCACACTGGCTCCAGACAATTGGTCGTCTTCTGTCTTATGCATAAATGACAAAGTTGATTCTGGACGCAACAAATTATAAAAAAAAGCCAGCGCATTCCACTGCAATCAATATCCCTTTAATAACAGCTAACCTGCAGACCTATTGGTGTGTGGTTCGATTCCCATCATCCCCCTGGGGGTGAATGCTCCCAGCCCCTAGCTGGTTGGCCAGTAACTGCCAGCAGCCAGCTAATGTGGGGCAGCCACCTTCCACCCCCTTGGTACAGCGCAGTTACAGGGGTGAACCACCCCCTCGGTAATACCACCCACCGGGCGCCATCGGTAATGGCTCATGCCACTCGCTAATAGGGATGATATTAAACGAATTAATATTGAATTGTTTCAACTGGTGGTGCTGAAATTAAACCAATTGAGAGAATAAGATTTTAGCAAAGTTAATCATATCCTTAGAAATGCGAAGATACTTTGAGGACACGTGTATGTAACAAGTGTATACACCCATACTTAAATATTAACATGGACTGTCCAAAGAAGCGAAGCTAGCAGTTCACAGCGGAGTGCTGGTACCTAAACTGATGTACGGCAGTGAGACATGGAATTGCTAAGGAAGGATGAAAGTAGACATTACGATATTAACTCTTAAGAGGTAATATCCAGCAATTCATTATTCCGTTTTTGTTAACAGCGCTGCGCCGGATGTTTTTACAATCATGAAGCTAAACGGTATTAGTTTTAAATTTATTAAAAAATGTTGTCAAAATGAGCGGCGCGAACACAGAACCTCGCACGGTCGCGTCTCGGCGGCTAATGAATCGCGATAATTTATGTCTCGAACTGCTATAAAAATGATCAAACGGGAGATGGTAAAATAATGAAAATTATACACTTCTTAAAATTAATTTTTGATCAAAATAATTTTTAATTTTTCAATAATGTCTAAACAAAATAAGTCTGTAAAAAAATCTGAAATATTTTAGTTAGTAAGAAAACTGAGATATTTTGGTCACAAAACACGTTCTCGGGTTTATTTTTTAATGCTTTTAATTTGTCTAAAATTAAAAATTTTAGAACTGTATTGACTAGATTATATGTTGATTTATTTTGTAGTATGATTATGTGATTTGAAATGTGTATTGTTTAATAGAATCTATCGTTCGAACAAATCTGCCACCGACCAACGGTAGAACCTTAGTATATTATAAATACACATAGTTTTTCTAAATTTTAAAACTGCGTGTACCAGATAAAATAACAATCTTTCAAAATCAATTTATTTTTTTTTTTTTTTAAAGTCATTATGTCTAGAATTTGATTTAAAAATAACTAATTTTTGGTATTCTTTGGTAAAACACTCGAGATAGAAACGGCGTATTTGTATGGCATATAATATGATCGTGTGAGAAATGTGGAGTTTCTCAAAAACTCAGATTTATTCGAAAATATCGATGCTTGAATGACGTTTTCTCATATAACGAAATTTTGCGTTATTTATAAATGTGCTATATTAATTTAAGCTTGCTAAAGACATAATTTTTTTTATTTTTAGAATAAGTTTCATCCAAATTCACTTTGAAAGCTCATATTTTCGTCATTTTTGGAGATATCAAAAAGCTAATTTCACTGTCGTTATTGACTCTTTAAATATAATACATTTTCATCAAAATAAATCAATTAGGAGACGACCTCTTTCTGAGAATTGCAATAGACCTACCCCTATCGATTATCCACGGCAATTATGTACAGGCAGGGCATCCCTCAGGGCAGCAGGGGGTGTGCTATCCTAACGTCCCAAGGGTAGTGCGATGAGTAATAACTGATAACTTCTATGCGACAAAATAAGGGATGGGATTCAACAGTAAAGTGTTTACATGTTTTTTACGTGATTAAGGGTAGGTTTGTGTACTTGTTGAATCATTTTTGATACGTAAACAATGAGAATCGAGCCAATTAACCTCTTTGATGGTTTAGTTATTTGTTGTAGGTATTTTGTGTTTTGTTTTGGGCGTGTCAGTATTCCCGAAGTGAGCCAAATTTTTCCTGTTGGTGTACTTGATTAAGCATTGTCAAATATCGATAATTAATGAATTAAATCTATTTGAGTAGCGCACGAGAATCCGAAGTGAAACTGTCTTGAGCCAGTGAGACTATGGTATCCCAAATTTGGATATATTGTGAGGATGTATGCGAGAAGGGAAAGAGATGGGGCGAGGAAAGAGATGGGGTGAGGAAGGAGGTGGGGAAGTACCCAGCTCTTCAGATATGGTCATCAAACGCGGCTAAAGCCATTTCAAACATCGTTTCGATTCTGAATTGTGATCTTTCACCAGGGAAATACCGAAAGTATATAGCATTTTATCTCATATTTTATTTAATAGAAAGACAAACATTCTCAAGTTACGATGTGGAAAAATGTTTCTTGTGCATTGATGGGGGACTTAGCAAGCAAAGAGCAATACCTATATGGTGTCCGGAAACTAGTGGTACTATTTAAAGAATTGAAAATTTCTTCATTTAAAAGTTTATTTGTGAAAAATTCAATTAGACAAATTATAATTAAAAATGTTTTAATACTCGTTCATAAATAAAACTTGTACTAGACTAAAAATAAAGTAATAAAAAACCACAAACTTTAACAAATCTTCCGCAAACATGCAAGCAAACTTTTTAGAATTTATTACAATTTTTTCGAACAGAATTGGTAAATTTTTAAATGAAAATACAAAGCTTGGTGTTTCTACTTTCTTATATTCTATAGTGAAATATACAAGACCACTTCCCTTGGAGATCACTTGACATTAACACTGTTTATTATTTAATAGAGAACTTTGGATACAGTTGACGTGTACTAAAGGAGAGGCAATGTGTACTAAAGATCACAAAAAGACCCATTGGGTTAACATAACATTGCCTTAGTTCATAATTGTTCAAACGACCATTAGCAAATTTTACAGGAAGAGGAAGTTTTCTTTTATTATTTCAATGAAACATTATAATAGGCGTTTCAGATAAAGCTATTTCCGTGAAGGTAAAGGTCTCATTACTTTAAATAATTCGTAGTAAAGTGATTAATTATCGTTTTTGAAACATTATTTTTATTAATAAATCCAAAATCTGAAACAGAAAAATCAGAAAAAGATAAAAAGATACGGTCACACCTGGGACTCGAACCCAGGACCTTCGGCTTTCTGGGCTGGTGCGCGGTGCTCTACCGCAGCTTTTCTGATTTTTCGGTTTCAGATTTAGATTGAGTTTCGCTAATATTGTCTTCATTAATTAAAATATTACAATTTGAGTTGTAACTCATTGTTAAAAATAAAAATAAATAAACATTTTTCATAGTTTTAAAATGGGGATTGAACTAAAACTAAAATGGTCGTTTGTACAATTAAGAACTAACTAACGATAAATGTGAAAAAAATATGTGGATTTCCGCACATTGTGAATATTTAAAATTATAATTAATCGTCTTCATGTTGGAAGGTGGTTGGTTGGTTGGGTGGGAGGGAGGGTGGGGGGTTGAGCATTATGCTGATTGGTGGAGAGAGTGCCCCTTTAGGTTTGCCTTAGAGGTGGCGTTTGAGAGGTCCCCTCATGTCAGAGGGTACACCGTTGCAAAGACGTGTAACTTGCACTGGGAAAAAAGTGTGAATAATGTGATGAAAATAAAGAAGTGGATGCAAAATTCAAAGACCATTTAATCACTTGAACTATTAGTCAGAATATGAATTGAATTATTTAGTCCTATGGTATCCTATGGCATCCCTACATAGTCACAGTTGTAAATATGTACATCATTAGTTAAGTCCCTAGTTTTAAGTCAGAAGTTATAAGTCTTGGGGGTTTCTCACCATTATCCTAGCTTATCCATACTATAACGAATATTATTAAAAATAAAAATAAAATACTCGCAATGGTTAGAAAACTCGGCCAACTTATCCAATATATAACCACTACTTTTAGGTTCGAGTACCGAATAATAAACGCCGACTTAATAAATAAATAAACCGTAAATCGAAAATAAACTTTATACTACGGATAAGCTATGAAGAGGATGGTGAGAAACCCCCTTAGTTATAATTTTAAATCTTAGTTGTAAGCCAGTTATATTAATTCTATTATATATTTATTTGTACAACGCCCTTGAGGTGATTTTTCACAAGAACGACCAAATATTATTACTAATATCCCCAATAGGGGTATGTTGTGCTGCTGAAGGTTATGGGGAAAGGAAGGAGATGGGAGAGATGAAGGTGGGGAAGTACCTGACTATTCAGATCTGGTCATCAAAAACAGCTCTAATGCCATTTCAAGCAACTTACAATTGTGAATGATGGTCTTTCACCAGGACGATACTGAGAGTATCTTTCACTCTGGAATTTCCACAAGAATAGATACTATTCATTATTTTTAATAAATTAATTGTGTAATAACACGAATTTATTAATCAAAGAAGTAACGCGTACGATCGTAAATGAATACAAGAGTATGCAATGTATCGGGGCATCTCCCATCCTTTTCCTATATCCCTCTTCCTCTCCTCCTCACCTAAAATTAATTTTAAGATACAATAAAACTCCATCTCCAACAAAATTAAAACGAGAGACTGTTTTGGCTTAACTTAACATATATATTTATATCTGTATTTTATGTAAAAGCTATTTGTTTCATACAAATAAATAAAACATTTACATGATTTTAGCCTCACCCCTCAACCACCGAGTAATATTATTATGGTGTTAGATTTCCTCGTAGGTGTTTGATATAGGTATAGGCAAAGTCCTTCATATCCTGATGATAAATTTATTGTTTTAGTTAATGTTATTAACCTGCTTACCCCTTTGACTGTCGGACTGGGCGACCATGTCAGGGGGCATCACCCACCACCGCCCCCGGTACCCCACCCCCAACCCCCTTAATATCGCGGGGGGGGGGGGCGCAGTATATAATGACGTGCGTGTGTGCGTGGGTCGATACCCCCTCCCCCTGATGTATGGGAACACTCGACCCCCCCGGGGTACCTACACAGATATAGATTTGAACACACCGATGACGTACTCCAAAAACAATGAAAAACAAAAAACAATTGAAAAATGCCGTGCTAAAAAATGTCAATTCGTAAATTTCGTGACAATGAAGAAAAGTTAACAAATGAATCAAGGTGTCACCATGACAACCTAACTTTTCATTTTTATTGTCGTTCTTCATACTTTTTTTTTGTAGGTCTTGGCATTCAAACTTCCCGCGTCATCTCTATTAAACTTTCTTTGTCTGTGGAACTTCCATGGTCATCTTTATCAAACTATATTTGTCTTTCGAACTTTCGTGGTCACTTGTATCAACCTTTCTTTGTCTTTTAAACTTTCATAGTCAGCTTTATAAAACCATATTTGTCTTTCAAACTTTCGTGGTCACCTGTATCAAACTATCTTTGACTTTCAAACGTCCATGGTTATCTGTATCAAACTTCTATGATCATCTTTATCAAACTTTTTTTGTCTTTCAAACTTCCATTGTCATCTGTTTCAAACGTTCCTTGTCTTCAAACTTTCTTTGTCTTTCAAACTTATATGGTCTTCTGTATCAAACTTTCGTTGTCTTTCAAACTTCCATTGCCATCTGCATCAATCTTTCTTTGTCTTTCAAACCCCCATGGTCATCTTTATCCAACTTTCTTGGTCTTTCGAACTTATATGGTCACTTGTATCAAACTTTCTTTGTATTTCAAACGTCCATGGTCATATGCATCAAACTTTTTTTGTTTATTATTATTATTATTATTGTTTATTGAGGCATTTTAAGTAGGCAAATAGTTATCTATGTCCTAATACAATCCTTATATATATACACATAATTAAAGTAATACATTTACAAAATATCAATCACATATTTACGTAATTTAATTTTAAATGTTTTTATGTTATCTTCTAATATTTTTTCTTCTGATAATTCTCCAAATATCTTTAACGCTCCGTACATCAATGAGTTTTGACTCTGTGTTTTTTTTCCTGAAGGGGAGTCTAAGTTCATTTCTTTTCCTCGTCTTATGTGTGTGTTGTTTATCAATTTTTCTTAGGAATTCAATAGACTTGTGGCCATTGATTATCTTATAGATTAACAATATAGTATTAAAGTAAATAATTTGTTTAAATGACAAGATATTTAACTCCTTCAACATTTTCTAAATTTTTTTGTACCTATTTTTCTTCAATATAGTTTTTATGGCTCTATTTTGTAGAAGTGTTATCTGTTTCATTAAACCTTCGTTGGCTAAGAATAGAATGCTTCTACATTAATTTATGTGTGGTACAATGATTGCACTGTACACATTTTTACTGGACACTGTGTTAAGGAATCTTCTTATTCTTCCCAACAGCGAGTTTTTTTTGGCAATCTTTTTAAGAAATTACTGTAATTTAATGTATGGTCTACTAACAACTTTATTTTTCATTGTTCCAGGAATCACTGAACCAAGATCACTCAGATATCACAGACGATGACCACTTTTCAGGTAACTAAAAACATTAAGTCCACCTGATTTTTAAGCATTTCCTTATGTTGCACAAGTTCATATGTCACGGCATAATTAATAGAGATAAATGGCAATTTTCTATGTCCCATTTTAAAAGAATATCACTTTGAACGCTTTTATAATTTTTATTTTTTTACGTTAGCAATTGTAAAACTCCCTGACACACTTTTTAATGATTTTTCTGTGACTATTAACTTTTTTGTGTTGCCTGTTATATAAGCACGATGTTAGCATTTCTAGTTGCTGACAAATTTATTTGTGATAATATTGCTATAAGAGAATCATTTTTAATTTGTCACCCCTTCATAATATCAATAATTGTTTAATATACTTTTAAATAATTAATTATTGCTTGACAAATATAAGAATTTTTTTATCATTCTATGTTCGTGTAGAACAGTAACGACTTATGTGAATAGTAAATTTGTAATTAAATAAACGAAGGTAGGTACATTAAAATATTTGAAAACATCATAAATTCCATATTAATTTATGAAATCAATAATTTTTGATAAGTAGCTTTTTAGTTTAAAAACTTTGACTTTTTTTGCTTCTTACCCTAACAAATTTAATAAAATTATTGTTTTGCTTGCAATTTTACCTAAATCTGCTTCTATCTATTATATTACCTATATGATTTTGATGCATAGGAATTGTATGAATATTTTCTGTGCTTTTTTTAATGACCTTTTGCTTGTACTAAGTTTACATTTAGATGGTATTCTTCGTTACAAACTTTAAAGAGTTGTTTTGATTTCTGATCCACGAAGAAAATGTTAACCTGCTTATCAAGAAACATAAAGTTTTTTTTCAATGTGTTATAATTAATCGATAATAATTATACGTAATTGAAGCAATGTTCACATCAAAATAACTCAGATATTTGTGATGTTATGTTTCACTATAAGGTGTTGCGCCGTGTTGTGCTTGCTCCTTCTTCTGGACCATCGTTTTGGACAGCCTTGCATGTATATTATCAGGGCAAAGTGAAGATATATTTATTTGTCCATCTGTGAGGCGGGTCAAAGTAGTCCTTCTGGTGATTTCCTATTAATATGTGATTGGGTGCCTAACATGGTATCACTTTTACACGAATAAACTTATTTTCTCCGATGATGGACACTGCAACGCTATTCTACACTTTGACTCAATAATGAGGGCAATTGCAAAACGAATTACAACACCTAAAAAGTCAACAACATAATGCTGTTGTCCGTGAATCATGTCCAAAATAATCCAGGCAGTAATTTAGTTATTTTTCTTTCGTTCATCTGTTTATTTCTATCTCTGTTTTAAGTTGTTATATGATTTTTGTTTTTCTGTTTCTTTCTGTAATCGTTTGTGATTGATTGATTGGCAAACCCAAAGTGACCCGGTGGAATGTTCTCAGGTCTTCAGATGAAAGACGCGGACAAAGTCAAGCTCTTACTCCTCGCGTGGAACTTGCAAGGTCAGAAGAAAGTAATGCACCAATGCGCAATGGCGACTTTTCCAAATTATTTGTTTTCGTGGTATCTTTGGCAGAGTGAAGCTTGTTTGGCTTTCGAAATGTGTGTACCTAGTTTTGGGCTCTTGGCATTCGACTCTTCGGTTTTGGGACGTTTCACAACAACACCGGGCTTCGGGTTTTCGGTTTTGAACAATTTTAAATTATATCGTTTTTGACTTTCGATTCTTTGGTATTTCGTTTCTATTTTCTTCTTTTGCATTGATTTTATCTTTATTTGGGATATTTGTAATCCAAATCTTCGAGGTTACCGCGCTTCTAAAACGATTCATCCATCGTGCCTTTCGATCAGGTCGTTTTTTTGCAATAAGTCTCACGCGACTCTACAATTGTTGGCATTCGATTCGATCATTTTTCGACTTAGTTGGCATTCGATTTTGCAATTTTTAGAAATTTTCCACTCGAATCTACCAATACTGGCATCAATTCAATTTAATTTACCGTTGGCATTCGATTTAATCGTTTTTGGGTTGATTAGATTAGGGTTAGTTAAATTTTTCAGCTTTTTAAAAAATCAATGTTGAATTTCGATCGTTCAACAATTGAGCTCTATATTTTTCTCTTTGAATTATTCGACGAAATCAAATGCTTCTCGTTCTTCGAAGTCAAATTTACATTTCAATCAATTTTGAGTTCATTTGATACTTTTCCACTCCATTAAACCTAATAACATCCTAAAAATATTTAAATTCTTTACCTGTATCGTAGTTGAGCCTTTAGAATTTTTATTTGTTTGTATTCTTTTCGTGTTTCATTAGTTTGTTTGTTTTTCTGGTTTTTGTAGAGTTGGCGTTATTTTGTGTGTTTTTTTTCTTATTTCCTTGTTATTATTTTTTGGCTTTGTCAAGTAGGTACGTATATTTTGCATTCACTTGCATAAAATTTAGGTAGGTACACCATTTCTTACATTAATATACTGCTGACTATAATAAGTAATTGTAATTCAGCTATGTTATGATTGGGTATTGGGTATATTATAGGAAATAATTCTTGTAAATGTTCTACAAAAACGTAGATTATTTGACATAATATTTAGATAGATATATGTTTATATTTTTCTGAAAATGTCTCTTAATGAAATTTTATAATGTAATATTTTAACCCTAAAAAGGACAGTCTTCTTATTTTGATGTATTTGGGTTTTAACCGCTTGGGCACATAAGCTTGTTTTCACGACAATTTAACGTAGGTAGACATAGGAATGACGTATGCCCCGCACCTGAGTTAAATCACAGATTTTTCTTAGACATCATTTTAAGTTTCGGGGCGAAATAAATTTTTGATGTTGCTAAAGATAGTCTTATAAGTTGTGTGAAAATTGTTATTGCCTTTAGAATTTGTAGTTTTTTGCGAGAACACTGCACAAAAGTCCCAACTGTTCTCTACCTTCTGGATCTAGTGGGATATGGTAACCTCTAATTAGGGAATGTTGTAAAGTAAGAAGAAGGAGGGGAAGAAGAAGGTTGGGAAGTACCTGGCTATTTAGATCCGGTTACCAAACAAACCATAAAAGCATTTCATGCAACCTGTGATGTACCGTTAATTCCTGATTCAGTTCTGATGTTCGGGAAATTTCAATAACAATTCGTTTCGTCGAGATTACGAGTCTTGTTTATTATCATATCGTATTTACAACGAATATCTAACTGGACTTAACGTCCATTCTAAACGATGCTCTGTGTTAATCTGCTGCGGTGGAGCCGCTCACTGAAGATGCCCGCCTGTAGATCGGATATGATCGATTTTCGTAATCGTTCGGGTATTTGAACCAAACATCCGACAGTTGTCTCTATCATGTAATACTACTAATGACATCTATTGATACATCTTAAAACTACACAATAACATATTATAACGACATCTGTTGAGAGACATTGAAACTACATATTATATATTTACAAACACTACACAACCTTTCGATTTTGAGTAGTGGTCTTTTACCAGGGAGATACTGAGAGTATCTACCACTCTGCTACTACATTAGTACTAAAAGAGAAGAAATTCTGATGAAGCTTGATATGAAATAATTGAATCCATATGAAAACACATTTAGCGCTTTGAATATTCCCACGTTTACGTCCCGGCGACGTCACAAAAAGGCAATAAACGCACGTTCCTTATCACAATAATGCTACAGCTCTTTCTTAAATACTAATTAATAGTAAGACAAAGGATGAGACAACGATGTCCGCGTGTCTGCTTCCTCCAAAGGAAAAAAGTAATATTTTTTTTGCATCTCCCTCACTCGTATTAAAGAAATGAGATATTGCGAGCCATTCCCGTCACCGCGCCGTTTCCGCGGAAATACTAAAAAGCTGCTATTGATTGATATTTGTCAATTTTTTTTTCAAGTTTCGTTCATATCTTTTATGTGGCTTTCTTTCCTCTAGCTGACCTCGCAAAAACAAATAATGATCGATGCAAGTCCAATACAGAACGCGCATTAAATAATGCGTGAGTGTCAGTGGCTCATCAAGTGTACACCTGGCCCCAGGGCGATTGCGGGGTCCAAACCGGTGACCTTTCGCGCCCCTCGCAACGTTTTTTTCGCCGTTTATAAGAACTGTAATTAGTCGATGGTAATTAAAAATAATTTTCTCCTTACAATCTTCACTCTGCAAACATAACGCTGCCTCTCCGCAGAGGTATGCTGAGTTTTTGCATTGCAAATGACGAAGTTTTGTATCGAAATGTGGCATTGAAATAGTTTGGTATTTTGCAGTTGGAGTTGTCGTTACAAAAAATAATGCTGACTGAAATGGTTTTAAAGCTGACAAGTTTATAATAATCAGCTACCTTCCGACCTTCCTCTACCGCATCTCCTTTCCCTTCCACTTGCACTTAGCTTCACAACATACCCCGATTATGGGTGACATAGTCCAGTTTGAAATCTAAAACTGTTGAACTAAAAAAATATACAGGGTGTCCGGGGGTAAAGTGCATTTACTATGGGCGGTGATTCTACATGATGGTATGAGTAAAATAGATGAACAACCTTTTCTGAAATTCCAACTTTTTTCCCATACAAAAAGAGGTACCTATTAAAAATACTTAGTCTAAGGTACAAACTTACCCGATAAATTTGCTGTGAGTCAGCGGGCGCGATTGTGGCGATGTTGGATGGTTGTGATTCACCCGTACTGTAACAGCGGAAAATAATAATGCTGGCTACACACGCCAGACTAATTTTTTCCTTTTACCAAAAAAAAGTACCCTAAAAGTTGGAATTTCGAAAAGTTATAATCTTTTTTATAAAATTATTCAAAAAATAAATAAAAACCACTTTTTTGCCTAATATCATGACTACAGATTTCGTTTGCTAAACTTTTTATGCCTTTTACGTAGTACATTCCTACCTGCTTTTGAAGAAAATTATTTGTATAACTATAACAGCTACCAATTTTATGCCTACGATACTGCCGACACGGGTTTAACCACGGTGCCCTTCTTGACAATATCAAGGAGGATACTGCGTTTCTACTTATGTCAGCAGAATATCTCTTAATCCTAAACATGCGAACACCTCAGCACAGGTTCTCCCAGTGAGGTGTTCACAAAATGCTACTATTAACCTTCTTCGACCGGTTAGTGGTTGAGTGGGCATAGCGTTTGGGTCCCACCCAGGCGTTCCGTGTTCGATTCCTCGGCTGGCTAAGTCCTCCATCACAACACAAGCAACATCTTCCGCTTAGTGTGGTGGTAGTAGGAGATTTTCAAATGTTGTTGGTTTATTCGTAACCCGGGAATGTTTGTCTTTCTTAAAAAAAAAAAAACATACCTTTTTACATCCTGTTTACTGAATACGAACTTTTTTTGTACTACTATGTAAACCACTGCAATTATTTGTTAAATGTATGTACAAGTATAGAAATAAATAAATAAGCGATATAAGGCACATTTACAATACATATCTACATTTTTAGCTTGTGGCTTCCTCATAAATATTCATCACTAAACAACACCTATTGACTGCTTATCTGAAAAATTAGAATTCAAATCTTAACTAGATGTTTTAAATTTAACACCCTAAGTTATATTATAAAGGTTAAACTTATTATCCAGGAGTTAATAACTAAGTTGCATTATCAAGATTGTATATTTCAATACTAACTTTCCGTCTCGACTTAATAAAGTCAGAATTCGATGTCAAGTTAATGCAGCTGCAAAGGGGGGTAAATGTCAAACGTTTCACTCGGCTACCCCTAGACTGTCTTAATAGTAGTAGGTAGATACATTACAAGACAATACAGTGGTACGTACTGTCAGTATCGCCCTGGAAAACGATAATCATTCAAAATCCAAATGATGCTTGAAAATTTTATTTTTTATTTATTTTTATTTAGAAAACCAACAGTTATAACATTTTATAACATATAATAAAACATGTGTAAATCATTTAACCAATGATAGGTTTCCACTGAAGTATCTTAATTTTTTAGTGTAAACACATTATTGAAAAATCATAAATACTTATGATCAAAAAATACTTACAAGAAATACACGATATTTAATAATTTATCATCGTGCCTTTTGAGCATTTTATTGCTTACTTGAATGCAGTGGCGGTTTTCTCTAAAGTGCGGTTGTGCGGTGAACCCCCATTAAAAATATGATAAAATAAAACAATCTTGTTGTATAGTAATATAAGCGCATCACAGATAGCTCGACATTAAAATTCCGTCTTTAAAACTCGCGCCACCGAAAAATACGGTACCTATCTATTCCCATTTTGTGCGCGTTGCGATCCGCACATATTTGTCCATATGAAAAATCATAGCCGATACGAATCGCTGTGACGGTAGAATGGAAAAAACTACGCAGCTTGGTGCGCTGCTCACGAGTCAAGATGTCACGTGACCTCCGAACTTTGACGAGTCTCGCCGAAACGAAGCCCGAGATTGTCGCAAGATGACCGGCTGACGGTCGACTTTTGCACCGACGGATGCAAGTTAAATGTTATATATTATGGTATTTAACTTTGTAGTCATTTTTGTACATTTTTTATTTTCTGGTTTCTGCATTTCTCCAACCGTTTACTAATGGCATTTGTAAATCTACTATTGAAGTGGACCGATTTTGAGTTCTGTTTTCGTATTTTTTTCTTTATAGATAAGTCGTTATTTCCCTTAGTTACGAGTACATTTACTAAAGTTTCGGCAAATAACGTCGCTGGTTATGCAATTTTGTGTTGAGCTTTCCTAGTATTGTTTCGGCTTTCAAATTGAAAGTGGTTGCGTTTATCGGTTGTCGCGTATATTCTGTCCTAATTTTTTCACACAATGACGGAATACAGTGTTATATACAAAAAATAACGCTAATGCTTATGAAAAAAGTTTGGAAATTAAATATAATTATTTTTTTATACGTGTATAATGGATTTTTAATGTAAGTGAAAAAAGCTAATTTTATTTCGTGGCCACCTTTATTTGTGTTTCTTGTTTTTTTATGTTTTAAAATATCAATTATATTATATTCTACATTCTACGCAATTATTCTTATTGAAAAAAAACAATAATAATTAGCAACGTACATTGAGTGTTGTAAAAACCATTAAACAATTTAAATCCTCTAAAACCATTTTGGTTGTTTAATAATTGTGTCGAGGAGTATCAAGTTATTTAAAAATAATAGTACCTTTTTAGGTACCCCCCCCCCCCCCCCCCCCCACTAACTTTATTTAATTTGTGTGACAAGAGTAAATTTTGGTTAGACAATATATCATTCTTCTCTTGAATTTCTGAACCCCCCTTTAAAAAGACCACGAACCGCCACTGCTTGAATGTAGGTATACATTAAAGCAAGTTTTGAATAAAATAAATCGATATAAAATTTTTAATTAAAAAAATTATATATGGAATAATTGATCTTTCTCATTGGAACCTCCCTGTAAGGTTGCAAGCATTTTTAAACTTTTATTCTCAGCCGCTGGTCAATTGCTCTTAACAAACAATAATTTATAAATTGAAAATTAAATTTTTCACATTGAAATTATCATTTCGAACATTGTTGCATTCAAAGTCGATAAAAATTGTGAAGGTTTAAAACATTTTTTTAAATTTTTTAATAAAAATAGGTTAGGTTTCCTAACTTCACCTACCTTTTGATTTTCGGGCACTCTAAATACACGCCGGGATTTGAACTTCTTCGTTTGTTTAGTAAGCGCCTAACTTTAATGCCGACCTGACTTTGAAACAGAAATCGCTGCAATTGGCGAGTTTAAGGTCCGAAAAGCGGAATGCCTCCACACCTACGCCTTTCTCTGTCGCATGTATGTTTTACGCATCTTTCTCTTTCGATTACGGTCATTGTAAAATCAGTAAAGTGACTACCTGCGCCAGAATCATGTATCAAGTTCCGGTCGGCATTTAAGTTTGGCGTGTACTGTAAATGGGTGTGTACCTTGATTGATTGTGAGTATTTGAGTAAAATGTATGATTTAATAATTGTGATTGCAGCCCGCAACGGTGACACGGATGGCGGGGGAGGAGTGGGGGACACCAACATGGCGGAGCTGTGGGCCTCCTACCACTCGGCGCTGGGCCTCGCCACCTCGGGGGGCCCCGGAGCTGCGGGGGGCGCGAGGAGGCGCGACCAGCCGGTGAGTTGGAAGGTCGGAAAGTGACGGAGGATTTAACCCAACCTAACCTCACCTACAATCTAACCTAACCTACAACACATCCTAACCTAACCTACATCCTAACCCAGTGGTTCCCAAAGTTCCTGAAATTCTCTAGCCACCCCACGGTTTGTCACTTAAAAGATTCTGTTCCAAGTTCCCACAGTTCCATTCCCTCTGTTTTATTTTCTATTATATTGATTTTATTATCTATTATATATCTATACTATTGATAGAGAAAGTACAAGGAAGTTTTTGAGATATTTATACCTTAGAGACTTCGGATATTATCCCTGGTTATATCCATCAGTCCTTTTGTCCGGCATGCTGGGTATTAATAGCCTTGCCGATAGAAAGACAACTGCTTTGCTGACAACAGCATATAAACTTCTAAACGGTAATATCTGTATTCCAGATATAATACAAAAATTTGAGCTTTATGTTCCCGACAACTTCACAAGAGCACGCAGACACAGAACTTTTGTTGTTCCGAGATGCAGAACTAATTTACCATTGGTAATGCCGCTCGGAAAAATGATTCTTTTACTAAATTACCTGTCCTCTGATATAGATGACTTTCAACTCAATATTCAACAGTTCAAAAACGCTATTATTACTTAATAAAATAAAATGTATGTTAATTATTGCTTGTGTATAACTGTAAATATGCATTTAAAATAAATAAATAATTATCGTCCCCTGCACTTATAATAAACATGAAAATAAGCTAAATTTGTTAATATTGTTTAATCTTTTAAATTTGGAAAAAAACCACCAATCGATGTGAAAAAGATTCAAGGTCCGCAATTCTTGCTTGATGTTCGACAGAAATTTACAACTTGACTGAGCATCTTGATGGTATATCTATGGCGTCTTGTGTCTAGCTGCTCGAGGCTGTGGACGTAGCAATGAGCATGGTTCCAAGTCAATATGTTCGATCGAGCCAATCCGGTCGAGCGTGAATATACGTCTATACATAGCATAATAGTTGTTGTCATGTATAATATTGGTGTTTTAGAGTCCAGTGCTCCTGGGCACCGGGTCCGAGGGTCCCGGAGGAGTCCACGACGAGACCTCGTCCTCCGCAGGCAATGGGAAGGAGGACGAGGACACGCTGGCTTCCGATGACGAGAGTGACGATAGACTGGACCCCCAGCATCACGATCCGGAGAGGCTAAAGGCGTTCAACGTAAGTGGATTTTGTTTATAGTAAACAATAACTTATCCAAATTCATTTTAATTTTAAATCTTTCTCAGTCATTCCCATGCCAAAAAATAATATTGAATAACAAAAACAAATAAATAGAAAACAATGGACGTGGTTTTCATAGATGTGAATGTCAAGAGAAGCGAGGGTGGCAGTCAGTGTTCCGAGAGAGTGACTTTTGGTGTGCTAGAGTGCTAATATGAACAAAAATGGCATTATTGATGTCGTTGTAGCCGAAAAATATATATTTTTCGACTACAACAACATCAATAATGCCAATTTATTTAATATTAGCACTCTAGCACATATAACAGTCACGAGCCGCCGCTGGTGGCAGTCCACAATGGAGTGCTAATGACAACCCTCATACATGGCAGTGAAGCATGAAAGTAGCATACGAAAGGTGAAAGTGTACCGAATGCTGTAGACAATATGAGTTAGTTAGTTTAAATTAATTTAATAAATAAATTGCAGATGTTTGTGCGGCTTTTTGTGGACGAGAACTTGGATCGCATGGTGCCCATCAGCAAGCAGCCCAAGGAGAAAATTCAAGCCATCATCGACTCGTGTACGCGCCAGTTCCCCGAGTTCGCCGAGCGTGCACGCAAGCGCATTCGCACCTACCTCAAGAGCTGCCGACGCAACAAGAAGGTGCGCGACGGGAACGCTAGTGCCGGAACCAACACGCCTGCCTGGGATGCCACGGTAACTATCTACTATCTGATACTTATTTTTTACCCTGAATTCAATTTGGTAGGCGGGTATGGGTACCGCCACCCCGAGAACCATTTATTGGATAACCAACACCTCTGCTATAGGTCACCCCAAGTGGTTCGCTACATTTGGTGACTTAACAGGGATGCCGGGTTCATGGGGTTAGGTTTGTCTGGGCCTTGGCAGCGGATGCGTCTCCCCACCAATTGCGTGGCAGGCCAGATCGGAAGAGACTGTGGTAGAAGGAGACCTGTTGTCTTTTCCAGCAGGGTTCTCTCGGAACATCGCCTCGCAACGCAGTGGGAGAAATGGAATCATTTGTCCGTGACTCCTCAACCCACTGACCCCCAGATTCACACACACCCCTCATACCTTTTTCCTTCCCAGAACATCCTCTCCTTCCTTTCCTAAAAATAACCCTCCACACAGCATCCCCAAAGATGACATAGGCACTGAATTATTTTCTTCAGGACCTCCTGTGTGGATCTATTGTAAAAAAAAAAAAAACCCTAGCGACTGTACGGTTGAAATTTAAGAACCTCGAGTATATCTTTGACGCTGACAAAACCATCTTCGTGCGTGAAGTTTTTAACTCCTAGTTAAATACTAATGTGTCAAAATCTGGAGTGTGGTGTAGTGTACCCATTGCTTAGGGATTGTCTGGGAGTGTGGTGTACCCATTGCTTAGGGATCGTTAATCTAGACTCGGACTTTTCGCTTAAAAGTCAAATAAATAGGACAGTAAGCACCGGATTTTTTCACCTAAGACAACTTAAATCAGTTCGAAGAAACCTTCCAACAGAGGCAATAAAATTACTCATCAACTCATATGTAGTCTCACGTCTCGATTACTGTAACGGTATTTATGCCAGCCTTCCGAAATGTCAAATCGATAAACTTCGATCCGTGTTTAATGCAGCGGCACGGCTCATAACCGGGGTCTCTAAATATTCGCACATTTCAGAACACCTTCGCAACCTTCACTGGCTTAAGTGCCCTGAAAGAATCCAGTACAAACTGTGCTGGATGGTGTTTAAATCCATCAATGAAATGGCCCCACATTACATCTCTGAACTATGTGTCCCGGAAAACATTGGTCCAAGGCAGTCAACCCTTAGATCAGCAACATCATCAGCTCTAGGTAGACTGATAGAACCTAAACGAAAGCCAAATACTAAGTTTGGAGATCGTGCATTCGAAGTATCTGGGCCTAAGGCTTGGAACAAACTCCCTCCGGAACTAAGGGGCATAACAAGCCCAACAGAATTTAGGTCAAAACTAAAAACCTACTTATTTAGGCTCTCATACCCTTAAATTTAATAAATCTATTTGTATTATGTATTGCCTATAATTTATCTTAATCTATTTTCTTATTAGATTAACATCATTCGAAGCCTTCACAGCAATCCGTCGCTTAACGAGAGACTGAGACTTCATTTAAGAAAATAAATAAAATTCATGTACTACTCTGTACCGCCCATTAATTAATTTTGCTTTTCCCAAACACGTTCATTAAATAACATAATATATATCAAATAATTACTTTTCCAACAACATGTGTTCGCTATTATGTCCTCTGCGCGCAAACTGTATATAAATAAACATCTTTTAACTTTAATCTCAAGTGACCTACCAGGTAAGTATGGTCCTGTACATTTTCATTGAAAAAAAAATATATATATAATAAAATAAAAAAATTAAAATAAAATAAAAAAAATACATGTACATTTACATTTTTGGGCTGCACCGCGCTGGTTGTTCAGATGCATTGTACATATAGTTTTGTATCGCTGATCAAAGAACCGGTGGATTTGCATCCATTGTTTTAGCCATAGGTTTTTTATATTTTCTAGTGTGTAGTTAGAAGTAAGATTGTAGAAATTATTGAAATTTGTTCAGCGCCCTTGAGGTGATTTTTCACAAAAACGGCGCTATACAAGTCATCCAATTATTATTATTATTATTATTATTGTCTGGGAGTGTGGTGTACCCATTGCTTAGGGATTGTCTGGGAGTGTGGTGTACCCATTGCTTAGGGATTGTCTGGGAGTGTGGTGTACCCATTGCTTAGGGATTGGAAATACCCATCCTAAGCCAAGGAGTGTGAGCTATCATGCTCAGGCTGAATGATACTAGGGAACAGAGTTACGAACAGTGCCTCCAAGATACACAGTCGCATCTCGGAGTATTTAGACTTTTCCCCCCACGCACATGGGGTGGATCTTCTATTTCACTAGATACTCGTGAGACCAAAATGGACTAATCAAACAACAAAACAGTAGGGGCTTTGGCGAACCTAGAGGGAGTGGAGAGGAAAGCTGAAAAAGCTCAGTGGACTCTTCTCTCTAGCTGCCTTTAGGAAATCAAGAGGGAATGGAGAGGAGAGCGGAAACCACCTCGGTGGACTCTTCCCTCCTGGGGCCTTCAAGGGAAAGTGGAGTGGAGAGCTGAAACCGCCCCAGTGGACTCTTCCCTCCTGTGGACTTCAGGGAAACTCAAACAAAGAAGGTTTTCCGATCCAGTCCTCAAGAGACCCTCACAAGATTTGGATACAAACTCAAAAGAATGACGTGAAATGGGAGATAGCACAATGGGCTCATGGCCTGAGTGTTCACGGGAACGATCCATATACCGTCTCCGCTTTAATAAATAATATGTGAAACACAACTAGGTGAAGAGATGCAGCATGTCCGAATCGAGAATGCCTTTTTTTCATAATAGCATCCAGGTTTATCGTCTGACCAAAAGTGGCAAAATATTACACAACAATTAAAATTAAGATAATATTTATAATTTCGATATCTAATCTAGATGTTATTGTGTTGCAGATCCGGCCGACCCCAGCGCACCTGACCTCGGTGCAAGCGGAGCAGATCTTGGCTCAGGCGTGCGAGAACGAAAGCCACAACGCCAAGAGGATGCGACTAGGGCTGGAGCCTGTCAGTCAGCCCATGCCTACCACCAATGCATCCTTGGTGAGTATCCTCAACTTGTAATGTTCAACTCGTTACAAACTGCACCAACTAACTTCATTCAGACATCTTACAAGATATTTTTAATCAAGATTTCTTATCAAGATTTTATCTTATCAAGATTTCAACTCTTCTAGAATAATGACTAATAAATAAACCATTGGTTTTGAAACATGTAGGTAATTGTGATTATATTAGTGGTTTAAACAAAGTTATTTGTTTTAATTTATTTCAAAATGACGCCACAAAGTGATTTTGCGAAGTTTGAAGAAATACTTAAAAGTAGTTTATTGATACTTTTATCTCCTTTCGTATTATTTTTTAGTTTGATATTATATTATTTTGTATGTAAGATGTCTAAATAAATTTTTAAGCACTTGGCTATTATGGCTCTTTGTGTGGCGGCCATTTTCATAACAAAATGTATGTTTGCGCTCCAAATGTATCCACTTGTTAAATACGTATTTTCAGAGGTATTGGTCCTATTCTTTAAGTATGGCTAAGTTTGCTGAAAGTGGCCCATACAAATTTCCTTTTCCCCCAATTTCTAAATTTCTGCCATTATTGTCAGTTTTACTAATTTGAGTGGTATTTTCACAGTCGATGGACACCACAGCCCCAAGTGCCCCCCACGGAGGGTTGCTGGGGGTGTTTGGGGGCGGCAAGGGGCAGGAAGCCACCCCTCCGGGGCCCACCTCGCTCCTGGGGGCTCTGCACAATGGGGGCAGTCATAGTACCAACAATAACATCAAGGACGGGGGAAGCAAGAGTGCCAGGTAAAAACTATTTTCATCATTATCCGGTTCATGTTATGTCGTCGGTAATCGTCCTCTTCTCACACGTCTTATATGAACATAAAACAGAAGATACAAGAACGATGACATCACGTACAACCTCTCTGCATCCATTGTTTTCCCGTATTCATAGTTTATTATCAATAGGATCCTTCAAAAATGAAAGTTTCACTGTATAAATATGTAATTAAATGCTGGTTGCTATTATTTGACGATGTAGTGAATAATCCATGTTTTGTCCTCTGTTGAGCATTATTATAAAGGAAGTTCTCGTGTTATTTCTAGTCCTGCATCTTCTCCCGCTCTGCCCCTCTTCAGAACTAACTTCCCTCAATCGTTTGGTCTCCAACAGGGCAGGCAGAGGTAATGATGATACACAAATACAACAGACTATGTATTGCTTAAACATGGCTTATTTCCTTTTTTTATTTAATTTTTTTATATTAGCCCCACAGATGAGACCCCGAGGAAAAAAAAATTCCCTCGGGGCCTATGTCATCTTGTTGGGAGTGAGTGGAGGGTCTTTTGAGGGAAAGCAAGGAGAGGAAGTTCTGGGAAGGAAAAATATATGAGGGATGGGGGTCGGTGTGTGTCAGGAGTGACAGATGAATGAATTCATTCTGGAGGTTAAGAGTCTCCTTAAAACAGTCTTTCCTTGATCTGGCCCGCCACGCGGGCAAAAGCATCCGCCAATACCTAGACAAACCTAATCCCGTGAAACCGGGTACCCCTTCTAAGTCAAACATAGCGATCCACTTGAGATGACTTATGGCAGGGGTGTAGGTTATCAGCGGTACTAACAACCGCCTCCCAAATTCCTTTTATCACTCTCTTGAAGTTTCAGACCACTTTAAAGTCCTTGAGTAATGAATCTGTAAAATATAGTTAAGGATTGTTAAGGATTATGCCAATATTAATCAGACATCAAGAAAGAATCAACATTATAATTATTCCCTCAGAACATTGCCAATGCCGATTTTTGAGCAACCAAATGATATAAAATAAATTTTTCATTTCAATACACGTTTAGTATAATAAACGTATCATAAAAGTTACTTTTAGCAGTACACATGATGTGTCGATGAAGATAACCGTGTTTCATAAATGTATATTAGTACGCACGAGAATAGCATTGAAAACATTAAATAGTTTAAATAATTTCATATAAAATTACCATCGATGTAATAACTACAGATTATTCCTCTCATACCTTATTTCAATCCAAAAGTAACACCACCTGTGATTCATTTCATAATACAAACAACCCATCAAATTCCATCGCATCTCTTGCGTAGTTGTTTTGCTAGGAAGAAATTAAACCTTTTTATCGAATGTTACTTTTCTTGATTCGCTGCCCCGAATATATATGTTACATATATATTTTTTCAAGTATTTACATAACTGATAAATTGTTAATAATAAATTCGGCAACAGCCCATACCTAAAATATTTCTAACTGTCTCAATTTTGTGTTTTGAAAATGATCTTCACAAAGCTAGTCATTCTGTTGCCGCAAACTTGCTGGAAAACAAATTTGTTGCATGCAGACCAACAAAAGGTACGAACCAATGCTTCGTGCGATCTTTTGACTATGAGATGGTGCACTTTCTTTTTGATAAATGTTTTCGTAAACCAATATTTTTGGTTCTGGTGTTATTTTTAAGACCCACACGGCTCGTCTTGATATACTTGGATGTAGAAAATTACTAATTAATCAGATACTTGAGACGGGCCATGTCAAGAGTCAGAATAATAGAAGAGTATGTATGAGAAGATGTATGAATGTGAATGAGGCAAGGAGCGTGTGCCAAGACCGAGTTGTTTGGCGGTCCGTCCTCTCTGCCTACCCCTGCGGGGAAACGGCGTGATGGTTAGTTAGTTAGTTAGTTAGTTTAGAAAATTACTAAACAACATTAATTTACTATATATCGAGTGATTTCATCCACGCTCATTTCAAAAATCATACCACCAAATATTAATACGGTAACATATAAACTGCTTATTGCGGTTTAAAGCCAATGAATTCACCTATATCTGACTGTTTATCTCACATTATTAGATTTAAAAAATTCCAAAAAATCATTGATTATAATGTATATTCCGTTTAATCTTAAACGTTATATTTACTTTTAGTTCGCGCACCTCGACTCCGTCGGCCTCCCTGACAACAGACTTCCCCTCACTGGGAGGTGGGGGAGGCGGGGGGACGAGCGGGTTCCCGCTCGGCCTGTCGCTTGGCGGGCTCCACGGACCCTCAGCCAGCGGGGCTACGGCTGCCACCAGCGCGGCGGTGCAGGCCTACCAGAATGCGCTCTTCTCGGCCATGGCGCACCAGGGACAGGGGCTCAACTTTGGCGGATTGGGCGTTGCGCTTACGGGGACTGGTGAGAGTACTATAATACATATATATTTTAACCCTTTTGGTCTTAATTTTCCGCTTAAAAAACCCATTGGCTCACGGGGCAACTGAAAAAAAAAACCAGTTGGCAATTCAAGTCGCCATCCTGTGTATATCAATGCCAGTTTGAACTCACCAGGCAACTTCTCAAAGACCAATTGTCAACGGCGACGCAACCAGTCACTCGCAACTCACCGTACTAGTCAGCACGTTTCAGCTCCTAGGTTGCCTACTCACGAGCTGTCAATTTGCGATACATATATCCGATGCAGTTGCCAACCAATTTTAGTTTGGTTTTGGTTTCTCCGTGAGCGAAGGGCCTTGCTAACTAACTAACTATACTTTCCACACATAATACATAACAAAATGTGTATTAAAATTCTTAAACCTAGTGCTAAACATTGAAAGATCATAAAACGCCTTTAACCTCTCGGCGAGTATGGCCGTACAAGAAGTTGTCTCCAAGGAGTACGGTGTGCCTAACGCATGCCCAATGCAATTTATTCATGAAATGTAAAGTGTACTGCCATCAGCTTCCAGGGGTGTGTCCAACATTTGGAGAAGTTGACTCGTTTACCCACATTCTCACTCACGGACACAGTTTTGTTCCAAAAAGCTCACATTCCAAGAAGTTACACTTTTAAAACCTGTCGGAAAACAATTCTAATTTGAAATATTTTATTTTTCCAGGCCCCACAGACCTATCCATGAAGAACACCTCCGTCCTTTCCTCGGCTTTCCCCTCCACCCTATCCTCAGTCTCGGCTGCCTCCGCGCTGGGTCTCTCGGCGGCGCCCGCCCTACCCCTCCCCTTACCCCTCTCCCACTCGGCCGCCAAGCCCTCACTGCTCGCCCACAAGCTCAACACGGCCGAAATGGCCGCCGTGCGACAACTCATCACCGGCTACCGGGAATCTGCCGCCTTTCTGCTGAGATCTGCTGACGAACTTGAGACCCTGCTCCTGCAGCAACCATGAAAATCTCTCAAACGCAGCTGCGTCGCGTACATTTAAAACGATAAAAAGAACGAACTGAAGTCTTGTCTGACAATTTAACACATGAATTGCACATCGAAGTTCGTCGAATAACCGAGCTTAAGTGGTGTATTTTTAAAACAAAAGTCTGGTCTGATCGTGGGTAATAAAAACAAAAGAGTTGGGCAATAAACCATTATTATTAGTACGAGTAGGAGTTGCAATCAACATCGTTGACCGATATTACTGCAAATCGTATCTACGTTCAGCGACGTTGTTTCCACCTATTCGACAAACGCATAAATTTCACTGCATAACCGCTTTGATAGTTCGTGCAGTCTGATCATAGATCGATAGCAGTCGTCAAACATGCCTTATCTTCCTTTGTTTGTATTATCTATGGTTCTCTTTCATGAATAACTACACGTAAAAAGGACAATGTTGAGTTTTAAAATTGTCGAAACGAGGTTTCTAAAGTGCATTTTTAAGACTTTTATATTCAGATACTGATTGTAAATAACTGTTAATTGTTTGGAATCTGATTTTCTGAAATGCGAGAAGATTTGATTTGACGCAGTGCGTTAAACGTGCGTCTGTATTAAATTAAGTGTATCGAGAGTACAACTGTCGTTTTAAGTCACAAACTGTAAAAACATATTAATAATACGGTCAACATTCCGTATTAAATATTTGTAATGTGCTACATACTACAAGTATGAATTTAGTTTTTAAATCGATTATAAGTTTTTTTACATAATGATTTTTCTAGAAATAATACTGTAGAAGTGATTTTTTTTATAGGCCTGAACTTAATACTACATAATTTTTTAGTTTAAAATAACATGCAATAGTTTTAACAAGTTTCAATTTCAAAGTAGATTTGTAATTTTTAAACTAAAAATAGATACCTACATATATAACAGTTTTAACTTCCAGACTACTTATGGTTAATATTTTTTTATTGATCGGAAATGAGTTGATACAATTAAAATCAATCAGAATTTTTCTGTTGTTTAATGGTAGAATTTTCATCATGATTTAATGAATATAGAATTTATAAAATGTACCAAATGATCTGCGAAGAGTAAAATAATTTAATAATTTTTCGATCTCATAAAACTTTAAATATTTTGGAATCTAGGTGTAAAAACAAACAAAACAAAATGTGATGTATTTATTATTAACTTTAAATATATTGATTGTAATTTAAACAAAAAAATCCCTAGAGGTTTATACTGTTTGGGTCAGAAGAAGATAAATTGCTGCCATATTTAATAGAAGATGTAGAAATTTCTGCAAATTTTGCTGAGTTTCTCTATATATACATTATTGCTTACACAAAGCATAGAAAATCGACAGTATTTTATATAATCGTAGAGCATAATTTCAGCTGCACGTATTTATGCTCGTTTTTTACACGACGTAACTCAGCACTATAATAAAATTTAGCTGACCTTCTATATTAACTTAATCTACGCAGCTGTCGCATACATGTGATCCGAGAAGTTTCACTAAAACCCATGCATGTCGCGTGACGGTATAGAATGCGTTAAAAGGGTTAAAAACATACATAATATTACATATAGAGAAACTCAGCAAAATTATAAATGAAACCAGTAGTTATTGGGTAGTGTTACCTCATGTGACAACATTTGGGAAATACTGATTTAAGATGTGACTGTCCTTGTACGATAATATTTCACCTTAGGAAATATAAATATAAAAGTAATATATTTAAGAAGCAGCGTTTGTTGCTATTAGGGATAAGACTACAAAGTAATTTTAACAACTCGATATTTGGTATTTTTGTAATAATTTCGAATTTAGTAGGCTTAAGATAATTAAATATAATAATAACAATAATATACAAAAGTGTACATGTATGTGGAATTTGGAGGTGGATTTAATTCTTGAGAAGAGAAAGAAATAGACCTTGAATAAATACATAATATTATCTGTCATTTTGAAACAGTTTGAGTTATTAAATAATTAATAAAGATGTGTAGATTCCGATTTCTAAAATTAATGTGTGACAACTATATACTTACTAAACTTTATCCCAGATATTATCTTCTGAGCACCAACTCTATGTGAGAATTCGAGGGCTTTAAGTCAAACAAAGTTATCTACAAAAGCATTCAAATAATTCTAGGCCTTAGAGTCAAATAATGTGTTATCCACACAAAAACATTCCAATTATTCAAGGGCTTGAAGTCAAATTTTCTACAAAAAGACCTTATTTTTACCTAGAAGTCCCAATGACGATGAAATTTCATGGAATTCCAGATTGCTGATGTATTTTAAATGTGGTACATATTTCTTATTTTTGAAGTTGTCGTAAAAAAAAATACCATTTTAGAAACTAGATAAAATTATCTTTGAGACATTCGTATTTGAAACGAACATTGACTATCTAAATAATAATAAAATTTTAAAATGTTAACTAAAAAACTGATAAAAACATTTTCACTTGCAAAGTTCATAATTTGGAAAGAATTGGATATTTTCGAACGTTATCTGATTTTAAGGCCTAGAAATATTTGTTTGTTGTTTTGTAGATACAAAACATTGTTTGATGTTTTGCCATTGAAATGTTTAATTTCTTCAATAATACTCGCTTATAACATTTTTAAAAAATTGCACAATTTAATAAAGAGCCATCTGTTGACTGTCGTACAAACTACAAATGTAAAATAAGTTGCTAATATAAAAATGGCTTCATTCTTTTCAAATTGGTTTACTTTTCCGACATTAATTGCAGCAAGGTGTCTGGAGGTAAAGTGCAGTGGCTTCAGGAGGTGATTCTATGTTATCTTAGTTCAAGTGAAAATATAAATATAACATTTATTTAAATTACATTGTTTTTTTCTTCCATAAAAAAGACACGTCATACATATTAAAAATCTGTAATATAAGGTTGAAATTACCTGATAAATACGCTGTAAATGAAGATTGGCAACGGATCTGTAACCATGTATGGAAATTGCACACAATGAGAGTTTTTATGTTTAAACAATTATTGAACATTTAAATGTTTTACCTTAAAAGTATATACTTCAAAACAATAGTGTTTAAAACAAAGTTATTTATTCTCATTTATGTAGAATCACCTCCAGAAGTTACTGTACTTTATCTAGCCTTTTAACGTTATCAGATGGAAAAAAACTTTCAATTGTTGAAGTAAAACTTCTTTAGGCGCAATATGACGAGTAATTCAGATGTTTTTCGGACGGAAATTTCGTTTGGATATATCGGTACAATTACCGCCATCTGTGTTGGTGTTTATTTTTAAAGGGTTCTCGCCTTTGCTAGAATATTTTAATTTTTTTCCGAAACTTGTATGAAAAATGAAGAGCAAATTCATATTTTTTATTCAATAATTCGGGAAATAATAAAAATATTCTAGCGAAAGCGAGAACCCTTTAAAAATAAAAACAAACACAGATGGCAGTGATTGTACCGTTTTAGTAATACCTGCCACAACAGTCGAAGAAGTTTTACTTCAACCACACATAAAGGTTAGACGCACTCATATTTTTTTTAATGAAAGTTGAATAGACAAATTTCTATATTCAATGGATTGTAAAGTACATTCTTATTTTTAGGAATTTATGCCTTGTTACCGAATTTCAGTGTATAGTTAATAGAGATCCAATATTCTTTTGTAAATATTTTAACAAGTAGGTTTTGTAAATGACTTTTGTTGCCTGGGTGATTGTAAAACGCTGTTTATTCATTTAAAAAATATTGTTCAATTGCTGTTAAAAAGTGTTAAGATTTATGTGAAATTTTCTTTAAACTTTTTTTGGGAAGTAATAATTTAATTATCGAAGTAGCATCAAAAAATATCATGTGGAAGAATTTAGTCAACCAAAGAAAGAAGAGAAATGTTGTAAATTTTCATTAGCTCGTTAGAAATACACACTGAAAGAAATTGTTAAATGGAGCCTGAAATTATTTTACTGAATAGAGATTGGATTGTACAAAAATAAATTTATATTATCGCCAACTTGAAGAAATTCAAACATTTAAAGTTGAGTGCTTATTAACACAAGGCGGTTTAAATTGCTTGGTTATTGATGTATATGTAGCTCTATACTGGTATTCTTACAAATGGTGCTGAGCGATCGCCGAGAACCTCAATTCGCGCGGTTGTCACGCGACTAGCAGTGTACAAAATGTGAATTTCAGTTGCTGGTTCCAAGCGTTTTCAAGCTCCATTTTTAAACTAAACTTGAAGAGCATCAAACTGCACAGTAACCGCTAACATGTAATAAGCTCTCATAAAACCGTTGTTCTGTAACTGCACAGTAACCGCCGACATGTATAAACTCTCATAAAACCGTTGTTCTGTAACTGCACAGTAACCGCCGACATGTATAAACTCTCATAAAACCGTTGTTCTGTAACTGCACAGTAACCGCCGACATGTATAAACTCTCATAAAACCGTTGTTCTGTAACTGCACAGTAACCGCCGACATGTATAAACTCTCATAAAACCGTTGTTCTGTAACTGCACAGTAACCGCTGACATGTATAAGCTCCCATAAAACTGTTGTTCTGCATTGTAAACTGCACAGATGAACCGCCCTGTGTGAAAAGTACTAAAAAACATTTTCTTTAATTTTGATAAAATCTAATTTGTGTCGACGTATCCTTGTTTCATGCATTATTTCTAAGTTGAAAGTGTGATATATGTGTTATGTTTCAAAGGAAAGTGGGAAATTTGTGCTTTATCCATTACAAAAAGAATTTATGATATTATATTTGGAAGAAAAATTATTATGTACTAAATTTGTAAAACGCTGAAGAGATTTTAATATAAAGGAGATATATTTGTTAAGATGAAAATTAATGCGAAAAATTATGAATATAGTGAGGGAAAACTACAAATCTATTATAATATATTTGAATGTAATGCATTTATTGTTTTATTTCATTCTGTGGCACCTTTATTGTCAAATCCTTAATGGAGGGAGACCTATTTTTGTGAGATACTTAATGGAGGGAAACCCAGCCAAAGCCTTAATGGAAGAATAATAAGAACTAACTTTCCAAATCCTTAATGGCAGTAGACCTATACTCAGGGTTGGGCAAAATACATACTTTGCTGTAATTAAAATACAAATTACAAAGTACTTTCAAGTCGTGTATTTAAAATATCGCCTTGTCGATGCAGTGGGTCCCCGACCCGAATAGGACAAGGGGAAGAAGAGGAAGAAGAGGAGTATTTAAAATATCGCCTTGTCGATGCAGTGGGTCCCCGACCCGAATAGGACAAGGGGAAGAAGAGGAAGAAGAGAAGTATTTAAAATATCGCCTTGTCGATGCAGTGGGTCCCCGACCCGAATAGGACAAGGGGAAGAAGAGGAAGAAGAGAAGTATTTAAAATATCGCCTTGTCGATGCAGTGGGTCCCCGACCCGAATAGGACAAGGGGAAGAAGAGGAAGAAGAGGAGTATTTAAAATATCGCCTTGTCGATGCAGTGGGTCCCCGACCCGAATAGGACAAGGGGAAGAAGAGGAAGAAGAGAAGTATTTAAAATATCGCCTTGTCGATGCAGTGGGTCCCCGACCCGAATAGGACAAGGGGAAGAAGAGGAAGAAGAGAAGTATTTAAAATATCGCCTTGTCGATGCAGTGGGTCCCCGACCCGAATAGGACAAGGGGAAGAAGAGGAAGAAGAGAAGTATTTAAAATATCGCCTTGTCGATGCAGTGGGTCCCCGACCCGAATAGGACAAGGGGAAGAAGAGGAAGAAGAGAAGTATTTAAAATATCGCCTTGTCGATGCAGTGGGTCCCCGACCCGAATAGGACAAGGGGAAGAAGAGGAAGAAGAGAAGTATTTAAAATATCGCCTTGTCGATGCAGTGGGTCCCCGACCCGAATAGGACAAGGGGAAGAAGAGGAAGAAGAGAAGTATTTAAAATATCGCCTTGTCGATGCAGTGGGTCCCCGACCCGAATAGGACAAGGGGAAGAAGAGGAAGAAGAGAAGTATTTAAAATATGAAATACAAAATACTTTCAAGTCATGTATATTTAATACAAAATACAGTATTTTAACAATTATTTAAAATACAAAATACTTTCAGAACCTTTGATTGCAATAAATTGTCATACGTACCCTTATCTAAGAGTGCGTTTCCATAAAAGCAGAGCGAAGCAGAGACGTGCAAAAATTGACTAATCCTATTTCTCAAAAGACACATCTCATCTCTGCTCCACTTCGTAGACTTGTAAAGTTTTGTGGTACAGGAGGACCCAGGTTTTAGGTAATGTAAATAGAAACTAATCCAGCCAGCCTATTTATCAGTAAAATAAGAATTTACTTTTAGGAACACTAGATTTTTAAATGTATCATCAGACAAACGGTTTCTTGTTGGGGAATGAATAAAACCTGATAAAGAAAATAATCTTTCTACAGGTCCCGATGAATTCAAACTTGTGTTAAATTGTGTGAGCTTTTTTTTATATTTGGATAGCTTTCAAGAATGGTAAGTTCTTTACTTTTGTCGTTTAGAAGTTGACTAACTCTAACTCCGTTGTTGATGTCTTATTATCATAAGATCGCTTAATGTATTTGTGTGAAGATGTATTTTGAAGCCATGAGTAATACTAATTACAAAATACTTCAGCATCAGACATTTAAAATACCAAATACAAATTACATTTTTAGGAAGTAATTTAAATACTGCCCAACCCTGCCTATACTTACCAAATCCTTAGTGAAGGAAGACATATTTTTGCGAAATCCTTATTGGATCTACCTATCCCTTTCCGACCGGCTTCATACGTTTTTGGGAACGGAACCGGAGTCGATCGAACGTGCGGGAGCTGCTTATGTAGGGTACCTTTAAGCGCGCGTTTTTCGAGCAGTAAGTCACCTAACCCTGAGGGATCATAAATTATGAGCTTACTAGTGTGGTCCATCAAATTTCGGACAATTTTTCTCGGTCGGAAAGGGCTATCCTGCCAAATCCTTCAATCATGGCTGACCTAGTTTCACAAATTCCTGCATGAAGGGAAAGGGAGACTTATCCTGACAAATCCTTAATGGCAGGAGACCTATTTTGTCAAATCCTTAATTTTATTTATTTATTTGATTGTTCACACCCAACCGGGCCTTTATATGTTTATATATATATGGCAGGAGAACCATTTTTCCAAATCCTTAATGGAAGGTGTTGTACCCTGCCAAATCCTTAATAGCGGGTGACTTTTTTTTTGCCAAATCCTTGATGGAGAAGGAGACTAACCATTTCTAATTCTAAGAAATTGGAAAATTTTACATTTGGTACAACAGATCAGTTGTCAAGAAAATATGAATGAAGCATACAATCTCCACTAAAAATAAATCAATAAAAAAAACTGGAGTCTGACATAAAGGACTTGCTTGCCGTCAGAAAGGGTTAAAATAGATACATTTCGTTGGTGTGTCTCTATATAACTCAGGTTCAATGACCTCTGGAACTGTGGTTTCGTATTGATTTTCAAAATTGAAACTGATTGTGGGAACGATCCAGAGAAGAGATAGAGTAGATCTAAATAATTTTATTTTTGAAGTGTGTATTTCTTTTGTTTAAATATTTGACCAAAATTGTAATTTTTTCAGTTTGCTTACATTTGGGAGGTAATCTGATCGTCTTACTGATCGTCTTTTGAAAGGAAATGATTCTAAGGCAAATCATTTTTATAAATACTTTCAGCTTCATAAATCCTACAATTATAATATGTTGTGGTTTTTCAAAGGGTCTGTGGTAGTTATAAATAAATAAAGTTCTGAAAAAATCAACAAAAGAAGTCATTAAATATTTGGCTTTTTTTATTTTTATACACACAAAATACATGAAAAATTTACAATAACCGGTTGAACAATTGATTTTAAAAAAAAACTGTTATCGAAAAGGCATTTAATAAACTGATTTAAACCATACTCGGTTGTACTTTCAAACAAAAACACCATTCAAATAAAAATATAACAAAATTGCTCTAAAAAATAAATAAAAACGATTCAACAATAATTTATTTACTAAAACTAAACAAATCATTGGAATTATTAACAGGTCAATAATAATAATATTCAAATAAACTAAACAAACAAAATAAATCGAATTTAACTAAGTTTTCACAAGTTTTAACAATACTGGCAAAAACATTAAATTGAATAATTGAATTTATCAAATATGAAATAACTACAAATTAAATTGTATTGGTGAAAATTAATTGGGTGCCTTCACCTTAGGATAAAACTATTTATAATAATAATATGGCAAACATTTTCCATTGTTTTAAAGAAATTTGATTAAATGTTCCATAAAACGCCACACTTTTAGGCACAGATTATGGAAATTAAACTTCATTTAAACTAAGTCATTCATGCGCATTTAGATTGGAACAAAACTTTGCAAATGTCAAATCCATACAAAAAAAGAAAAAATGGCGGTAAAGCCGGTAAAGGAATCGTTTTATACGGAAAAATTGAATTTTTATGCATCTTTTGCCATCATCCAAATGTAATTCGTTGTTTCTTGAAGTAATTAAGCTGTGATTTCCAAAAATGTGCCTATTAAAAGTGCGGCGGTTTATGGAATATTTACTGAAATTTGCAACCTGGTCACAATGCATAATATAATATAAATATGTGACAATATTTTAATGTAAAAATTAAACTTATTTCTAATTTACGGTAACCACGTTATGATTTATTCGGATAAATTTTATTTGGTAACATTCAGATTATAAATGAGGTCATGCAATAACTACATATTCGGTATAATCTATATGTCTTTCAGTATTTATAAATAAATATTGAAGACAATATAGATAATGGAAAACGAAAGGAGGCGGCATGGAAGCGTTCCGACTGTCACTGAGCTATGACCAAACTGCAAGGACTATCAAAGTGGTATGTAGGTGAAACAAAGGCGAGGCGCCACTGGACGTAGTTGCAAGCAGCAGTATGGGTAAACGATGCCGCGACAAGCATTGTGCGCGCAGTTTCATGCTGTGTAAGAATGGATTATGACCCATGTCCCTCGTTCCTTCTATTATTGAAAAGAAAAATAATAAAGCATTGTTAGGAATCAACCTGCCTTTTAGCACCCTATCCGTAAATTACACAGAAGATATGAGTTATAGATTTACAAAACCCGCAAAAATAAACAAATTATTAATGTTTCGCTAAATATCAAAATAATAATGTATAATTATGTTGATATTTATGCCGAGTTCACATGAGATAATATTGTCCTGTCCCAGCTCTGTGAACAACTATGACCACGTAGGACAGGACAATACAATCAACTCTTAACTACGATCCAAACAAACTAGAGAATGTAAGTGATGTTAGATACAAACAAACTAGAGAATGTAAGTGATGTTAGAACCTAGTAAAATAAATGGAGCTTGATTTTAGAATTTCTTCAAACAAGTATCTACGGAAATACAACACAGATGGTTCTGAAAATTATTTCGCTTATAGAAATGAGCAAAAGAAATTCATGGTTTGGCATTCAAAAGTATTTTTTGGAAAAAAATGTCAGTTAGAACCTTATCCAATTGAAGTGACCAAAGTGACACAAATAATTTAATTGTTTTGAATTTTTTACAAATTGAAAAATCTTGTACTACGAGAAAGTTGGAGAATCACTGATTAAGAATTCTTAGAATGAATGGAGCAATTTTGACTATCTTGTCGGTGGGGCAAAAGTTAACAAATATCACAGATTATTGCTTAAGAATTAAATAGCTTTATGAAAAGAAATTAGAATTTATAAAGCATATTTAAATTAGATACTTTAACCATATTTTGATAAAAAAAAAACTTACCAAAAAATTTACATTAAAAGAAAATATATTATATTGGGTGTTTTTTTAGCTGAATGAGAAGTTTCGATGGTTGTTGTCTATGGTTTGACAGTTGAGAATGTCAAATTGTGTTGACATTTCTGTTCAGTAAGATTTGGCAATTCATCATGAATCGTTTAACACCAGAACAACGCTTCCAAATTGTGGAAATTTACTTAGAAAAAAAAAAATCTGTTCGCCAAGTTCATAGAGCACTTCATCCATTTTACGGTCAACATAATCGGCCTAGTGAGCAAGCAATTCGTGCAGTTATTGATCGTTTTCGCACTAATTTTACTCTTCTCGATTCAAAACCAATTTGGTGACAACTTATTTCCAGAAGTGGTCCTGTTAACTGGCCCCCTCGTTTGTGCGACTTAACGCCTGTCGATTACTTTTTATTGAGCTATGTTAAGTCATTGGTGTATGCCGACAAACCAGCAACTCTTGAAGCATTGGAAGCCAATATTCAAGCCACCATTGACGCCATACGGCCAGATTTATTGGAAAAAGTATTGAAAAATTGGACTGATCGAATGGACTATGTAACTCGTAGCCGCGGCGGACATATGCCGGAAATCATATTTAAAAAATAAATGCCATGAAATTATCTACCAGATTATAATAATAAAAAATTCATTCCAACAATATTTCTGTCTTGTAATATCATTTAAAGTTCTCAAGCTCTTAAGAAAACACCCAATGTAAGGGAAGAATAAAAATATAATTTTTAGGTACAAGCGCTGCCAGGTCTGCGTATTATAATGGTGTTCATTAATTTTTGATGGACTTGCAAATAACTAAATTACGTTAAATGGAGATTGTAAAAAATATTTTTAAAAATTTACAATAATAAGGGCAGTGTTAAAAATCACATCCTCATGAGAGCCTATAAGAATTTGTTGAGTAGAGTACAATTTGCAATAATATTTTTTAAGATTATGTAATATATTAAAAAAACAGGGCATGAAAAGAATGCGGATAAAATGAATTGAATAGAGCACCTATCTATGTCCATATTGAGTTGCAATGTGGGCGTAATTCGTAATCCAAAAGTCTGACCGATTGCATGTAAAATTCTGAAATTCGTTGTCGGTTTAAATTCAAAATCAAATGTAATATAATATACATTGTCAGGCAGTGTATACATTATTGATTGGCGTCTCGATCTAATAGTTTAAATGTAATAAGTCAGTGGCATCGTAGAATCAGAGAAGCAGAGGTTGACCCATAGACGAGTTGGGCTGAAGGAAGGCAACCGCATCAATTTGACGAAGGACACGATTAAAAAAAAAAATTGTGAATACATAACATGCTCTATCCAATAGCCATTTTATCCGTCCGTAACCAAGCGTCTTTCTATTATACAGGAAAAAAATACCAGCAATCAAAGAATGGATCCAAAATACTAATTAACAATTTTTTTCACTTAATCATTGAATGAATAATACACTTGGCACAGTCGGCACTTAGAGCAAGGAGCGATAGAAGTGTGGGACAGATCACAAGTTCAGTAAACATGTGCCGAGGTCATTCTTTGGGAAATTCGAGTATAGATGTAACAATTACAATAAAAATAAACATATTATTAAATGGAATTTTCGTTAGCCTATTTAAAATATTTTTATTCCACGCAATATTTTAAAATTATAGGTGATGATTTTTCATAATTTTTCAAGTACTGAAGCTTAAATTATCATCTTATTATTTAAATTAATGATTGAAGGCATCAGTGTAAAAACTCGTCAAGTTCATATAACGTCCAATACAAAGTTATCATATTCAAATTGAACATTAAATGATTCTGAATTTGACAGTTTTCAAACCAAGACACTCAATTCTACAGTAAAAATAACATCATGTCATCATTTTCTTACGTCGTGTAAAGTTACTCATGTTACGTAAAGTTGCATATGTCACATAAAGTTACTTCGGTCACTTAAAGTTACCCACGTTACATAAAGTTACTTCCGTCACATAAAGTTACTTCCGTCACATAAAGTTACTCAGGTTACATAAAGTTACTCACGTTACGTAAAGTTACTCACGTTACATAAAGTTACTTCCGTCACATAAAGTTACTCACGTTACGTAAAATTACTTAGGTCACATAAAGTTACTCCTGTTACATAGAGTTACTTTCTTCACATAAAGTTACTCACGTTACATAAAGTTACTCCTGTTACATAGAGTTACTTTCTTCACATAAAGTTACTCACGTTACATAAAGTTACTTGCGTCACATAAAGTTACTCACGTTACAATAAGTTACTTGCATCACATAAAGTTACTCACGTTACATTAAGTTACTTGCGTCACATAAAGTTACTCGCGTTACAGAAAGTTACTCACGTCACGGAAAACAACTCACGGTACGTAAAGTTATTTACGTTATACATAAAGATACTTAGGACTCATAAGCTTACTTATATGTCAAGTTAATTACGTTACGTCAAGTTACATAATGTTACTTACGTTGACAAGAAACATAATATCATTTCATTGAAACTTACGGCCATTGCTCCCAATCCTACTGCAACTGTTGAGCCGAAATTTTGGCTCAATACACTGCAAATGCACCAATACGCTCTTCCCAAAGCAACTCTCCGAGCAACAGGCGAATTGAGCATTTCTAAACAAATCACTTAGCTGATCGAAGACTCAGATTGATCGAGGGAAAAGTTGGTAACAAAGCTCGTTAGAATGGCATCATTCACAAACTTTGACTTTATAAAATATTGTTATTTACATCTAAATTTTAAACAGTGCCTTTCATAAAATTAGAAAACAATTTTTAACATACGGTGCAATTCAAAAAATAGATAATGCCACATTTATTTTAATTACTATTTCTAAGGGGGTTTATATTACAGCGGGATTTTAAAGTAATATTTTTGGTTTTTTAAAAGCTGCGTCCGACCTACACAAAATAATGAGCAAAATAGAGTAGTCACACATATATATATATTTATTTTATGTGTAATGCACAAGAGTCGCAACTGCTAGTAGCCAGTGGGATTATAGCATTCCCAATTGGGGAGAGGAAAGAGATTAAGACTAAGTATTACATCACTAATGGAAAGCGATATTCTAAGACACGAATAGGCGATCGCTTATATGAAAGATGTTGTCAGCAAAAATGCAATGCAGTGAAACCCTCTTAAGAAGTTCTCGCTTAAGATGTTTTCCTGCTTAAAAAGTTTGGTTTTTTCGGTCCCTTGAAGACCAAATGGCCCAATTTATCCCACTTATAAGGTTTTCCCGTCTAAAAAGTTTTTTTTTCCGGTCCCTTGGAAAACTTCTTAAGAGGGTTTCACTGTATTGAAAATAATTGTAATGGTTTAACTGTGTTAAATGTCCAGGAGATCTAGCACGGTCAATCAATGAAACCCTATGTCAATACGATATTGACTAAATTAGTCATCTATGGTCAGTTGTTGATAGGTTGACAAAAGCCGCCAATTTAGTGATGAATTCAATAATGCCGTTTGTTATGCAAAATAACGGGCTTATTAATGAATGGAGGTGAACTAACGAAGCTCTTAGAATCGAAATAAATAGTATACAACATCCATAGACTTAATTAATTCATCTACGACGTGATTTCATTCCGTTCAATCTTGGAAAAACTAAAGCTGTTCAAATATAACCTCATTAATAATTAATTCCTGTTTAGTGTCAAAGAGTACATGCAAAGTGCCAATGTATATTAAAGATACATAGTAGAATTAGAAATTATCAATTTATTTATATTGTTAATTTTTCGTAGCGGTTTGACATTTAGGAATGTAAATCCACAGATCCGCCAGGGACTGTGCTAGATCCCCAGATCTGAATAGCAGGTTCTGTATTTCCTTCAGCTCCCCTACTATTTTCGTGACATGACATTCGCAATGTCCCACTGGCTTCAGATAGACGAAACTTGCATAAAAAAAAATAATGCATGTAATATAATAATTGTTCTAGTTGACAAGATTAACTGCGGTAGAAACTAATATAATATGACTAAGGGAATAGATTTATAAGTACAATTTAAATGCAAGATAAAAAAATACAAAACTGAATATTTACACATTTATGTACCGTAGTTTGAAAAATAGAAAATATTGTAGGTAAAAATATACATTATGACATTATTTGACTTTTCGTCTATTCGGGCTGTGATTCTAAGATTTAATATATTTTGTGAATATTGGGATATATATGAATAAAATGCATATTTAATACTTGACAGCACACATACTCGATTCGGGGTTGTTGGGTTGTCGTCCCTGAATCTATGTAGACTATCTTCACTTATATAACGAGACGATCAATAACTATTATTGAATCTAAAATCATTAAGTCCGCTATTCACCATTGAAAACAGATAAAAATACACGTTATCGGAAGCTTTGCAACAAACTGAAATTAAAGCATTAATTCGATGAGATAAATAATAATTATAATAACGCATTATATATATATCTTGTACTATAGGAATAATAATCGTTATTGAAGTACAGTAAAAATGGTAGAATCTCCGGCAATCTTTCTGTTAAAGACACGCTTTAAAAAGAGCCGTCAAATCATAATAGCGACGAGTCAACAAGTTTTAATTTTAAAATTTAACAATCACACAACCGTCTCAGTCTTCTTGGAGAAGTACCGGAACCTCACCACGGCCAGAACTTTGCTCATCAATCGGCGGGAGAAAGGTTTCTCCGTATCTCACTCACGGCTCGTTCGTCTGTTGAAACTGTTGCGGGACCCGTCCGGGTAGGACTTGCCCCCACTCTCCGCCGGCTTCATGTCGACCAGGACGGCCTGCATCGAAGAACAGACGCTCTGCATCTCCGTCGAGGAATTCCTGGATTTTCCTCGTTTCCCGGCGGATTTCGGGACGACTGTTTCCACTTGCGTTTCCGTTGACTCTTCGTAAGTCGTGTAATCGGGGACGCGCTCGTCGACTTCCATCGGCGTGTTGCGTACGACTTCCGTTACAAATGCGTCGCCCGGAAGAATTTCTTCGCAACTAGAATTGCTCTTCAAAGTATCAAACGCTCGGTTCGACCGCTTTCTACTGCTTTTGCTTCCTTTCGGCTTGCCATTCTGACGGGAAACTGTTTTCTTATCGGCATTCTTTTTCTGTTTATCGTTGTTTGTTTTATCGTCCTTTTTTCCATTAATATTATTCTGCAATGGGAGGTTGGTTTCCACATTGGTCAGACTGTCAGATTCGATGCTCATTCTGTGCGAGTTTTGGCGTTCATTAGCAATGACGTTGGTAGTATACTGTTGAGTTGTGGAGACGTCTTGCAAGGATTGCGTTGTTTTGACGGCGTTCTTATCGGCGTCTGCGTAGAAGTTGCTGATGAAGAAAAGGTCTGCATTTGAGAGGGATTTGACAGTCTGATGTTCCACGCTGCTGTTGTCTTCGCTGTCGGTGGTTTGGTGTTTGGAGAGCTGCTGGTAGTTGCGAGACTTGTGGAGGTTGGAGTTGTAGCTGCGAGTGTTGGAGTTGGAGTTGTAGCTCTGGCTGTAGCTGATGGTATTGGAGGTGTTGGTGTTAGAGTAGTGGGGTGCGGACTTGAGTTTGACCTCGGGCCCGCCGCCATAGACCCCGTGGAAGAAGAGCCAGCAGTCCTCACCCAGCTGGGAATAGTCAGAGCCGGCTTTCAGCACGGCCTGCGGGGAGGTATTGTTCTCCTGGAAATACATTGACTTATTCATTATTAAATATAATATAATATTTGGTGACTGTTCATATTTAAAATACTGTAAAAATAAGTAGAGAGTAACTAAGTCTATGAGAAGTAACCCTCTAGGTCAAAAAAGACAAGGAACAAAAAAATTTTATGTGTTTATACGGATATTCACTATCATCATTCTATAATACTTTATTGACACTTTTTTTACATTTAGACATACATTCTCTTACAATATACATCACCAACATTCTTATACAATAATTTCCACAAGTGCAACTGTATTAAATATGTTTAAAATGAACAATGAACTCTAAAAAATCCAGCTGAACATGCGACCTTCGTAAGGTTTTGTATGTTTCAAAGACTGCGATAGCTGGATGACAGGATATTATGACCTGAAGTTGGTCCGAGGAAGAGGTGGATAAACGGTGTGGAAGATGATTAAAGCAGGACAGTAGGACTGGAGGCGAATGGAGAGAGACCTGGGATGTAGATTGTACATGATGATGAAGACATTACCTGAGCAGAGGATTTGACCACGATGGAGGAGTTGTCGATGGGCGGAGGGGGCTGTTGCACTTTGCCGTGGGCGAAGGCCTGCCAGCTGCGGAACCAGTTCATGCTGATGGCGTAAATTGCTTTCTGCTCCTGAAGACAGACATTCAAATCATTTAAAAAAATACTCTTTCCAATAAACTATAGAACAGTCATTTCTTTTTACACGGTATTTACCCCAAGTAAAAACAAAATTAAGTATACAAGCTTGTTGTACATCAGAAACACGAGTTTAATTATAACTTAGGTTGGGATGTTTCAAACACTCACCACAATATTGACCATCAAATTGATGATTATGTAGCACCATTTGATTGTTCAAATTGTCAATGTTATCTTGACATTCCCGATTGGGGTTTGTTATGAGGCTAAAAGGATTGAGAAGGAAGACAATGTGAAAGATGAAGCTTGGGAAGTAAATACCTGGATATTCAAATCTGGTCACCTAACACGTCAAAACTCATTTCAAGCAATGTTTCAATTCTGAAAAGTGGTTTTTCACCAGATCGACAGTGACAGAAATAGTGTCTACCACAGTTGTACAATAAATAGATTTACCGAATAAGTGTAGCTGTGGAAGCGTTGCAGTTCGTTCTTCTGTCTCCGCTTCAGTTTCTCAGTAGTGGCACGACACACGGCGCAAGCGTGCGGCTGGTTGCAGGCGGGGCCGCCTCCAAAGCTAGCAGCAGGCAAAAATCACATTTGTCAAAATTTTTGTCATTGCAACATTGGCTTTGAAAAAAAAAAGAATCGCGATGTAGTGCAATCCTCAACATGAGACGTATTGAGGTTATAGTTAATTAGTAGGTTTGTATTACTATCTATTTTTCGTTTATGGAATGTTAGTATTGAAGTGAGGGCGTACCACAAACAAGATTGAGAAACATTGTTTTTTCTATATTATAAATTGCTTAAACAAATCTCAAGTCATTTAATTTATCAAGAATTAAAAGTATCCATTGGATATGATAAATTTGTATCCGTTGAGCGCCGGTGTACCAATGTGGTAATCTGGCCATAATACATTTTGTTCGTAGAATTTTCACATTTCGCACACTAAGAAAGTCGATCTTTCAGTTGATCAGTCAGACATCTCTGAAAAATCTAAATTTTAGTTTATTATGCAGTTACAGTGAAACCCTCTTAAGAAGTTCTCGCTTAAGATGTTTCCTGCTTAAGAAGTTTGGTTTTTTCGGTCCCTTGAAGATCAAATGGCCCAATTTTTCCCACTTATAAGGTTTTCCCGCCTAAGAAGTTTTTTTTTCGGTCCCTTGGAAAACTTCTTAAGAGGGTTTCGCTGTATAATAAATACAAATTCTCCAGTCCTGAAGAGTCCTAAATTCTCCAGTCTTTCAAAACAAATATTGTCTCTATTTTTAGCACTAATCTATTTTTAGCACTAATAACAGTGGTGGGGGTAGCAAATATAAAATCATGCAATATCCAGTGTTTTAAATGTAGTGTCCTCGGCGTGCAAAGTTGTATCTCCTCCAAGCATAAACTTTCTAATTAAAGTGTGTTTATCGGAAATGACCTGCCAGATGTTTTCTGTATCTGTATGCAAATAATAAATTAGATAGAGCCTAAGAATTCATAATAAATTGTACATTGCCCTTGAGGTGATTTCTCACAAAAAGGCGCTCTACAAATTATTCAATTATTATTATTAATAACTTACTTCTGGTAGAAGAACTCCCACAGCGGCTGCGAGATCTCCGTTGTGAGTCGCTCCACCAGGGGCAGGCGCTCCGGCGACACGCCCCCGTGTTCACACAGAAAGTCCCCGTTGTCGATGGGGCCCGGCTCGGCGTACGTGTTGAACCTGGAACAAGGAATCGCTTAAATGAAACATGTAAGTTAGAATATTCTGACAACTGCCTGTCTACCATGGCAGATCAATGATAAAATAAAACTTTGAACCAAAATAATTAATGAATAAACAAAAAATAAACCTAACCTATTATCGTGATTTATTTTTGGGTTATTATGCTGTGTTGCTCTACCTCACTTCTAATAAAATATACACAGAGTGTAACTTAAGCTGGGTCTCGTCATTCTGATTCCACATGACTTACAACATCGTCAATAGGGATGTGACCTTACACACAGACGCAATGTTCTTTCTTTCCGTAGTCGATGGAAAACACAACAACACCCGGGTGAAGCGGGGAAGGCAGGGGAGGGGAAATGTTCATTATTTATAACAGCCGCGCGGTACGCTCTTGACATAAGCGAATGAATGGCATGAGTTTTTGAGGTTAAGTGCGATGAGCGTATTTATTAGGTCTCATGGAAATCATTATGTCTCCCTTACTATCATGGTTAGAAGTATGATCTGCGTGTTAGAAAGAGAAAATATCGCACTTTATTTTGAAATTTAAAAGTCAACCGCAAAGTAATTAAAATGTATACATTTATGAAAGTTTCCGACCGCAATTTGAAAGTCAATTATGAATCTGTGAGAATTTTTTATTAATTATTTTTACATCAAACGACTAAAAAGTGAGGTGACAGTATAACGTTTATAAAACATTTTTATATAAATTACGTACTTATGTGTTTTTATTTTTTTTCTCTTTAAAAATATGATGGTAGACGCATCATTTTTGTAGCCAAGCCTTCAGCAGTGTTTATTGAAATCTGTGTTTACCGCGCTCCAATATTCAAACAAACGCAGGAGACGACAATGTGGAAAAAAACAAAAAATGTTCTCGACGTTTGTTGAAAATTTTGTTGAAGCTGGAGTTTGAACTTTATGGAAACAATTAATAACAAAAATTATGATTCATGGTTTATAGTACGGCAAAAGAACTAAAAAGACATTTTTTGAGTATTACTCAAAATTAAAATAATTGGAGATTGCTGTATTTGTTTCAACACGCCTCATATTATACCTGTTAATCCACTGCTTGGAGATGTAGAACTTGATGTCATTGAGGTCCAGTGTGGTCTCCAGTAGCTCCACTGCCTGCTGCCGGAGGGAGGCCATGCGTGGGTTGGATTTCCTGCAAACCAGAGACGATAATTAGCCACATGTATGGAGCAAAACCAGAAGACAATAGAGGGCCGTGTTTTCATGTAAAAGGAACAATAGTGATATTCATAAGAGTCCTCAGGGTCACATTTGATCCCAAACTTACCTTTTCAGATCATATAGTGGAGTTTGCATCACTGTGTTACAAATTTCTTCGATTTGTGACAAGAACAAGTAAACCATTTTCCAAGCTCAAAACAATGACATTTATGTTCAAATGCATTGTATTATTACCTATCGAGTAAACGTCTGTTTTAAACTACTCAGCACTCAATCCTACAATAAACTATTAGGGAGCTACTTGACTGTGGTCAAACAGTCACCGGTTTACTGCCCTGTTAATCCTATGATTAGAGTTAGTTGACGGGATTGATTAGGTCCACGGCAGCACGATCAATTGAAAAAATTGCATCGATAACTTTCGGTAACTTATCATCATTCTCTAGCCACTGAAGCGATTTATGTCCAAATTCGGACCGCTTTTATTTTTCTGCGATTGATATCGATCCAAAATTGGACCACATTTAACGAACCTACAAATATGGGATAAACGGTGAAATCTAGGTGGATTTATTAGCTTTAAAACAGAGTTAACAGTTTATTTGTTTCAATATTAATATTTTGAGGAATGATATTAAATCGAAATTAACCAAATCAAAAACTGAACAACAGTCGCTCGAGTGGTTAACATGACTGCAGATCGCCAACGAATAAATAACAGTTCACAACGATTAAGTGTTATTTAATATATTCACCGTCAACTGTTCTTTGTACGTTAGCAATCTGCGGTTGCCCTAAGGAACGATGAGAAGTTACCGAAAGTTATCGATATAATCCTTATCAATCGACCGTACAAGGGGTCCTGAGGCTCTAGATATTCCCGTCTGACCCTCCCACCATAAGAAAGAAGAAGTTAATTGACAAGTAGTTACCCCACAGTTTACTCGGAGGTGGTGAAATATCCATTTACTTTTAAAAAAATTCTTTACTCAGAAAGCATCATGAACATGGACTTACTTATAAAACAGTACGTAAGCTTCGCAGGCGGCAACTTGTGTGGGGGTGCAGCCCGTGACGTACTGGTCGTCAAACTCGAACCAGCGTTCCGAGGGCTGGTTGCGTGCCACGCACGTGTAGTGGCCCCCTCCCGCCGTGCCCACGTGGCAAATCACCGCCACCAGGTCGTACGTGGACACGCCGGACGTGCAATCTAGAATGGGCAAAACATAATCATTTCAAGCAATCCCTAGAAGCATAGAAACAAGGAAGATAGATCATGAAGTATTTTATATTTTTTAAATATTTTTCTTTTACATCAACTCCAAACAGGACACCCCGAGAAAAATAATTTCCTTCAGGGCCTATATCATCTTTGGGAATACGATGTGGAGGTTATTTTTGAAGAGGAAGCAGGTCTTGAAGATGTAGGAAACACAGATGCCAGCAAATCGTTCCAAAGCCTCTCTTGGACTTAAGAATAAGGACTCGAAGAAATGACCTGTTTTCATGTTACAAATTTGTAGGACATGTGCTTTATATGTGAAAAAAAAAATGAGTTGAATACGAATATTTAATAATTTAATACTTAACAATATTATTTTAATCACCTTACGCCCACCGTTCACGTAGCTACTTACAAGCGACGCTACCGCTACCTGTCATACCATTTTGCTAGTGCAGCGCCTAGCGGCGTTTTCAAGCACTAATAATAGTACGAAAAATGCAGACGAGCGGCGATCGCGTCGCTTGAACGTAGCTCCATGGAAGAACGGCGTTAGTCTTAAACCAATTTATCTGTTTTACTAAAACTGTATTTTTTCAAACCTATTTGTATTTGTAAATGTTACTGTATTTTATATAATCATTTGTATTTTTTTATATTTTTTCTACTGGATGTATGAACAAATTTGCCTAAATAAGTATTCAAAAACAAACAAAAGAAATTTCAATCATGTACAAATGTTTAGCATGCGTTAGGCATGTTTCCCGACTGTGCACTGGAGCTGAAGGGATCGATGACTCTAGTTTCTTGGGGCATCTTCTCTTTTTTAAGATTAGGGAATCTATCAAATGGAGAGAGTCAAGGGAAAATGGATTAGAATACACAGTAAGAATGTGGGTACCTTTATAGAATACATAGTAAGAATGTGGGTACCTTTATAGAACACATGGTAAGAATGTGGATACCTTTATAGAATACATAGTAAGAATGTGGGTACCTTTATAGAACACATGGTAAGAATGTGGATACCTTTATAGAATACATAGTAAGAATGTGGGTACCTTTATAGAACACATGGTAAGAATGTGGATACCTTTATAGAATACATAGTAAGAATGTGGGTACCTTTATAGAACACATGGTAAGAATGTGGATACCTTTATAGAATACATAGTAAGAATGTGGGTACCTTTATAGAACACATGGTAAGAATGTGGATACCTTTATAGAATACATAGTAAGAATGTGGGTACCTTTATAGAACACATGGTAAGAATGTGGATACCTTTATAGAATACATAGTAAGAATGTGGGTACCTTTATAGAACACATGGTAAGAATGTGGATACCTTTATAGATTACATAGTAAGAATGTGGGTACCTTTATAGAACACATGGTAAAAATGTGGATACCTTTATAGAACACATGGTAAGAATGTGGGTACCTTTATAGAACACATGGTAAGAATGGGGATACCTTTATAGAATACATAGTAAGAATGTGGGTACCTTTATAGAACACATGGTAAGAATGTGGATACCTTTATAGAATACATAGTAAGAATGTGGGTACCTTTATAGAACACATGGTAAGATTGTGGATACCTTTATAGAACACATGGTAAGAATGTGGGTACCTTTATAGAATAGATAGAAATAATGTGGGTACCTTTATGAAGGTAGGGGCGCATGTCCAGGCCGGAGAGAGGGAAGGAGACCTTGGCACCGATCTTGGTGCTGGACATGAGCTCGTGGCGGAAGCGCTTGAGGTGCACGCAGAGCACCTCGGGCAGGCCAAGCACCTTGGAGAACTTCACACCGTTTCGTAGCTTGTTACATTTCTCACAACTGTTCAATAAACACACAACACTTATTAGAGACAAACAAGACATTTTATACACATAACCAAATGTGATGGCCGTACAAAAGATAAGATCTAATCATTAAAGACAATATTAGTGACTCTCAATTGAAAATTTGAAACAGAAAAGTAAGAAAAAGATTCAGTTGCATATAGGAATTGAATCCAGGACCTTAATCTAATCTGCTTTAATCAGAGGGGATGACTTCTGACAAAAAGGAACCGCCGGTTGCTTTTTATCAAATATCTATAATTTTTGTCGGAATATTTATCAAAATATGTTTGTTCATTTTTGATAAATATTCCGGTTCCAAAAATAACCGGTTCTCAATAGATGTCATTGGTAGAGATGGAGACAACTGTCAGACGTTTGGGTCTAATTCCGAAGTTAAACAGTTACGAAGATAGCCGATCAAATCCGATCTACGGGCGGGCACCTTCAGTGAGCGGTTCCCCCGCTTCAGATTATCACAGAGCATCCTTTAGAACGGACATTAAGTCCAGTTAGATTTCAGGTAGATCATTGTAAATACAATACGCATATAAACAAGACTTTTAATCTAGATAAACCCAAGTATTATTGAAACTCCCGATCATCCGAGTTGTACTGTTAATTAGAGGAAACAATAGTACAAACAACAGACAGTTCCAGTGACAGCAAAAGGAACTGGTTCCTTGTAACCGTGACTGAAATATTCACCATCTCTATGTAGGTAGGCACTTTACCTAACATAATATTGGCCACAGAACCAATATCTTCAAAAAAAATTAGGTTAGGTCAGTTAATGGAAGGTGTAGAGACTGACCTGTACATGTTGTCCCCTTTGAGTTCGTCAGCGCTGAAAAAGGCGGCCAGACAGTCGTGCAAGGTGACGGCGGGTCCGTAGAGCCACGAGCGGAACCAGGACAACAGCCACCACATCTGCAGAGTCAAATTAGGTTTCATTTATTGTATTAGAATTTGGTTGATAGCAAGATAGGCATTAGAATCTTTTCAAATGATTTTTTGGTAGGACGATGCAAAATGTTTGTCTTGCGCCTGATTCTATTTACGTAATACGTTTTTGTAAATTGTACTGTCTAAAATATTATATAATTCACAGTATCAGTTATTTGAAACATGCAACAAATGACAGAAAGGAAGTCGGTCACGCCGCCTGTAGCGCCCTGCGCAACTTGGTTTGTTCCCCTTTTCCTGATTAGTCGGTCCATCAATTTGAAAGTATATGATTTTAATCAATTCATTGATAATTTTTTAGTACAATACACGTTAAAAGAAAAATGAATAAACAAAAAAAGGAAATTAAAAATTCCAGACATTGTTAGACATGTTACAGCATATAAACAAATCACAATGCACCACAATAATGAAAAATAATATGCCAAGTGCCGATCGGACAAACCATCAGTTTCAGTTAAATAATTTAACTTGTCCCGTGCCAGGCGTATTTGGAAAAACCGAGCAGAAATTACCTTCCTGACTTTTTGTCAAATATCCGTATAAAAACAAAGGAATTGTATGTTATTGTAGGCGTGTGTGTGGTAAAACCATGTATGATCATGTGAGAAATGTGGAGATACGGAAAGAATGCAAGGCTGATGTAAGCGTAATGAGTAAAATTAAGAAAGGAACCCTCAGATGGTTTGGGCATGTAGAGCGAATGAGCGAAGAAAGGAGCGTAAGGAGAATATATGATGGAAGTGTGAATGGTATAAGAACTAGGGGACGTACGAGGAAGACACGGCACGATCAAGTGAATCAGATACTTGAGTCGGGCCATGTCAAGAGTCAGAAAAATAGAAGAGTATATATGAGACGATGTATGAATGTGAATGAGGCAAAGAGTGTGTGCCAAGACCGAGGTGTTTGGCGGTACGTCCTCTCTGCCTACCCCTGCGGAGAAACGGTGTGATGGTTAGTTAGTTAGTTTTCTGTTTATCAGATAATGTATCTTATTACAGCGTCATCATAGATTATTCTACCTTCCTGCCTGTAGAACTAATCTGCCAATGATTCTCCCGGTAGGGAGGAGTATATTGCTCCTGAACCTAATCTCCTCCGAGATTGATATATTTGGCGTCGGTAAGGAGAGATTCAAAAGAGAAATTCTTTTGATTCTTGAAAGAGTCTCTCCACATTGACGAAATCATCACCACTGCCTGGAATTTTTTTATTCTTTGAAATTGCGACATTCTTTGAAATTTCTTTTACATTTAAACTATTTTTTGTAATATATTTATATGACATTATTTCTTACATGTAATAAATTTAAATTTGTAATTGTGTAAGAAATCAATAAAAAATGATTATTATTATTATTATTCATATATATTACATGATAATATCGTTACAAGTTTTCCCAGAATAGCTTAATAACTCAGATATGGGACATACGTCATTCCTATGTCTACCTACGTTAAATTATCGTGAAAACAAGCTTATGTGTCCAAGCGGTTAAGCAGAAAAAAAAAATTCTCCCATTCAACAAACAAATATCAAAAAAAAAATATATTTATACGAATTTGAACTGATTTTATAGTTTCTACACAAACCTGAATATACTACAAACTACATGAAAACCAACAATTGAAAGGTGTTTTCGAAGAATTAATTACATTTATACTTCTTTATAAAGATGACAGCTGGTAAAGCGGGAAAAAAATATGACAGCCGAATGTCATAGAATTTTACTTTAAAAAATATTCAGAAGGGCTAGGTTAATAAAATTAACTGTTACGTCAATAAAAGTATTGGCGCAAGCGATTCTGGCCTTGTTCTTCATACAGTTTCTTTATACATAAAGGTTAAAATCGCATTTAAAAAAAAAAAAAAATTTGAAAATTAGTACCACGCGCGCCGGCGCGTTTACGGTACAGGACAGGTTAATAATTGAGAGCACGCTACCGGCCGTCATCTTAGGCCTTGTGCTGTCATCTATGGTTGAGATTTTAAAACAATTTTTGGTGTGAATATAGTACTTATTTCGAGAATGCTGCTTTTGCCCTCGTTAAAAAAATTATACCGCTGAATTTTATAGTGTTATAGTGTTAGAGAGCCGTTGAATGCACCTATATTTAACCGTTTTATCATATATTTTTAAGATTCATAATTCCGTACGCCAATTATGAAAATTGTTAAAATTATAAGCATGAATTCTGCATATTACTTACTATAAAATTGGTGCCTATTTGGAGAATATTGAATGTTATGATTTCTATTGGTAGTCTATAGCCTAGTCGATAATCACAGATATAAATTTAAATTCGAATATGCATTATTTAATATGTAACACATGATCAAAGGTTTGTGAGAATTTTTTTTTCAATAATATCGGTTTGCAAAATGTCAATAACTGATAATTCAGAAGAAATGCGAGAAATTACTTGTGGAAAAGTGAAAATATGAAGTTATCTTTGTGATTAATCGCAGTTTACAAAGAGCGGGAACTTTTGAAATAATTCCAATAAATGTTTTAACAAATCTCTTCAAATTGGCCACATTTTGGCCGGCGAGCACTCAAGGGTGTTTGCAAATTGGCCAAAATATGGCCAAAAACGCTTCGGTGGATAAGGGCTCAATTAGCAAACAATCATTAGAGTATAATATTTTAATTAATGAAGATAATATTAGCGAAAGTCAATCGAAAATCCGAAACAGAAAAATCAGAAAAAGATACGGATACATCTGGGACTCGAACCCAGGTCCTCCGGCAATCCGGGCCAACGCGCTATCCACTGCGCCAACGTATCCCTATCCGATTCGGTCATTTTTAACTGTATCATACTTCGACTGAAAACCACCAACATTATTTTCATTTTTCTTATCGCATATTTTTATTGGCTGCTACCTTTATGTGTGATTGCAAGATTCAACTCGAACTAAATGCCCTCTAAAAATCTGCGATAAGAAAAATGAAAATAATGTTGGTGGTTTTCAGTCGAAGTATGATACAGTTAAAAATGACCGAATCGGATAGGGATACGTTGGCACAGTTGGATAGCGCGTCGGCCCGGATTGCCGGAGGACCTGGGTTCGAGTCCCAGATGTATCCGTATCTTTTTCTGATTTTTCTGTTTCGGATTTTCGATTGACTTTCGCTAATATTATCTTCATTAATTAAAATTTTATAATTTGAGGTTTAACTCTTTAAGTTAAAAAATTAAAAATAAAAATAAAAATCATTAGAGTGTTCATTTTATCTCTTCAATTATTGTTAGAAGGTATTCTATGCGGTTTGTTTATTGAAACTGACCCAGCCCTCCTGTGAAGCGGTGGCGGAGTAGACGGCATCGCTGCAGGCCACCCCCCTGCCCCCTCGCCCCTCCCCGGGGCTGCCCCCTCCGCTCTGGGGAGCTCCTGAGCCCCCGTGCAAGACGGCCATGTGGTCCCGCGAAGGGATTGGCAGGGACAGGTCCTGGAATGTCTCCACGCGGGTTGATATCTGAAAAAAAAAAAAACAATTAATGAAAACTATTTGTTGAATGTTACTTGAGTTCAACAGCTCGGCTGTGGAACGATTTGCCGGCCTCTGTGTTTCCTCCTTCCTACAACATTCACTCCTTCCTCTCCTCAAAGAGACCCTCCATGCAGCATCTTCAAAGAAGACATAGGCCCCGAGGGAAATTATTTGCCTCGGGCCTCCTGTGTGGAGTTAATATAAAAATTTTTTTAAAAAAAGCAACAAAGTTTGCCGTCTAAACTCTGCTTCATTGATGTTAAACATATCAATATTCAAAGTGATTTTATTTAACAACAAGATAGCTCTCCTCACTGGCATGACAATTGGCAAGTTAGTCGTGCAAGTCGGGAGATAAAACAGTCTATGGTGTCAGTGATGGAGATAATCATCGGGAACATAGAAACTAATGCTCTCCATGATGTAGTGAAACCCTCTTAAGAAGTTTTCCTGCTTAAGAAGTTTGGTTTTTTGGTCCCTTGAAGACTGAATGGCCCAATTTTTCCCACTTATAAGGTTTTCCCGCCTAAGAAGTTTTTTTTCCGGTCCCTTGGAAAACTTCCTAAGAAGGTTTCACTGTAGTCGAGTTTTCCAATCATCCACGAATCAGTCTGAAGAAATGTGTAGCAATGTGTACATCCCTTCTTACTTGTAGATGGTTTATTCCTAGCATTTCCTAGAGAAAGTCGGTAGGATAGAGCTACGGGTAGTAGCCATGTTCCCTCAGGTAGAGAAATCTCAGAAATTAAGAAATAACATACATCGTCGGATCTGCCCTGATGATGGACACTGCAACGCTCTCCGAAACGTCGGCTAAAGAAGGAGGTAGCGCAACACAGCATAACACCCCAAAAACAAACAACGAAAATGCTTTTGGCCGTGAAAATCTAAAAACGTAAATAACACAGTCTTATTAATTAACTAACAGTTGTTTTCTACTTAATAATAATGAGTTTTCTTACCCTGTTACATGTGAGGCACTGCACCGAGGATAGCAGGCGGCCATCGAACACGTCTGAGATGACGCTGCGATAACTTCCCTGCGCCGGTACGCGCTCCCTCTCATCCCCGACGGTGTCACACGGTCCCTCCGACTCGCTGGCGTCCCCGTTCCCAAGACGACCGTCCAGGTCCGCAGAGGATCTGCGGTAGCCGCCCTGAGCCAAGGAGCGATCATGCTCACCCGATGCGGGTCCTTCGCACAGTCCATCGGAATCGAAGGTGTCCCCGCTGCCGAGACGGTTAGCCTTGGCTGTGGAAGACCTGAAGAAGGAGAATAAATATCTAGAATGCGAGCAAAAAAAGGTGCGCTGATGCACGTCCTTTACTTGCCACACCACACTCGTCACTTTTACAGTGCTAGGAAACGTTAGGTTATTTTTAGTCTAACTATGCCTGTTTTGAAGCATGGTGCCCAACCCATAATGAAGCAACGAAATTAGCAACATTTGAAAGGAAAATAAGTGCAAAATGAGAAAATAATGAATAACATGAAGGAGAGTGAAATATATCGGAATATTTGTTATGATAGGATTCTATTGTCTACGTCTATTGTCTATGCTACGCTCGGGTCACATGGTGTCATGTCAGAGTCCCCAGCATAGCCGATCGTAAGGGACCAGGTCATTCCGTATATGAGAGCTCACCAGATAGAATCTAGCTAGCGAGTCCGAAGGACGCATGTCCTCTTAAACCATATTATACTTGTACATAAAGCAATAAACATCACTGTGATATTCAAATAACCAAGTCTTTCAATCTAACTAAATAAGTTTTAATTTAATTTTAATATTTAATTTAATTTTAATTTTTTTTTAAAAGAAAGACAAACATTCCCGGGTTACGAATAACCCAACAACATTTGAAAATCTCCTACTACCACCACACTAAGTGGAAGATGTTGCTTGTGTTGTGATGGAGGACTTAGCCAGCCGAGGAATCGAACACGGAACGCCAGGGTGGGACCCAAACGCGATGCCCACTCAACTACTGACCGGTCTCTCAGTACTGAGAAAGGGTCCAGTACTTACACAAAAGACGTTAATGAAAGGATTACAGAGCAACAGTCATTACAGAAAGCTTGGATAGTTTGGGCATGTAGAACGAATGAACAAAGAAAGGAGTGCAATGAGAATATATATATGACGCAAATGTGAATGGTAGATGTTGGGGACGCCCGAGGAAAACATGGTGTGATCAAGATAACACAAAAGATAAAGAATGACCCTTCAGTTCTGTTTTACAAAGTAGATAAATATGAATTTGTCCAGTGAAATGGAGCAATATGTACTAACTTTCTTTGGTATCCTTCCTCCCCGCTGAGGTCTGCGCTGTCACTGACGCCGCTGTCGCACGTCTCGTAGGACTCTTCCTCCTCTTCAGCTTCCCCCTCTCCCTCCCCGGAGGACTGCTGCAAAGGTTGCGTGGCCTCATCTGAAATACAATGTATTTTATCACACTGATCAAATTGGGTTGAATACAGCATTTCCTCTTTGAATTTTGATATAATATGTATATAGTTTGTATTTTAAAAAGCAATTGTGTTCTTGTGAAGTTAAATATTAATTGATTGACATATTAATTATTGATTGAAATATTAATTATTGATTGAAACATTAATTGATTGACATATTAATTGATTGACATATCAATGTATTAATTTTGATCAAGATTTTAATTCGAATTTTTTTTGTTTTTTGTTTGATTATTGGGGTTTTATGCCGTGTTGTGCTACTTCCTTCTTTAGCCGACGTTTCGGACAGCGTTGCAGTGTCCATCATCAGGGCAGATCCGGCAGATCCGTCGATGTGCCCTGATCATGGACACTGCAACGCTGTCCGAAACGTCGGCTAAAGAAGGAGGTAGCACAACACGGCATAACACCCCAAAAACAAACAACGAAAATGCTTTTGGCCGTGAAAATCTAAAAACGTATCCAAGATTTTAATTGACTTAAATATTAATTGATTGAAGTATTAATTGATTGACATATTAATTTTTAATTAAATATTAAAATTAAAATATTATTTGTATGAAATATTATTTAACTAAATATTAATTAAAACTTTTTCCTTAAAACTTAATTAAAAGAAGAAAAAGTTTTAAATTTGTTTTATTATACTATTATAATGGAATTTCACAACAAATTATCAGTTTCAAAAATAGAAATATTAAATAATAATTGTTTTACCATATTGGACAGATAAGCTTTATTTTCACGATAATTTAACGTAGGTAGACATAGGAATGACGTAGGCCCCGTACCTGAGTTATTAATTGGTTGAAATATAAATTGATTAAAATTTTAATTGATTGGTTTAATACCTTTGGTGCCGTCTTGAGGCAGCAGACAGTAGCTGGCCGACCACCGGTGCCCGGGCAGCAAGCTAGACACACCACTGCTGCACTCGGACTGCGAGTGGACCCTGAACATACATCGTCACATTAATAATCAACAAATAAATGTGGATCCTAAGAATCTCCAAAAGCTTCAAGAGATGTATCAAACTTAGCCATATCCTTTGGAATCAAAGTATGTACATATAATTGGATGGCATCGTCTTTGGCTGGGAAACAGAAGCAGGGTCGCTCACAGATGAAATGGGCAGACGATTTTAAGAGAACTGCAGGCTTTGGATGGTCAAAGGATCGGCAAATCAAAGGCTCATGAAAAGAACAGCATTACAGTCAAAATTTTACCTGTAATATTTGTTGGAAGAGATGTTCTCATGGGAAGTAGCCGGAGACTGTGGCCCCCGATAGAGCCGTCGGTTCTGTTCACACGCGTCACTACCACGGGACCCTGGAGAAAAAACAATTAAACCATAATTTAAAGTACAGAAATATGTACAGCAGCATAACTTTTTAGCCAATTATTAGAACCCTACAGATTCTAAAAATGGTTTTAAAAGTAAAGAGGACAGTAAAATGAAACAGCAAGCGGTAATTCTTCAACACCTTTCTCTGGAGTGCAGTCTGGCTTTATTTAGCTCAGAGGATCCATAAATCTGTGCACGCGAGGTGGCTAAGGTATCCTACATTCTCTTCTCCGTCAAATCCTCTGGAGCGGGAACACAAAGCGGGGGTTTGACTATCGCTGTGCTGGAGCAGTGAGATTAACAAACACGGCATTTAATGCACTCCGGTAAATTGGCTCCTTGGATAAACTTTCGGAATACTAAGAAAAATCAAAGGTTCGCAAGAGAATTGTAAATAGAGTTAAGAGAGAGTACAACCAAAGAACTGCCAAAAAGCTCGCAGACTAAATCTTGATTACCAGTGGATGAGGACATTGTTTATTTATTGTTTATTGTTTCTTCTTCACATTTTAGGTGTAACAGTTTACAATACAATTATTAACCTCACTAGGACAAGCCTGTGTTGAAGTTAACAATTATTTACTTAAAGTAACAACACAAAAGGAAAAACAAAAATAATACTTCAAAAAACACAAAATAATATAGGTAAAATAAAAATGATACTTCAAAGAACAATATTGTCACACAGATAATGGGCAAGCTAAAGGCCCTTGGCACATTACAATGTAAACAAAGTAGGGTGACCATAGTTGATTTGAATTTTGAAGGACTAAGATAAATAATAAATATATGTATATTACAGGAGGCGTTGGTATCCTCGTAACGTAACATTAGGGAAAATGAAAACTCACCCTGCTTGGGTTGCCGACTGATGAAGGTCTGCTGGTTCTCCCGGTAAGGTTCCTTCAGCTCCTCGTGCAGCTGATCCATGAAGCATCGTAGGAACTCTTGGGTGTCGTGCTGGTGATATCCTCGGAACATGGGGTGTACCTGAAATAAAGCCAAAATTCCATCTCTTCACAATAATTGGAGATTGGCGATTGCCTTACGTCACCTCACGGGTCAGAAAGGAGCTTGGTGTCCTGTCTGCGCTAAATAATTATGTAGTTATATTTATATGTATATTTCATATCAACACTTGATACGGAAAATTTGAATGCTGATAATAGAGCGCAGTTTCTTACAAGTCAGTGAGCTAAGGTTTTGGTTTTTATAGACAGAGAATAGATTTTCAAAATGCTTACATTTCTGATGCCATATAGAATTCCATTAGGCACCACATAGCCTCTGGTTTTCTTGTTCCATATCTCCTTCACAAGTTTTTGGAATGATCTGAAATATTAAGACAACAAAATAATTAACATTTATTTGTGCACCAAACAAGAGTGACTAAAAAAAAAGGCAGATAAAAGATGGTGGATGCTGACTCTGACAAGACTATGATAAAGAGGCCAAGATCCTATGATGTGTGAACGAAAAAGAGACACTAATCGGTTGGTCGGCCAACGCGTTGCAACGGCGAATACAGTGAAACCCTCTTAAGAAGTTCTCGCTTAAGATGTTTTCCTGCTTATGAAGTTTGGTTATTTCGGTCCCTTAAAAACCAAATGGCCCAATTTTTCCCACTTATAAGGTTTTCCCGCCTAAGAAGTTTTTTTTTCCGGTCCCTTGGAAAACTTCTTAAGAGGGTTTCACTGTATACGCAAAGTGGTCCTTTATGTGGCCCAACATATACTGGCAGCTTTTTAAGAATTTGACCAGAAAACCATAGAAGAAAACAAGTTTATTTGTGGCACTTATTGGGTTAGGTTAGGTGCATGTATGTGTATACCTACCGGCTAAGTCCTGGCTTCTTGGAGTCAGCCAGGAAGTCGACGGTGGCTCCGCAGTACAGGAAGTACTGCGTCAGGGGCGGGGTGTTGCTGAGTGCCTGCAGCGCCGAGTTCATGTAGCATGTGTTGCCCATGTTCTGCAGACCCACCAAACCTGCCCACACAACATGCAAATGAATTACAAATTCTATTATTTTATTTACTCTATCTGTGTATTGGGCAATATGGTATCTAGCTAAATGATTTTTCCCGTGTGCCAGCAAAAGAAAACGGATTGATGCCCTCTAAATGTGGTGCTGGAGAAAAATGCTCAGGATTCCGTGGACAGCCAGACGTACAAATGTCTCCATCCTAGAAGAGCTAGGCTTCCACAATAGGCTTTCAACTATCTGCCTACGACGTATCTTAAGACACTCTTAATACGTTGCTCGCTAAACTGAGGACTCCAACTTGGAGAAACTGGTAGTCACCGACAAAGTGGAAGGCAGAAGAAGCAGAGGAAGGTTACTAATGCGCTGAAGTCACAAAGTACCACTGGCGTCTGGTACTAGGGTGTCCTTGACTCTCCACGCAGAGCAGAACCGCGAGGAGTGGAGGAGCTTTGGCCACCATTGAAATTGGAGTAGGGGACCCTCAGTAAAGAGGATCCGACTTGAGAAGAGAAGAACCTCTGTATTAGTATTTTCTAGTGTAATATCAACCCTTTGGAATAACAAAGTTCCATCTGTTGCTTTAACGTCATGCGATAATGAACTCTAAGGTAGCTTCCCATAGATCCCATAACCGCGTGACGTTTCCGCAGCAGATGGAACCTTATTATTCCAAAGGGTCGGATATGTAAATTCCATTAAAAGAAATGAGATCAAAACCCACCTCTGGGCTTTCCATCCATGATGCATTCCTCTTCCTCCCCCACATCGCTGGAGTCCTGGTCGTCCCCCGCGTGATCAAGGCCCCCAAGTCGTTCCAGCCCCCGCTCCAACCCGGCTGAGGAGCCCCCGCGAGCACCCTCCATCTGCAAACGCAACAAACAGCCTGTAAAATTGTTATATGTTATAAAATATAAGAATACAGTAATAAATGATTTTAGATAGCACCCCAAACGATTGCTTAAGCATGCTCGTTGCAAATCAAACCTAATCATCAACAACAGAATTAGATATCTCAAGAAGTGACCCAACGGCAGACCGAGAAAGAGTTGGATAGATGGAATTTATTAATTTCATTATACAGTGAAACCCTCTTAAGAAGTTTTCCAAGGGACCGGAAAAAAAAAACTTCTTAGGCAGGAAAACCTTATAAGTGGGAAAAATTGGGCCATTTGGTCTTCAAGGGACCGAAAAAACCAAACTTCTTAAGCAGGAAACACCTTAAGCGAGAACTTCTTAAGAGGGTTTCACTGTATTATTAATTTATTTCTTCTGACAATGGTCACACAGAGAAGAATCGACGTTTGTGCGCCGATTGACCAGGCCATTTTGTTTTGCGTAATTTCAGTCAGTCCGCAACGAATTAAACTTCTTGTCCCGGATTCACGATACTGATCCAGTAAAGATATTGATCAACTTGCACGTCACTAGGTGAGATTTGACAGCTGACCGCTTGGCAATAGATTTCTATCCTGATGTTGGGAAACGACAGGTATTCCAGTATGCACCCTTTCAACCTGCCAATTTTTATCAACCGTGATATTGAATTTGCGTAAAACTCTAAAATTCAATTGATCTTGAAACTGTCGTAAGATTCTGCAGATCAAAAACCAACATTGGGAAGGTTGTGTGGAAAGAATACCAACCAGAAGATATTCAGAGGCAAACTGAGTAAGAAGTGAATATGTGGAAGAGAATCGGAGCAGGACGAGAAGAACTGAGGATTGGAGGCGAAAGGTGAGGTTCTGCGGCCAAATCCCACTATAAGAAGTAGCACCGTGTCAACGATGACCATCAACTTTAAATTGACGAATGATTGTCTCATTCCGTCAGCAGTCAAGTGTGGCTTTGGGTAAGTACCTGAGTGTGGGCTGCAGCCTCCTGGTGTAGGGCTGCGCTGGCCAGAGCCGCCCGGGGGAAGACCTCCATGTTGCAGCGATAGCACCACACCCGCTTGGTGGTCAAGTTCAGGTGAACGCAATGTTGGGGCTTCTCCTGCAACATGAAAACAATCATTACTGCAAGTTAATTTATGAAATTTGATCCATAGCCACAATGGGAATCTGAAATAATAGTGTATTGGTAATTATACGATAAGAGGTGACTTGTGCGGCAATCAGTTTAAAATAGATTTTTTTATTCTATATGTTGTTATTTTTTGCAATGAATCACATTATCTTAATGTACTTTATAAAATACATCACGATTAAATGTCCAATTAAAGAACATTTTTTCTGAAATTCCTTATAAAGTCTAAAAAAGTCTCTACCCTGGCCTGTCCCCTTGTCGGTTTCAGTTTAACTTGCAGACAGTATATACCTTTTTTGTATCAGTTGCTAAACTAAAGTATGTTTAGCACGAATTTAAATACATATACTTGAGTATTATTAAGGAAAAATACAACAATATTTGTTTGTTTTCAATAATTTTTTAACTTAACTTTTGTTCCGCTTTTTTGTGTATCTACCCTAACAAATTTCGTTCTGCTCCTACAAACATAAATATAAGACGGCCATATTCCAAATAGCTCTCAAGTACATCTAAAAGCGTGAAGTTAGCAATACCAAACACACGAGCCGTTATTTGTTAGTTGTTGCGATGCGACAGTGCGGTGTAGTGGTTTCGCAAGGTGATTGTGTCTCTTCCCTGTTATAATATTCATTTAATTTATTTTGTCTTTACTCCTAATTTAATAATACTGTAATAGTTTAAGTGATATATAATTAGCCCAAAATTTTCTTATGTCAATTAAAACAATTGGATTTGTCATAAAAACCTCTCTACCCTGCCGTATTTCCCCCGGCAAGATAAGTGCCATATTGCTGATGTGTTTACCCTAAAAATAAAAATGAGGCCTTCTAAAAAGTAACATAATATGTATAAAGTGACTTTCCCTTACGTGAGAAGGTTCGTAAACGGGACAAAAATCGTAATATAAAAATTCCAACTTTTTTCCTTGACCGTATCCTCTGTGGACCTCAAACCTCTTATCGTAGAATTACCCATATAATACTGTAGCCACATACAAAAACACAATAACTTACGATAAACTATTGCCTGAAGTGGAAACCGTTCGGAATGTAGCGATAAAAAAAACAATGGCATTCGCAACTCTCGACTTGGACGAGCTAAATCACTTCACCTTGTTTGCTAATTTGTGTATTTTGTATCCAATATCTAAATCATAAATTTATCTTAATTGTTATTTGTAATACAGTGAAACCTCATCTAACGTATTTGAAATAAACCATGAATGCGTTAAAACAATAGGTTGGCTATATCAATGCATTTTTAGTGGTATTTTTTTTCCAATTCTTTAACAATTTTTAATCTTTCTTGAAGAGTAGGTATGCATAGAATAGTTCATTTTTAAGGTTGAAACGCTCAAAAACTAGAAAATAAAAAGATAACCGCACACGCGTACTACTGTGTTTAAATGTCTTAAGATAACTAATGTCAGAAGCGACCGCCAACAGCTATTGGACAAATAAATACACACGCCTGATCTCCGTGATGGCATATGTCCGTCCCATTTGAATATCAAAATCATAGTTTTATATGGAAACAGAGGCTTTGATTAGTATTTATTCTATGATAATAAACCACCTTCAGAATTAGGGTAAGTCTGACACTATGGCACAGACGCCATAACAATATGAGCTGTACTGTAATTACCTTGAAATGGCAAGTATTGTGATCGTTGTCATTCTCAGAGCAGCCGATCTGCAGGCAGTCCTCCTGAAGGCACACCCACAGGTTGGGGCCCGGCCGGTTGCAGTCCAGGCACAGGGGCACCTGCAAACAATACAGAAGATTGATATCTGAAATGGGCTACCACCGAAGATGATACAGTTACTTTTGGAACCAGTTCTCAATTGGGAAAGAATGAAGGGGGTTCCTCCAGATCGTCGGCACAATGTTGTGGGTTGACTGACAGCGCACGTGGCAGTATTTCCAATCTTAAGTTTTACTGCTTCTCTACAAATGAGAAATCCCACTCCCCGATCACATCTCCACCCCCATTCCAATATCTAATAATTTATGTCCATCCAGTATTTTATACTTATAAGTTTGTGTAGTAGAGCTGTTTAAGAGCGATTGACCAGCGGCTGAGAATAAAAGTTTAAAAATGCTTGCAACTGTACAGGTAGGTTCCAATGAGAAAGATCGATTATTCTCCGTAACAAATTTTTTAAATAAAAAATTTAATATCGATTTATTTCATTAAAAACTTGCTTTAATACATACCTACATTTAAGTAAGAAATAAAAATACTCAAAACGCACGATGATAAATTATTAAATATCGTGTACTTCTTGTAAGTATTTTTTGATCATAAGTATTTATGATTTTTCAATAAACAAAATAAGCGTGTAAAAATAATTTTGAAATATTTTAGTTTTTAAGACCTTAAATAAATAGAAAAATGAGGTATTTTTGTCACAAAACTCGGATTTATTTTTTAATGATTTTAATTTAACTAAAATTAAAATTCTGAAAACTGTGTTGACTCGATTATGTATTGATTTATTTTGTTGTATGATTATATGATTTGAAATTTGTGTTGTTTAATAGAATCTATCGTTTGAAAATTGAACAAATCTGCCAACGACCAATGGAACCTTAGTATATTAAAAATAAACTTAGTTTTTCAAATTTTTAAAACTGCGTGTACCAGATAAAATAACAGTCTTTCAAAATCAATTTATGTTTTTTGTAAAAAAGAGTCAATATGTCTAGAATTTGATTTAAAAAGGACAAATTTATGGTATTTTCTGGTAATACCTTCTTAAAGTTTCTTTCTGCATTTTTACTGTTTTTGAAATCAAGAAATATAGTATTTTTTGATATTTTGCATTTCATTCAAAATACAGACTTATAAAATCATCAAAAGGAAATTAAAATAAGTGATTTTGTGATTTTGATTTGACCCAAAATGATTTTCAATTTTTAGCAGATCCGACATTGTTCTTTGGAACCGTCGATATATTTTACCCAGAGAAAAGGAATAGTTGTTCCAAAACCGGTTGGCATTAATACAAAAAATATAGTGGTTCAAACAAAATAATATTGTATCATTCATTTAATTATAATACAATCTATTTAAATAAAAGGCAAATGTTCATATATGTAAGAGACTCAAAAACTATTAGACAGATTTCGCTGAAACTTTCATAGCTTGTTCTTAATAGTGCCAGGAGTGATTTGAATGGTAAAAGAAGTCGGGGACACCCAAGGAAGACTTGAATAATACAACAGCAAAACATTGCCAGGGCCGCTAGTAATACATAACTATGTTTAAGCATGTAAAACAGAGCAGTTTATCTGAATCAAATTTGAAAATCAATTATGACATAATATGGTGGCCAAATATTATACCCTATTATCAAATCAAAATAATGCCATAATAAATTAATAGATAATGAAGGAAGATAAAAAAAAATCACTGAATACCAATACTCTTTGAGCACTCCTTTGAGATAACTGGCTGATAAGTGAAGGAAATATTCAAAATTTCATTTTAAATTCGCAAATATAGGCAATATTATACAGAAAATAATTTAAGGATGCTGTTTTGGAGCGTCTTTTTAGGAAAGGAAGGAGAGTAATGTTGCGGAACGGAAAAAGGTGTGAGGGGTTGGTAGGATTCTGGGGGTCAGTGTGTCCAGGAGTGGTGGATGAATGAATCCTTCCCTCAAACTGTGGTGGAACATGTTCCGAGAGAGTCCTGCTGGAGCAGGTCTCCCTCAACCAGTCTCTCCCGATACAGCCTGCTAAGCAATTAGTGGACAGACGCATCCGCCGCCAAGATCCGTACAAACCTCACCCCATGAACCCGGGCACCTTGATATATTACCAAACGTAGCGAACCACTCGGGGTGACCTATGGCTGAGGTGTTGGTAATCTAATAAGTGATTCCCGGGGCGAAGGTACCCATACCCGCCTCCCGAATTGAAAATACTAGATGATTTTTGACTGGCCAGTGGCTGAGGGACAGTTGAACCCCCGATAGTTGGCCCCCGGCATACTTATATACAATATGCCGTCGGTTTAGGGAAAATAAGGAAAAAACGAAAATACCTACAAACACAAAACATATGTGTCTCCGAAGGGGTGTGCAGAGTGTATGTACCGCCAATAAAAAAGTATAAAACGTATTTTCAATCAAATGCACAAGGGATACAACTACTTATGTATATACTGCATAAACCAGCGTGTAATTACAAAAAATCTATATTATAAATAAATTCGTTAGATATCAATACAAACTTATTATTAAAGGTAATTTTAAGTCGATTTTAGGTTCGAACTTGGTGAATAATGCATAAAAAATTAAATTAATTATGTCTTTCTCCGCTTACCTTTACGGAATATTTTTATTGAAACAGTTACGCCGTTCTTCCATGGAGCTACGTTCAAGCGACGCGATCGCCGCTCGTCTGATTTTTCCATACTATTATTAGTGTTTGAAAACGCCGCTAGGCGCTACACTAGCAAAATTGTATGACAGGTAGCGGTAGCGTCGCTTGTAAGTAGCTACGTGGAAGAACGGCGTTAGATTCAGCTTTATTATTACGAAAAGTGAGTATTTGTCGGGGAAGACGAAAAAATATGCATTTAATATGTTAATTTTATTAAGATTAATTCACTTACGCAAATTTTTGGCCAAGTAAAGTGGACTTATACAACTGGATCGTCTGAAACCATAGTGAACTAACTCACTTTTTGGAATTTCTGAGTTAGAGCTTGAAATGAGGGATCCAAATCATAATCTAGCTCTACCAGAGAGAAACAATCGGAGAAATACTGTCTATAACTGTTCAAGATAGTATTTCTCTGTTTAATTCTCTCTGGCAGAGCTAGATTATGATTTGGAGCCTTCATTTAAAGCTCTAACTCAGAAATTCCAAAAAGTGAGTTAGTTCACTATGGTTTAAGACGATCCAACTTCAATTGCTACAAGAAACAACTATTTACGTGTACAAAATAGGTTATTAGGTTCTTAGTTTGGGTAAACTAAGTAATTCATGCGTATTTAGACTGAAACAAAATTTCGCAAATATCAAATCCATACAAGAGAAATGGCGGCAAAATAAATTTAGACGACACTATTGGCCAAGTACACTCCGTAATTTGGGTGTATCGAAAATATTCTGTATTATCCGGTAAGCGGAGTAATGCATATTTACCAAAATTAAAATTTTTAACAATTATAATGTTGGGGTTAATCTGTTGGGTCACCAAATGAAAGGTTTTTTAATAGCCAATATCTCAAAACACACTTTTTCACTAATAACGCTGTTTTTCTGCATAAGGGCACAATAGGGTCAAAACACGAAATGTCTTTCGTGTTTTTAAATTTAAAAAAAAACCATTAAAATTCACTTTTTTCGAAATTCCGGTAACTGAATTGATTAGTACTAGTAAATATCTAACTACTACAATTTTTTTAATTTATTTTTTTCGTCCATATTAAGCGTGTCCCGGTTTTGTAAATATTTTCCATTATATTTCACACAAGCAAGGACCGGGTTACGTCACGAACTCTGCCGCGCGGTATTATGCTCTTGCCGCCGTTTTCGCGGGCTTAATAAAATTCAAACTTGTAGAATTAATTTAATTATGAAAACGAACTTAAAAAATAAAAAAATACTGGTATTTAAGTTTGCCTGTGAACATTGATAAAAAAAAAAATTAAAAAAAGGACTCAACTTCCTAATTGCACATTGTGTAAATAATATTTTTTTCTCAATTTACACAAACATACAGACAGAGCAGTTGCATTGCTCTAAATTAACTTATTAGATTCTTGTGAAGATAGCTTTAAGAATGGTATTGAGATTTGATGGTTTGTGCCACAAGACAGATAGGCAAAACGTTCATCTTTATACAATCTTAATCTATAATCAGCTCAGTTTCCATTAGTATTTTATTTGTGAAATTCGTTACTTTTATACATAAAGCAAAAAAAATAAAACTATTTACTGTGTTTATTTAAATAATGTATGAAGATTTGAATTCAAATAATAGTAACAAACAATGGCAATATGAATGTCAACAGGTGAACTTATAAAACCTAGACCAACACAATAATAGGGCAACTAATTAATTATGTATCTATGTACACAATTAATTGCTATTTAATGACATTACTAATTGAAGTTAACACATTAAAAAAATATGTGACAACAAACATAAACAAATAATGAAATTTGAATTCAACCACTTCCGTTATTTTTACAACTAATTTAAATATTAATAAAAATCAACAATAAGCAAAGCAAATCAAAGTGCAATAATATAATACTGCCTCACACACGAATCAATCATCGTTTTTAAACCTTTGTTGTTATGACAAAGGAGTTATCCTACAACGGAATAAAAACAAACCTTGAATTTAGCGATGTCTCAAGAATGATAAACATTCTTCAGTCAATAAAAGTAAGGTTAAGATGTTTGAAGAAGGATTCTCACCTCTTTCGTCTGCCATAATTCCTTGGCGAGGACGTCGACCAGTCTGTTCAGGTGCTCGCAGGAGTTACCTTCGGCCATTCTGCAAACACACTTCAGCCGACCTCGCGGGACAAAGGTGAAATACAATAATAATTACACAAAAATGACAGACTGAATCAGCAAAAAAACACCGAAGGAAATTCGATGCATGTTTTGGGCACAAATCGCACAAGGAAACACGAGTCGTTGTCTGGAGGAAGGTTGAAGGACACTGTGAAGATAATTTTGAAGGTAATTCAAAAAGCAGCGTTAGGCGCTACATTTCAAAATATTCAGTTCAATAAATTGTAATATAATTCTTTAAATGGAAACGGAATGTTCGCGATGACAAATAACAAACGTCGCCTTGGAAATGGTTTCTATGGTTTAGAGATGGCAGTGGATGAAAGATATTCCTGTCCCGGTGACTTTGGGGTCACTGGATCGCCCTATGTTATTAATTTATTATTTTTCTAAAGAACCCGTTCTTTTGGAACTGGGTCGAAGAAAACTTTTTTGATGACTTATTTTAAACGGACAACAAAAATGAAAGTTCTTTTGAATTTATATACCTACGTTAAAATTTTGTGAAATATTTAATCAATATTTTTGCTGTAAATCTAGATTAATTAGAAAGCTAAAATAGACGCATTACTTTAAAGTCTACAGAAGTTCTACAAAGGCAAAGACTCAAGGCTCTAATAATCTCAAAATACTAGGGAACGCTGAGATCAGAAAATAGGACCCATAAAAGCTACCTATCCAAATTGACTGGGGCATCTGTAGGAAAAGTTTAGTTTAAATACATTTACGTAGACTAGAGCTTTTCAATATTAAGCAATAATTATTAGAATTAATCTAGGTATAAGAATGATACGTGTTTAGATTTTCACGGCCAAAAGCATTAAAAAGCGAAACGTCGGCTAAAGAAGGAGGTAGCGCAACACGGCATAACACCCCAAAAACAAAAAACGAAAATAGGTATAAGAATATTGTAAAACTAATAGTCAGCAACCTAAATGTAACGTTTGTATACCACTTAAATTTAAAAACACCTAAATACCCATTCTGACGGAAGGTTACGCGATAACTCTTGATGATGGGACGGAACGAGTCTACTAACTAGCAACAACTGGGGGTAGAAATGGCGATTCCAGCGACTTAGACCTGCTACAACCTTAACTAGAGTTATATCAAGCCCCCGTCCCCAAAATGTATTTAACGTACGTTTTCTACGAACCTCTCCTCTTCCCCATCGGGTACCGATTTCATGACTCCGGGAACTGGAAATGCAGTGATAGGGGATCTCTTCATTCCAGATTCATTTCAAATATCACCATCTCTACTTTGTGCCATAAACAATGACGAACTATATCTGAAAATTATTTTTCTATGCATTTGTCTATGAATGCTAAAACTATTTTCCCTCCGAAGTCCGCAAGACTTTTGAAAAAACCAAAAAAAATTACAAAAATAAAGATGGATCCCGAAATGTTTGGGCAGAGTATTGGCTTATTACTATTTAATCCAAGGGAGCCAGCTTTGCCTCGATACGAGGGAATAACCCATTATCACTGTGGTTTCAACAATTCCCCTATTTCTTCAAAATTCCTCACTTATTCCAATAGGACACTAACTTTTTCTTTTCACCACTTTTCAAAATGCACATGCTTATGCTTGACTCCCCAGATTGTGCTTTCTGTGGTCTAGAAGTAGGAACTTTAGATTACATATTTTTGGATGTTCCTCTAAATAAATATCCTCTTGTCCAAAATTGCCTTTCCTCCATTCACATCTCATCTCCTGTGTATGAACTCGATAATCTTACATATGATTTTGACCATTTAAATTAATATACAAATTCACCTTTCCTTTCTCCACATTATTCTGAAATGATGGCCTAAAATTTCTTCCAAACATTTCTTTTTGACAGTCGGGCCAAATTGACGGTTTAAAATCACAGGCAGGCACTGATAGGGTTACCAGAACGGATCATAGGTCAGAATTCTATCCATCCTGGGGGGGAGGGTTATTTTCGTTACACACAAAATTGTATATTATTGTTGTAATTGATTATTTACAGACTGACTATTTTGAACAAATTAAAATGATTTACAAAAATTTGCACGTCGGCAGAAATTTTTAAACTTGCTCAAGCAGGCCATATATAATTAAGTTTGCGGGCAACAATGTGGCCTGCGGGCCTGGGGTTATGCAGCCTTGGCCTATAACATCCTTAAAGGGAGAAAGCCAAAAAATTTTGAAAAAAAAGTGACCTGCTAAACAGAAAGAAAACGGTTTATGTAATTACCGTCACCGTGTGACACCACACAACCGTCACATAAACTTAAAACAATCTTGATTAATTTTTGGAGTGCTGTCGGTTGTCATGTTCCTGAAGCCAACGTTTCAGCCTTGCAGAGTCCACCATCAGGGCAAATGTGTAGATTGTGGTGAAAAGTGTGTTTATTTGGGTAAAATTTTGAAATAAAAACCACACTTTTAGTGTATCTGTGAACACTAGGCATTCACTTTATTATTTTTTTAGATTTTTTTTGCTTTATCACATGATTATTATCAAAAATTATGATCGAAACGATTTACAAAATCGGACAAGAGACAAAATATGGTTTAGACTTTAGAAAACAATTCACGGTAAACATACAAACATCATTATAACCTAATAGTCGCCTAACTTCAGGTTAAAGACACAAGATGGTGCTACAAATCGTTGTATTACATAAAAACCAAAACTGAATAAACTTGTATTAGGACTTGACTTGTTGTGTTTCTTCGTCACCCTGAATCTATTTATTTGTGTGTATAAATATTATTATTAATGAAAGCCTCTTCATGTTAAGCACTAGCCATCCCAAGAAGCTATTAACAACAAATATCTATGCAATAATAAATAAACTTGGTTATAAAACTTATATCATAAAATATGATTTACAAAACCTTATCTAATTATTATGGTGCCTCAGTAGAGTACATATTCATTGTTGATAATTTTATTTTACATTGTTTCTACATGATTTTTTTAACTTTTCAAGTAAAAATATCGGTAGTTTACAAAAAAAACCTTTGACTTTCAAAATTGAAAATCAGTCAGATTATTTAAATTTATAATGTGTAGGTTTATTAAAACATTTCTGGATTTTTGTACACTTGGTGTAAAATTTTTGAGTTGACCAAATGATCAAATTCATTATACATACTATAAAGAAACTAGTACTTCTCATAATTTATTTTAATTTGACCTAACCTTAAATATTAAGAAGCAACTTTGCAGCTTATTGAAACAATATCATTTTAATAGTAACATTTTTATGACTGAATAAATATTTGAGTTTTAATTATCGAAGCTAAATTAATTATTACTTATAGCTTTAACATTCACTATTATGTAGTAATAAATAGGACACGGATTTATGGTGGCAAAATCAGTGCCGAGCTGTTAATATGATTTTTTCATATCCGTAAAACACTTTTTTAGAATAGTATATGTATGGTGTTATTCCCAAAGTTTCATACATTTTTCTCAAATTGAAGTTGGAAACTATGGTTTCAAAGAGATGCACATTTTAATTTTTTATGGTCAACTTCTAGATTTGAATATAAAGAATGATTTAGATCATATTTACATTATGACAGTAATGCCCCGTTCTGACTGGGCGAGTATTTTAGTTGAGTAGCGAGTACATTAGTAACTAAACGTGTCCAAACACCACAATTTTAGTAGAGTAGGTGAGTCAGCTCTTTAGTAGATTGAATCCATTTGGTTCTATTTTTTCAGTGAGCAGAGTCCCCCTCCAGGCACTAACATGCACAGTTCATTCGTAGACACAGACAAATGCGATATGTCATCCCGTTGGAGCGAAAATGCTACTCTAAAATTCTTTACTTTTGCTGCTATTAATCTATTTTCGTGTCCATAGTTAATTTATTGTCATCTCACTCATTTATTATATTTACAGCTCTTCTAAAATAAGCATTACAATCAGCTTAATTAGCGTATTTACTTTATTGCATTGCGGCCCATCATGTCGCGACGCGCCGCTTACTAATGAACTCTACTTGACAGTAGTGCAAACACTTTTTGGTGAGTCAAGTAGCGAGTTACTCGCTACTCGACTTACTACTTGTCGGGTGCGAACAAGGCATAAGGGAGATAATATTTCTATTGCACCTATGTGATCTGTTCCCAAAAGTGAAAAATTAGACCGAGGGGTTAAGAACCAAACAAAACTTAAAGACGAGAAAAAGAATAAACCTATCTGATGTTTAGTTATATTTTTAGCTCAAACAATATAAGTACTAACCAAAATATCTGTTTTTTTATAAAATTATTTTACACATCTGGTTAGTCCTGACTTTGCAACGATCTGTTCGGGTCCCATTTATTACTAATAAATTATGTTATCTTATTAAATAACCAGTAAATAAAAAAATGAACAAACTGATAATTTTCACCTTGCATTTAAAAAAATTTTAATAGCCTAAAAAGAGTTGCCCGATTCAAAATGCAAAGAAAATCACAATTACTATTCACTGTTGGGCTAAATTTTTATACAAAAATATACGCTTTCAACAGGTACCTGAGAGTATATATAAGTGTGATGTTCAAATTAGTCTAAAAAACTATATTTTCGTAAATCTACCTAAATATTAATTAAATCTTTGTTTATAACAGGGCTATATAATATGTTTACAAGGAGTTCTTCCATTCTCACTGGTATCTCTAGAGATATTATATTAAATTATGTAAATGATTTTGTGAGGCGTTATTAGAGAAAAAAGGCAAAAGAAATACATATATACATAATACTAAAAAACAATAATTCAATATTTAGCTTTAAGGTAAGGAAAAAGTCTTCAAATACAACATAATGCAGAATAAATAAAAGAGAAATTCATAGACGCACAAAGTGAAAGACGAGCAATAAGTCTCAAATTATAAATAATATTAAAGCAATATGTGTAGTATTATTGTTAATACGATGTGACACAGTTTGAGTAAATGATTATTAATTAATTATGTAGTACTTTGAAACGCAGGTTAAGCGACAACAGCTGAAACAACTTCAGCAGGAGATTCCTTGACTTCTTCTTTCACTTCAACTTTGGCTTCACTTTCAGAGTTAGGTGCTATTTCGGACTTGACTTCTGCCACCTTCTCTAATTGGATTTCTTTATGAGCACCATCTCCGATGATGTCAGCAACCTCGGCTACAACAGTCTGGCTTTCTTCTGGTTTTTGGTCTGCAACAATTTTGTCTTTTGTGATTAAATTTTCAATGACTATTTCACTTGTCGCCTCCACTTTTTGCTTGACATCTACTTCCATTTTCACTGATACATCATCTTCCAGCGGAGGATCTTGGAAATCTTCAACAACAGCTTCTGGCAGGGCCTGTTTGGGTTCTTCAGCAACAGCTGGCTTAATTTCTTCAACGGCAGGGGTTACCTCTTGTGGTGTTGCAATAATTTCAGCTTCAATTGTTAATTTTTGTCTAATTTCATCAGCCAAATTGTCCTCTGAGCTGGGCACATCCTTTACTGGTGTTGGTTCAACAACTATCGGAGTCTCTTCAACAACTGATGGTGTCTCTTCAACTACTGGCGTTTTCTGCTCAGGAGTGTCTTCAACTATCTGATCGACTTGTTTCAATTCTTCTACTGGTTTCACCTCAATCAATTTCGTTTCAACTGGTGAAAGATCTTCAACGAGTGGATCCTTTACAACGATTGTTGGAGTGTCTTCTATAATTGGGGATACCTCTTCAACTGATTGAACCTCTTCCACCAGCATTGGTTTTGTATCTGTAACTGGTGGAATTACTTCGGTGAGTATTGCTTTGACTTCTGTAACATCAGGCACTTTTTCTACCAGAGTAGATTTGATGTCAATCGCGGGAGGTTTCTCTGGTACTGTAGTTGCTAAAGTTTTCTCTTCCACGGCGGTTGCGGCAGGTTCTGGTGTTGGTAAGGGGGCCTCAGTGGCCAGGACGGGAGGGGGCTGAGACAGCAGGGAGGGTGGGGGCTCTACCCGAGGGGGTGAGGGCTCCAGTGAGCTCTCTTTGGAGGACTTATCCGAAGACTCCCGGGATCTGTCATCTGGCCTGACTGTAACATCTCCCGATGCCAAACTAGGGTCTACGTGCCTCGGATGTTCTCCTGGGGACAGGAAAGAAAAAAAAGTGTTAAATTTGATTCAATACAATAATTTTAAGGACTTTTGGAATTCCTAATTCCTATAAGAAGTAACTTATCAAAAAAAGCAAAATGTAGAGATATGCCAGTGGTCAATGTCATATTAAAAATAATATTTGCACTAGTGTCAAAATCCAGAGAGGCAATAGGGGAATATGTTTGTATGAACAAAACGCCGCTCGTGTTTCCAGTAAAGAAGTGTTTTCCTATAAATATTGAACCAACCTTGTCTTGTTGGGCCTGTCCTTGATTGGTGTCTCGGAACAAACATATTGTCTACGATATGGTCGATGTTATCCTTCTGGGCAGCGGCGGCTGCGTCCGTCAGCCTCCCCCTGAACAAAAATCAATAGAAAACTATTATTAAAACATTCTATAACTAACTACCCATCATGCTATTTCTCTGCAGGGATAGATTTAGACAGAGAGGATAGAGTGCCACACAACTATGTCTTGAAACACACTTCTTGCTTCATTCATATTAAAACATCGTCTCAAACATACTTTTCTGTTATTCTGACTCTCAACATGGCCCTCTCACATCCTCCTCAGAGATCTCATTTCTTTAGCATTCAGTCTACTTTTATCCATCCTCTGCCAGTTCCATGCCTCACTGCCATACAACAGGATCGGTATCAGCTCTCCATTATAGAATGCTATTCAAGTACAAATTACAGTTACAAAAATAAAATAAAAGGCACAAACTTTTTACAATCAGTGACAGAAATATCCATTGAAAAATGAAAAAGTCAAAACTTCAGAGTTATGTTTCAGAACAGCAAAATAAAATTATGCAAACAGAAGAATAATTATAGTACATATTCTATTTTTAAAATTAAGTTTCAAAGTAGGCTAAAGAAAATCAATTATTTCTTATTATATTTGAGACCACTGTCTTTGTTGATTTTTTAAAGAATAACATCTTTTAGTATCTTTGAAATTGAATAAATTTTCTAACCTCTCAGCCCTCGACCATATTTAGTCAGAGTATAGTAAAATCTAAATAAATGGAATATTTCTGAATGTATCCCAAAACTAAAAACTGTTTTTGAAAGATGTTAAATACCGCCTTCAAATTTTATAAATCAAAATAAATATATAATTTTTGAAATATAAATTTTTTTAATGCAAACATAAAAAGGTTTAAAAAATTACTCATCTTACATTTTTAAAAACTAAAATAACTGATATTTTATTAGACAAATGTATCATTAACATAATCGTCAACTCACTTTTTTGTCATTTTATGTGAATTACAAAGTTTCATAATTTTTTCAAATTGCGGTCGGAAGCTTTGGTTTGATAAATGTGTACTTACATTATAATTTTTCTGTTGTTAACTTTTGGATTTGAATAATAAGCGTGGTGTTTTATTTTTCTAACACCGTTTAGATCATATTTCTCACCATGGTAGTAAGGGAGACACAACAATTTCGATTAGACCCATGAGTTGTTCAGAAAAGCGAACAAATTAGCCAGAGGGGTTAAAGAGATATGGAAGATTCAAAGATCATGGTAGACTAACGTTACATCGTGGTTACGTGAAGGTTAAAACTGCTTTAATTTTTATTTGAAACATCTTGATAGATATCTGCGTGTTAGACTGAAAAAGGGGGAACCAATCTAATCATTTGGGTGAGGTTGGGTTGGGTTGGGTTAGGTTAATTTGTCAGTGATAATTTACCTTCCCCTGGAGGGCGGGGGTACGATGGGAATGGCATTGGTAGGCCTCCGCGTGGGCAGCGGAAGTCCCTTCTGCTCCTGGGGACTGTAGAAGGTGATGCCAGTGGGGGCGGCGTACACCGTTCGCGGGGGCTGCAAATTAAAAAAACACAAGAATTATGATTTTTGTTACAATCACTGAAGAAATAAACTGGGTTGTTAGTGTCCGTTGTCCGTTTTTCCTTACTTCTGGAGAAATTGATCAAACATTTTGATGAAATATTGAAATTCTTTCTTGAATAGATTATCTATTTCATTGATCTGTCTGTGGCCTGGGAGTCCAAAATTCTTGCACAAAATGGCGACATCAGTTTTCTTTCAAATCGGCACTTCTGTCAAACAAAATTATCTACAAAAAGACATACCAATTATTATTATTAGTATGTTTTTTTAGCAATTGAGCCCTTGGTAAGTTTTGATGTTATACCTTACTTTTCTGGCCTTTCCTTGTTATTTTGTCTAAAGAGTTTATGTAGTAAAAAATATCTGTTCTGGAGTCATCATGGAGTGGAGAGGAAAGACAAGGTCCTCTTCCCTCGTGGAACCAAGGAGGAGAGGAGAGCTGAGGCCCCTTCCGTGAACTCTTCCCTTGTGAGGCCTTCAGGGAAACAAGGGGGAGTGGACTGTTCCCTTGTGGGGCCTTCAGGGAACCCTTCTGGATAGGAAGGAGAAAGACTCCGATCACCTCTCACCCCAGAAGACAGGTGGAAACTTAAGTGGCAATCGGCCAACGTGGAAAATGTCCATCTCGTACAAGACCCCACTGAGAGACAGCCTGGGCTCTCATTGCCTCGCAAACTCTGGTCCGCCATCAATAGGACACGATGCTCCCATAGCCGTTGTGCCCATATGATGCATAGATGGGGCCTTAAAGAGTCGGCAATGTGCGAATGCGGTGTGATGCAGACTACCGAACACGTTGTCATTGAATGCCTGCTCCATTAATTCCCAGGCGAGATTCACGAGGTCCACAGGGCGACGCTTGAGGTCCTAGACTAGCTCGCAGACCTAGATGTCCCCCTCTGACCCCCCACCATACGAAAGAAGACGGGAACCAAGGGGTAGTGGACTCTTCCGTTGTGGGCCCTTCAGGGAACCAAGGGGGAGTGAACTCTTCTGTCGTGGGGCCTGCAGGGAGGGCCTTAATCTGGATATCTCACCGTTTAGATAAAAATTCTCACAATGTAATCCATTTTGGAAATATTCCCTAAACATATTTCTAGCAACTTAGCCATCACTATGTACAACCATGCACACTCATTTGGCATCATGACATGACCTGGCTCAAATATTTCTTTCACTCTATCGTTCCATATCTTTCTGACTACTTTATCAATAAGAATTCTCAACGTACCGTTGAAGACGAGCACTGATTTTATTTTTAATGTACTAAATGTTCCTAACTTTTAAAAAAAATAAATTGCCATCTCAACACAGGCGTTTCACACTTAGTGAAATGGGCAATACGTCATTACTTTATTTATATGTAATATTGAGATAATTAAATAAATACATAAAAATTATTAAAAGAATTCATACTAACATTGGTGACGTGTGTGGGCGGCGTGGTATGTGCGGGATGAGGTGGGTGGGGGGGATGTGTGGGATGGGGCGGGTGGGGGGGGTGCGCGTACCCCGCCGCGGGCTGGTGGTGGTAGGGCAGCGGGGGAGTTGGGTACGCGGGTCCGGGCTGATAGACCTGCGGGGGTAGAGAGTGCGTGTACATGGCGCCGTTGGTGCTCTGGAACAAACGGGATAAAAATAATATTAGATATCCCAATCATGAAAATTAGCGGCTCGGTCTGTAAGTTGTGAATACAAATGATTATTACACTGAATTAACATTACAGACATATAGACAGATTATTGTCTCACAAAATTAACTCTCAGGCTAATAATATGTTCACTTTTGGGAAAAACTCACACAGAAGTTCTCATAGAAATTCTTGTGTCTCCCTTACTATCACAGTGAGAAATTTGATACAAATGATGTTAAAAAAGAAAACACCAGGCTTTATATTCAAATCTTAAATTTAACCACAAAAGAATTAAAATGTACACCTTTATGAAGCCAAAGTTTCCAACTGCAATTTGAATTTTTTTTTTGAAATTGTGTGAATTTTTTATTAATTATTTTTAACAACAAAAAGGTGAGGTAATAATAACGTTTAAAATACGTTTGTCTAATAAAATATAAGCGATCCTGGGAAGGGATGTCACAGCTGGGATGACCGATATAAGGTCATGTGTTAACTCTACAAAGTTTGAGTTGTTTTCCGGTTCTAACTGCGCATCTTCAGTTAAAATCTCTGGTAGGACTGAATCAAAGAGACGCATTGTAAACCGTCGACTTCGGATTTCAGCTAACCTAGAGTGAATAGATTCGTTGTAACCCTTTTGTAAAAGGTTAATTGAGAGGTTGAGGGAACAATTAAGTTCCTTTGGGAGTGAACCGGTAAAGTTTATTGTTAAACTATAAATACGTATCACACTTGGAAATTGATGTACCCAAAATAAAGACTAATTGTGTACCGTTAAAATTGTGGGTTTTATTTAATTATCCCGTTACAACAGAAAAATTATTTATCTTATTCTTTCGTGGTATTTTTCTGATATAATTTTTAGGATCATTTATAAAAGGTACAATAATAATGAGATGTTTACCTGAATGTACTGGGATTGTGGCATCATAGGTTGGGGTGGAGGGGCATAGCTCTGGGTAGCTACCAGACCAGCTAAAGTAAAAAAATGCAATAAATTATTTATAAGAAAACTGTATATAAAAAATTAATAAATCGACATATTACGTATAAAGAAGAGTGTCTGTGGCTGGCGGGCGACGTAGATCTGATTTTTATCCAAATCTACAGTTTTATTTCAAGATTGATGAAAATTTTGATTGACTAGATGATTTTGAAAAGCTCTGCGTAAAGCTCGGGCAATGCCGCTCGGGACTTCAGCTAATTAGAATATATAAAGAGTTTCCATAGGTGGCTTTGTTTTTTATACATACACCTTCATTCTGAGAATGAGTTTTGCACACTTGACCATAAATAAAAATAAGAGGAGGTTCATTGTCTGTATGAGATTTAGAAAACCTTCCCATTATCTTTTCCAACTCCTTAGTGCAGAATTTTGATACTTCTTGATGAAATTTTGAACACTTGACATTAAAAATAATAAATTCACAAAAATTTACATAAGTTAGTCAACCTGATAAATTGAGTACATATGAGGGCCTTAGAAGCAAAAACGCCACTCTCCAAAAGTACTGTTTTCGGCAAATGACAAAAAACCGATCAAAGAATACTTCGCATTTTTCGTGTGATTTTTTAGTAAAATCTTAAGAAGTATAATTCAAAGTGAAATATTATAATAAAAAATGTTGCAATAATGTGTTCATTGGTCATGTTGAATTTATTTTGAATTCAGTCTTGTGATTGGCTTTTGTGGAGAGTGGTGATTTTGCTTGTTAATCGCTGTGGAGGGTGGTGATTTTCATCTAAACCCTATTTTCATTTCGATTTTTCCATGATTTGTGATCGATTTTTCTAAGAATCTCAAAAACCATCTTGTAGCTACGGACATTGCGCATAGATTGGCATTAATAACTCAATTCCGTCATTTATGGAGAGTGGCGTTTTAGCTTTTAAACCCCACATATAAAGTATGTTTTGATAAAAAATAATATATTCTTACGTGGTAAATGTGGGGGAGCAGGCATATTGTGAATAGGCATCTGTTGATTAGGCATCTGTTGGTTGGGCATTTGTTGATTGGGCATCTGTTGATTGGGCATTTGTTGATTCGGCATCTGTTGGTTGGGCATCTGTTGATTGGGCATTTGTTGACTGGGCATCTGTTGATTGGGCATTTGTTGATTAGGCATCTGTTGGTTGGGCATCTGTTGATTAGGAAGTTGTTGATGCGGTCTCTGTTGATTGGGCATCTGTTGATTTGGCATCTGTCTCAGTGGCATCTGCTGCGGCCCGCTAGCCCCGGTCTGTTGCCTGATCTGGGGCTGAATCGGCGGACTGACTTGGTGCAAGGGCGCATTCGCTTGGTGCAAAGCCGGATTGGTCTGGTGCAAAGCCGGACCCGATTGATGCATGGGCGGATTCTGCTGGTGTAAGGATGGACTAGACTGGTGAAGAGGCACATTCTGTTGATGCAAGGACACGTTTTGTTGGTGCATTGCAGCATTTGTCTGATGCATGGACGGATTGGTCTGTTGCATCATGGCTTGCGTGGTTTGGTGCTGTTGCTGGTGTTGCAGAGAATTGTTCTGTATCTGCAGAACTTGATGATTTGTCTGTATTAAGACGGGATTGTTCTGGAGCAGGGTCTGATTCTGTTGTTGGATCAGCGCTTGTGTTTGCAGAATGGTTTTGGTTGTGCTAGGTTGGTGCATGGGGGCGTTGGGTTGGTGGAGCTGTTGCGGGGGCGGCTGCTGGTGGAGTTGTGGTGGGGGTGTCTGGCGGAGAGGGAGGGGGTGGGGGAGAGAGGAGATGTTAGGAGGGAGCGAGAGGGGTGGCTGGCCCTGTTGAACTCCGGGCTGGGCTTGAGAAGGAGGAGGCTGCTGGTAATCTGCAAAAAAAAATATATATACATATATATATATATATATTTTAACGATGATTTACAAAACCATTCAGCAAACTGTCAAAATGTGGATTGCGTGGGAAATATTTTTGCATTACATTGGATTCCATAAAAATACTGTTTTTGAAAGCTTTTAAAAACTCTTTCAGATTTCAGTATTACAAATTGACAAATGCAAATAAAAACATTAAAATTTTGAATGCAAATGAAGGTAAAGATTTTAAAGTTCGCTCACTGATTGTTTTTATTGCGTAAACTGTAATTATCACTTAACACGAAACAAAAAAAAAACATACTTAATTAGATAAAGTATTATAAAAGTTATCATCCCTTAACTTTTTTCGTTTTTCATAAAAATATTTGTTAAATAAATTGTAAACCATGACAAATATTTTTCAAATGCTAAACGTTTTACAGAATTAATTAAAATTTTTCAGAAGTGTCTATTGTAAACTTTTAAATGCAAAGGCAAAGCGCGATGTTCTCTCTATCTAATATTTTTTAAATCATATTTTATATCTCACCGTACCCAAAATGAGATAGCATTACGTTTACGAATCTGTGTCAGACTGGGAGAAATATCTCCCAAAGACTCTACGGGTGATGGACTCTTGCGAGAAATAATATCTCCCAAAATTGTTCTAAGGGTTAATACAATAATAATTATAATTTAGAAACAATATAAATTGAACATTACCCGTGATGTACTGCATCTGGTGTGGCTGATAAACTTCAGGCATCGGTCTCTGCCTGATGCTGGAGTATCTCTTGCTTCCTCCGCCACCAGATCTTCCTGCACCAGCTCCTGTTGGATCAACTCCTCTTCTGTCTTCCCTTCCACCCCTGTCTTCCCTTCCTCCCCTCTCTTCCCTCGCTGCTCTATCTCCCCTGTCTTCCCTACTTCCCCTGTCTTCTCTGCCTCCTCGATCCTCCCTACTCCTGTCTTCCCTGGGGGACTCTACTGGACCGGACGGGGTGACCGGACTCTGCTGCATCCTCGGAGTCACTTGAGACTGAAAACAAATAACATGAGAACATTTCCAAGCAAAAAAGCAGTACACAAAGCATGTTCTTTTTAAAATGTAAGGTTTTTGGTAAGATCAGATATAAGACAACATTAGAGTTCGCATTCGCGGCTATTTTTTTCAGCGGGAAAGCAATGCGCAGGCGCATCAATCACACCACCTAGCGGATTATTATGAAAACTCCAATTTAAACAAGTAAAATACGGCGTTGCCAAATCTAAAGATTCACAAAAACACCGTTTAACGGCCGCGGAGTGTTCTTTTTTTAGTAAGGCTGTAAGTGTATATCTGCAAGTATTAAGTTCATATTATATATAAATTAATAGCATGGCAATCAAAATATAGGAAATCCTACATGAAAACCAACAATTCAAAGGTGTTTTTCAAGAATTAATTACTTTTATACTTCTTTAAAAAGTTGACAGCTGGTAAAGCGGGAAAAAATATGACACCCGAATGTCATAGATAATTATATATATAAATATTCAGAGGGGCTAGATTAATCAAATTAACTGTTATTTCAAGAAAGATATTGGTGCAAGCGATTCTGAGCTTGTTTTTCATACAGTTTCTTTATACATAAGGGTAAAAATCACATTAAAAAAAAAATTTGAAAATTAGTACAGCGTGCGCCAGAGCGTTTACGCCACAGGACAGGTTAATCTTTTCAATATTTTACCTGATGTAAAGAATCACTACTTGTATGCACCTCTTCTTATATATTATATTATTTCTTGACAGATTTATGAATTACTTATCTTAACCACTGGAGCGATTTTTGGCTTATTTATGCACCTTTTTAAATGTCTAAGATTGCTTTACGGCTTTAAAAATCCAATTATCTCTTGATTCGGCAAAAAAAGATTTAAAAAATATTTGTAGCTTCCACATATATAAAAATATTTGTAGCTGTTATTTCGGTCTTAAAACGAAGCTATTGAAATGCTTATCTATTATAGCCGTAAATGTTGCAAATTCGAACTTCGTAGATGATTTTAGAACGATGTTAAAAATAGTTTTTTTAAATATTTTTTTTGCCCAAAATTTATGATCAGCTGTTTATGGTTAAAATTAAGTCCCTTTTTCAAAGATGATGTACCTTTCATTATCAAGTATACGACAGAGAACATACAGAAATAGAAAATATTCTATATTGACTCGAATTAGTACCCCTGACGGCAGATTCAAAGTATCAAACATGCAGGAACCGCGCGGTTATAAACTTTACGATTTTTTAATATTTTTTTTATACTTCCTACAAATATGAGATAAACGGTATAATAGAGGTTAATTCATTGGTTATAAAGCATTTTAATAAGTTTTAATGTCTTTATGTTAAAATTCGAAGATATGATTTTATTTAATGGTGGCAAAAAATTTAAAAAATGATCGCCTGGAAATCTCGAGCAATCGAGGCAAATTTATTTATTTCGCGTGGTCGCTCCAGTGGTTAAAAGGTTCATTAAACAATAGACGCAGGATAGGGTTATTATAATATAAACTGTGAGGCATATCAAAAGATCATGCATCACCTCAGCGCCACTCACATACGCTACCGTACTGTTACGCCATCATGCCTTCAAACTATATTAGGTAAATAAATAAAAATATTTTAACTAGTTAACGCCTGAAGGGTGATTCCGAATCGTTTATGTTATCTTTTGTGTTAAGTCAGCATTACGAGACAATTTTTATACATACAAGGATTTTGACGTAGATGTTACAAATCTGTTTAAGGAACCAAACGTGACAAAATTTGTAAAGTTGGGAAGGCTTCGGTGGCTGGGTCATACGGAGAGAATGACCGAGCATCAAGCACCAAAGTCCCTGCTAAAATCTAGACCTGTAGGGCGAAGGAGCCTGGGAAGGCCAAAATTAAGATGGAGCGACAATGCCCTCAAAGTCAGGAGCTTCCAAACTGGAGAGAGCTGGTACAAAACAGAGATGAGTGGAGGAAGACTCTTGAGGAGGCCAAGACCCACCACGGGTTGTAGACCACAATTGTGATAAAGATGATAAAAAACAATTAAGACAAAAAGGCAAAATCCGTCAGATATCGCAAGGCGTCCCTCATGGGGTTATCAGCTGCCAAATTTCTGTGATTTTCAATGGCTTGTCTATGCCTGTCGTGAGTTGATGACAGTTGGTGTGAATTAATTACCTACTTAAATAACTACTTACGTATAAGCCTAATAAGCATTCGTAAATGACTATCCGTTTGACACATTATTTTGATGTTTGTACGCAATGACATTCGATTTGCAAATTTTCCCTCGACTAACATCTCTTCACTCTCATTTCTGGCGTTAGCCTAACTACTTTACAGAGATGGTGTCTTGATACAAGCGCAGTATGTAGCTCGTTAGCACGATACAAATAACTGTCAAAATGTGTTGTCCACGGCCGATTTAACATGCGTTAGGCTGTCGCAAAAGATGAAAAGACAAGAAAACAGAATCACCCTTCAGATGTCAGTAAGATAAAGGCTTAAACTATTTTTTGAAACGTAACGTAGAACATATTAAGATAGAATAGTCATTAAAGTCGGACGTATAAATAGAGGCACATTTTATTTGCACATTCATACGTGTGCCTCGCGGCGTGAAGATTAAGCGTGAACCATAATTTGCACATTCATATGTGCGCCTCGCGGCATGTAGATTAAGCGTGAACCATACACAGGTTTTACTTTATCACAAATCCTATTTAATTCAGTATATCAGTGGATTATTGTTACCTGTGGGGCCTTCCTGGAGTTAGGGCTCCTCTTGTCTTGCAAGCCCCCCGGACCCGAGCTAGGAAGTCCTGAGGAGGGAGGGGGAACGGGCAGGGCTCTGGGGCCGCCCAAAGAGGAAACATCCTTACTGTAAAAGACATAATATAGATAATTTTTAATTCATAATACGTTAATTTATATAACTTTATATCCTTCATTATGTTAATGCACTCTATAGATAACTGACCACCACAACACGGGCATGTGCCTAGCGTGGTGGTCGTAAAATTCTCAAAATATGTAACCAGCAGTTTAATGAATAAAGAAACATTTAAAAAAAATTAAAATTTAATGTATATACTGCTGTCATAACTAAAAACACCGTAATTACCAAAATTAGCAAAAATAAGTTGTGTATGTAAGTAACGTAAGTTATTAAGTATGTATCGAATTTTATTATGTTTAACAAAATAAAATCTCCTTTTTGAATTCAAAAATTGCAATTTAAACGCTATTGTAAACCATCTGCCAAATTTTGGGCGTCAATCATAACTTTACTTTTGAATTGTTATTACTATAAATTGTTCTAAAATCAGTGTTGCCATAGGAATAAATTTAAAAAATTATTTTATTAAATTTCTATACTTTCTTAGTGGACTGAACAAATGTACTTACATTAGAGGTTGATTGAGCACACTGTCCACATGCACTTTATTGGTGTCCCAGGGCTTCCTGAGCGGAGGGCCTACACCCTGTCCCCTCCCGGCTATCCCCTTCTGCGGCAGACCCCTGTTGAGGCCCCCTTGGTCGCCCCTATCACCTCTGTCTCCTCGATCTCCTCTACCGCCCCTATCCCCTCTGTCTCCTCTCTCTGGTCTGTCCCCCCTGTCTTGTCGGCCCCTATCTCCCCTGTCTGGTCTATCTCCTCTGTCTGGTCTATCTCCTCTGTCTGGTCTGTCTCCCCTGTCTGGTCTTTCTCCCCTGTCTGGTCTGTCTCCCCTGTCGGGTCTATCCCCCCTGTCTGGTCTGTCTACATCTCCAGCGGGAGTGGCAGCGCTGTTGGCATTTCGGTCCAGTTCCGAGGAGACTGGGGCAATATCCAGTTCAATGGACTTCTTGGGCGAGTCTGGTGGAGAAGAGGAGATGTTGGTGCCGTTGCGGCGTCTGGTATTTCTGGAAAGAGAAATTTTGTAAATTTTAAGGTTATGTTGAAATTTTGTAATTATTACGGTGCTTTTCTTGAATGTTTTTCACTCTCCCTTACAAATTGTCAAAAGATTAATTGATATATTTTAAAAATATTGTATTTATTTAATCCGTTGAAAAACTTCATGAGACTGTTTGTTTGGGTGCAATACCTCTCATTGTTGGCGGTGAGCGCGGGGAATTCTTCCCCGTTGGCACGCGGGGGTCCAGGAGCGCGCGGAGTGCCCCCCTTGTTGGTGTAGGCCTGCTCGTCCTCCCAGTTGCGAGTGTACTTTGCGGGCCCGCGTCTAAACAAACAAACAAAGTCATAAGACAACTCTTTTCAAAACCATCAAAACAGCGATCAATTAAAACATAATGATTTTTAAATAATCTAGCATAAATATGAGTAACTGTCTTGTGCAGACATCACATCTAATAGTTATCTTAAAATAATATTAATGTTTACCCGTATTTCCTACGGCGAAAGGCGCGTGGAGGTCCTTCCTCAGCTCTGATGTCATATCCATAAATGGCTATCAACTCTTCACTACTCTTTGGAACCTGAAAAAAAAGTAAGTTTTAAATTCAGCATTCAAATTTAAAATAGATATTACAGATTCAAGAAAATTTACTTGTGCACACTGGGATTTAAACCCGCGATCTCCTGATTCATAGTGGAGAGCCTTCCCTCGACCACGGAGGCCGTCAAACCTAAGCTACAAAAAGGATCATATAGAATTAAAATAACCCATGAACTCGAAAACCTAATTGAGCACGAGATCATTGAAAGATTCTGTAGGTGTCAAAGGCTGCATTCTCATTTTGGGAGGCGGGTATGGGTACTGCCACTCCGGAATGTCTATAAATTTGAACATACGTTCCGTTTCGAGATTGTGGTCATTTTAATAGCACAATAAAGATTATTTTCGCTAATGTGAAATCGTAATGAATATGATTTAAACGATGTTAGAAAGATAAAACACCATGTTTTATATTCAAATCTAAAAGTTAACCACAGAAGAATTAAAATGTACACATACATCAAACCAAAGCTTCCGACCGCAATTTGTGTATTTTTTATTATTTATTTTTACATGAAACGGCAAAAAAGTGAGGTGACAGTAATGTTTTTAATACATTTGTCTTATAAAATATGTGTGTGCTTTTATTTTTTTTTCGTTTTCAGTAATTTTAGTTAGAAAAAATGTAATATGTACCATTTTTAAAACATTTTCACGTTTGCATTCAAAATTTTTATATTTCAAACGTGAATGTTTAAAAAAAAATGTTTACGTCTAATAATAAAATTTGAAAGATTATTTCATTACCTTACAAAAATAGTTTTTAGTTTTCAGATACATTAAGAAATATTCTATTTATTTGGATTTTATTGTAAAGCGAAAATATTCTGACCTGACAGAATTGCCCAAAGGGTTAATTTAGCATCAAGAATGCAACATTATGAAGTAGAAAAATGGATTAACCTGTCATTGGCCGTACGTACTCCGGTTTACCATCGATTTTGGAAGCGGTTTTGTCCCTTATGTATAAAGAAATTGTATGAAGAACAAGGTCAGAATCGCTTGAGCCATTCTCGTTCTTGACGTAACGAAATACTGGATAGCGTCTAGCCTCTCGGAATAATTCAAATTAATTCACGATGACGCGCCGGGCATCAAAGATGACCGACAAAATGGCCGCCGCTTGATAATATGAACGGAGTCGTATTCTAAGTAATTTTTTCATTGTTTTTTATATAAATCCATTGTGGAAAGCATAGATTTGAGTGATTATATTATATTATGTATTTTTATAATATCACAAAGAGATATTATAAAAATTGAGTTTGTAAGAAAGGTGAGAACTGTCAAATATTTTACGTCGTATTGGAAAAATATATTTTTCCTATGCTGGCTTTCAACAGGTTAAAGAATAATGCACATAAAATATTACCTGATCATTTTCATTAAACTTGTCGTGCGACCATCGGTCGGGCGCAGTGGCCCTGGTGTGGCGGGGCTTCTTGTCCCCCGTCTGCGGTGTCATTGCGTCGCCCCGCTCCCCGCGCTCTCGCGGGGGGCCCCCGTCACCCCCGGGACCTCCCTCACCCCCTGTGCCCCCGCGGGAAACAGAGTCAGGGCCTTCAGGCGTCTCCCCACCTTCCTCCTCGCTGAAAACAAAACAGATTATTTAAAATTATATTTTAAAATCTTAACCTTTCCTTTGCGAAAAGGGGTAACCTAAATATCTGAAATTACTATCCTCATTTAAAAATGCACATAGTTTTTAACCCTTTCGCATTGGAAGGGGGTAATAAACGTCCCCCAAAAGAGAGTTTTTAAGTTGATGTTTACATCACATTTCCTATAATTTAGGTAATCTTAGAAAAACTATTCAGTAATCAATCTGCTTTTAAAAAAAGGTTAACTTTTAGAATAGCTCGCCACTCTCAGTACAAATATAATATCAAATAAGAAAAAAAACATGGCCGAACTGTCAAATCGTATGAAATTTTGAAACTTTGACAAAAAATGGAACTTTAATGCAGTATTTTCCATTCCCATGTAAATATTTGGCTTTTCTAGTAATTAAGTAGAATCAGAGTGTTATTTCAAAAATATATTTTAATTAACATGGCCAGCTATTGTGATCAGTGACAAAGTGTGATTGAAAAATATATTTTTGGTTTTAATAGAAAAAAAATCATCAGACAAGAAAATGACGTCTACATTTTTTACTCCAGATATGCTCAGGAGTCACTGGTAAACATCCTTTGGTTACGTGCTGCTACACCCTTTATATGTACCCTATTTAAAATAGCAATCCACGGTAATAGCAAGATTCTAAGTCTAACATATAATGGATGCAATTAAAATTAGGAGATAAAATATTGGGATTAAGTTAGATTTAAGTTAGGCAAGTTGGTTTTTTTCACATTTATTATAAGTCCCGTGTCAGAGAATTTAACACAGATTGGTGGCGACTCGAGTCTCGTGATTTCAGTAACGACTTGTATGGACCGTGTGCGACAAGTTCTGTTATTTGTAATTATAATTATACTAATAATTTAACATAAAAAAATGACTAATTAAAAATAACAAAAACATAAAACATAACGGAGCACATAACATGATTATTGGATACGCAAGGTTAACAAGACAACAGAATGGTACGTATGAGATGATGTATGAATGTGAATGAAGCAAGGAGTGTGTGCCAAGACAGAGATATGTTCCTGGAAACGGCATTATGGTCAGTTAGTTAGTTATTAGTTATTCTGCTGTAAAATAAAGTTACCCGGGAGCCGTGCGGTCGTCATGCTCGTAAAAAGTTCCCCTCTTGGGAATGTACTGAGGGTTTCTCCTGTCCTCATCGTCATCCACTTTCTCCACTTTCTGGGCCGAGCCAGGAGTTGCCTGCAGAAGAAAATCAACAACAAAACTTTATTATAAAATGATATTAATATTTGTACTCATACAGTATTTGAGTGCGAGCGGAAGGAAATGGCAAGTGATGGAGCCCTTCTTTTCTATTAACACATTGTTTGCGGCAGACGCTTAAACGCATATTTTTCATACTGTAGGTAAAGAGCGGGATATGCTTAACCCCTTGGGCACATAAGCTTGTTTTCACGATAATTTAACGTAGGTAGACAAAGGAATGATGTATGTCCGCACCTGAGATATTAAGTGTTTTTTGTATTTAAGTACTATTGGTGGATGATAGATAACGCAAAGACGTGTCGTTATTCGGTGAAGTAAAAGTTAGGCGCAAACTCTCGTGAGACGTGTACTAGGTACCCAGCAATTGTGCACGTAAATGTCTAAGCTGCACTTGAAATAGTGGAATTATTTTGTTTATATCTTTACATTTCTTCAGTGTTGTAAACACCGCGATGTTCGTTGGTTCAAGACATTCTCCATTTGCGTTTCTGCCTCCATTCCGCGGTTACAAATTACTAATTTCAAACAAAATACCTGTCACTGTATGATATATTCGTTATTGATCGTTATTAGTTGTATTTGAAAAGTTATTTGTTACACATTGTTTTCATAATAAACAGAACACCATCGAAAAAATCATCAAAAATCAGATTATCCCGGAAGACTTTATTAGGATATTAGAAAACATACATTGGAAAAGATTGAAGGCACTGGGAAAAATAAGAATCTACGAAGGAGATCTCTTCTTTCTTGCACTGTCCAAACTCATTGCCTAGGTAGACTGTTGGGGTCGGCTCTTCTCGTTCTCAGGTTATAGCTTCTTCGGTGTATCGCTTTCATCCAGGCCGTTTCTCTGTAGTATTTTAGAGAATCGAGTCATCCAGGAGTGGTCTTTCTCTGGATGAAGACGTCCTCTGTCGATGAAGCTCTATCGACATTGCCTGGTTCACCGTGTGGTCTTATGGTCTCCGTCTTATGTGCCCATACCATCTCAACTACGATAATCTACGAAGGAAATGTCGTGTGTAAACTTGATATATGTGTAAATTCTGTAATGTATATCATTACATAAAGGAAACCCGTTTCCAACGATATCATACTTTGAAGCAATATTAATCTTTTTTATATTTTACAAAATATATATTGTGTTGAACATGCATAAAATGACTAATTATTAGACAATACCTGAGAAGTGCAAGGGTATTTTCAAAAATCAAAAATTTAAGCTTGAATATCATAATTTTGTATCTAAAAATATAAAAGTTTGTAACAAGACATAATAAAAGATTTTATTCAGCGTAAGAAACAATTTTTTTTTATTAAATATAGTACATACTTCAGAAGTTATAGCTATTTTACGTGAAATGTAATTTTGAGGGAAATCTGAAAAAATCGGCCGCTTTAAAGGAGATTGACAACAAAAAAAACAGTCGCATACATTGTGTTAATAGTGCTCGTTAATATTAGCCTATGGAAAAATATTAAAATAAAAGAACATACCCACGTAGATAAAAAAAAAATTATGATCATGTTAAAATCTCCATCAATAAATTACATAAGACCAATTTAATACATTTTTTTTTTTTTATATTAACTCCAAACTTTCGAAAAAAAAATTGGGGATGCTGTGTTGAGGGTCTTTTTGTGGAAAGGAGGGAATGAACCTGCGGGAAAGTTGTGGGAGGGAACTTAATCTGTGGAAATAATACCGATAAATCAAAGAAATCTTTTGATCATGAATTCAAGAAGTATTTATCAGGGTCGAAATTTTCACAATTAATCAATAAAAAAATAAATTATTTGAAATTTAACAGCACTGTTTTCGCCCGCTAAATGAATGAATATACAATAATTCCACTAAAAACAATAAAACATAAGATTTAATAAGTTCTATTTTACTTTTGAATAAATAATAAAATAAATACTTTATTATGGTTGTCCCATTTCGTTAGAGCCGCACAATTATTAGCCGTTTTCAAAACAAATAAAGTTATTAACAATTTGTGCATTTTGAGCAAGAGTTCAGTCGGGACTGGTTTAATTAATCAGCTACGCTTCAATTCTGTGCCAATATTAATTAGCAGCAAGTGTGGTGAGGTGTTCATTATTGTGGTGTGGAGGTATTCCAGGAGAAAGTTCGTGAGAGGTACTAACTGGTAAATTGATGGAGATTTGTGCAAATAATTTATAATTAATAATAGCTGTTTAGATTGCTCTAGGAAATCGTTATTATGAATGTGTTTTTCGTGTGCTTGTATTATCAACCGATACAGATTAAAATCAACGGAACTGATTTTATAGGGAAGTTGAAACCAAATTTAAACAATGTAGATTCATTATAATAGTTTATTTTTAGTGTGAGTACCACACAAATACTATCAGCCATAATAGGTACATTATTTTAAAGAGACCTTTACTTGTGTAGTGCTGCACTCGATGAAACAAAAAAGCATTAAAAAAACATTGTGGAATCGAATCGCAAGTCTGAATTTAAACTAAATTGTTAAACATCGCTATGCAATCCTGTGGCCAGCCAGGAATTCCCATCTTTGGACATTTGCGAGATAAGAGGGGACTGCCGGCGGGTGTTCCTAACCAGTTGGAAAAACTTTTTTGAAACTTTCGATACTATCGATTAACAAATTTGAAACATGCTGTGTGCAAGCAATGCATCTTTGTTCGAGTTATGATACCTATAAGTACAGGCGTATCATTTTAAAGAGGACATTTTTTAATAATAATAATAATTGGATAATTTGTAAAGCGCCGTTTTATTGAAAAATCACCTCAAGGGCGCTGTTCAATTTATTGCGAGTTTTTAGGCTATCTAATTTTATTATTTACAAACAGATACAGAAAATATATTTACCTTGCAGGTCACTTCTGATAAACACTTTTTGATTAGAATATTTATGCTTATGAGTACAGGCAAATCATTTTAAAGGAGAAGCTTTTTATGTATTATTTGTGGTCCCAAAAATGATACGCCTGTACTTATAGGTACAGTAACTCGAACAAAGATGCATTGCTTGCACACAGCATGTTTCAAATTTGTTAATCGACATCACAAAAGAAAATTCCAGTAAAATTGAAACAAGGTTAATTTAATATAAAAATGAACGCTTGTAAAGCTTTTTTAAATAATCAAATTCAAACCAGGTAAGCAAGATAAAAGGCTGTTTTTCAGTGACGTTTATCAAGGACATCACTGTCGGAAGTGTAAGCATGTGCATCAATACACACAATCCCATTTTTGTGTTTTTTTAATTTATTTTTTGTTAACATTTAAACCCGCTAAACTACCTAAGTAGTTTGTCAGGGACATGATGACAACATTTTAAGCAATAACATGATAAAATTTAAAACGGAATATTGTTTGATTCAATTCTAATTTGTGCACTAAATAAAAATATTACATTTAAAGATTACGTATAATAACATCTTATTTTTTTCAAATTACGCATCATTTAATGTATCCACATGAAGTCGGCTATGATCTAGCATCTAGCCCTTATATAGTATCAGGAATACCAACATAACAAAATGACAAAAATTATTATAAATGACTGACACATCATACGATGAAAGCAAATTTTCTTTTTATGTAATTGAAATTTTGAATGCAGTATTTTCCATTACCCCGAATGCAAATATTTGTCTTTTATAGTAATTAAGGTGAATGAAAAAGTTTTTCTAAAAAAATATTCTTATTAAGAGAGTATTACCAGAGAATACCGGAAAATAGTCCTTTTTAAATCAAATTCTAGACGTATTGACTCTTTTTTACAAAAAAACATAAATTGATTTTGAAAGATTTTTATTTTATCTGGTACACGCAGTTTTAAAATTTTGAAAAACAAAGTTTATTTTTAATATACTAAGGTTCCGTTGGTCTTTGGCAGATTGTTCAATTTTCAAACGATAGATTCTATTAAACAACACAAATTTCAAATCATAATAACACAACAAAATAAATCAATACATAATCTAGTAAACACAGTTTCCAGAATTTTAATTTTAGTTAAATTAAAATCAATAAAAAATAAATCCTAGAATGTGTTTTGTGACAAAAATACCTCAGTTTTTCTATTTATTTAAGGTCTTACAAACTAAAATATTAAAATTTTTTTTACGCACTTATTTTGTTTAACAAACATAAATAATAGTAGGTGTTGGGTAGTTGGGGGCGGGGTAAGTGGTGGGGCGGTAACTCGGCTGAGTGACAAATAAGGTCATGTGAAACAATTTTTTTTTGTTTGATTTTGAAGAAAAAATATTTTGAAAAAAAAAAAATTGACATAAAAAAAGTCACCGGAGACCAAAATTTCATTTACATTTTTTACTCCAAATAATGTCAGGAATCACTGGTTAAAGTAACTCAAGTACGTACCTTAACACCCTGTATATTAAAGCAAGTTTTTAATGAAATAAATACTTAGATATTAAATTTTTAATTTTTAAAATTTGATACGGGGAATAATCGATCTTTCTCATTGGAACCTCCCTGTACAGTTGCATGCATTTTTAAACTTTTATTCTCAGCTGCTGGTCAATCGCTCTTAAGCGTGTCCAGTGATTTAATTTTTTTAAAATAAATAAAAACTTATAGATACAGTAAATATTAACATTTTTTTAAACAGCCCGTAACATGGAGTTTATTTACCGTGAATTATGCAGGAATATAAGACAAGAGTATTTATTGAACCATTTACCAGTGATTGTACTGATTATATAGATAGAAATGCAATTTACAAATTTAATCATTCCTCCACAAGTAGTCACTGCTTGCTGTTTGTTGACACTACGAGATAAGAATGGATAACACTTTGTGTGTCGAGTTATCAATTAAAATATACTAATACTATACTATTATATTTAAATATGAATTTACGATAATCTAATTATAACGACGACCTCTGTGACTAAGCGGTTAAGATCCTATGACTAGACTATGAATCCAGAGATTTCCGGTTCGAATACCAAATTTCAACATAAGTAATGCGTAATGCATATTAATTCACATTTATAAAAATATAATGTGTGCGGCATGTTACACGGTGGAAGATACAACAAGAAGATATAACAAATTTCACATAAGTTATGCGTAATCCATATTAATTCACATTTATAAAAATATAATGTGTGCGGCATGTTACACGGTGGAAGATACAACAAGAAGATATAACAAATTTCACATAAGTTATGCGTAATCCATATTAATTCACATTTATAAAAATATAATGTGTGCGGCATGTTACACAGTGGAAGATACTCCTGGTGAAAGACCACCAATTAAATTTAAAATGTACATAAAAAAATTATAATAATTATAAACCAACATTTTGTAAAAAAAAAAGTTTTGCACAGCATTGTTTAGATAATAATTTTGTGCAATTTCACTTTTTTCCTAGCCAGCCGACACGTATAAAGAGCGGGAAACTCGAAAAAAGTTAATTGCGAACGTGATTGTATGGAAAGTAGATCATTGTAATGAAAATAAACTAAATGACTGACCTGTCCATCGCCGCTTTCTCTCTCCGACAAATCCGAGCCGCTATTGTCTCCTGAACCGTATTCTGACTCTGCATCATCGTCCTAAAATCACAATACTTATTAGGAATGTTATTACAGATCGCCTACAGAATTAAGTTAATTGCTGACAAGACAAAATACCACACAATGAAGACGATCGTGACCTCATTGTTGTGTTAAATTGGCTCACATTCCGCGGCTAATTGACAGCAATAAATCAACAAGAATAATTTTTATGTGTGAATATTAATTAGGTGCACGATTTGGTTTTCTGTTTATTAGCGCAATATCACACTTACATCTCCGGAATTGATATGATTGCTCTCGTCGTAAGATGCGTCCGAATATTCGCCGGAGTCCGTCCGATCTTTGCGCCGCCTCGCCAGCGCCATGTTCTGTATTAACGATGCCATATCGACAATAATCTGGCGGCGGAGCGCCGATCAATGCAATGTTTGGAAAATATATCAAGTATTTGATGTAAAACTGAATTCCACAGGACTATTTCCAAAAATGTCAAAATCTACGTGCCTCCTTACTCCGGGCAAATCCATAGATGATCTCCTTCTCAAGAGTCATCTTTTAATTAAACTATTAGATGAAATTGTTCAAATTTTACCAGCCAGATGTATTCTGTGTAAGAACTAGAAAAAAGGGGACAATAAAACTTTGCTTCTGCTATATTCAACGATGTTATTTATTTATTTTTTAATATTAAATCCACACAGGAGTACCAAGGGAAATGCATTACCAAAGGACTGTGATATCTTTGGGAATGCTGTATTTCATATACATATATTTTTTTCATAAGGTATCATTAAGTTTTATCGTTGAGATTCATCTTCTATGGTTCATAGCAAAATATGTCATGTGATGTGTCAAAAGTGTCAAAGTAAAAACACTAATAAATATAACAAAACTAATCAAAAGTAGTGTAAAAATGGATTCTAACAGGTAATAAATCATCTTTACATCTTAAATAATGTTACCATATATTAGTGAAAGACTTTCGGCTCCGATTCTCAACTATTTATTATTGCTAGCCTTCTTTCAAAATAATTTTGCACAAAAATCGCATGATATAAACTACCGGCTCTATTTTTACGGCGAATTCAAATTTAGTATATTTAATACGTAAAATTTTGGACATATTATATATTTTGTTTTACACACATGTTTGGGATTTCGTAATTAAGATAAAATAAATAATAAAATTAGGTTTTCTCAATACCTAATTAAACTAAATAATTTTTTCTCATCAATAACAAGTTAGTTACCCTCTCTCCAATCCTCTCCCAACTCTTATTTTTACAAGTGTGTAAGTCTACATATATACTTGTCATATATCACTTTATATACTTGTGTGTTATTTGTATAATTTAAAACTAAGTGTTTCATTATTATTTATTATTAATTTCAGTTCTGAAAAGTTAGCTACGGACGAGGATATTAAAAATCTGTGCAATGGCTTACTTGAAATTTACCAGGAGCCGCTGGAGAAGGTTTCCACAAGCTTGGCAGAACTAACGTAGGTTAATAATTACCAAAAACAATGACTAAATGTGTTCATTGTATTTATTCTTTGAAATTTATTAAATTTAATATTTTTCTTATCTCTAGAACTAAACAAAAATCACTAATCGAAGCTGTAGAATCACAGAACTTGAAGCTGCAAACCTCTCAACACAGTGAAATTGTCAAAACTATGGTAAGAAAAATAACTACATACATACATACTTATAAAATTTTGTGTTCTTTTTTTTTTACATGAAGAAAAAATCCCTCGTATGTAGGTAATTAATCCACAAGGGCCTCCGTCATCTTTTGAGATATTGTGTAGAGAGTCTTTTTGGTGAAAGGAAGGAGAGGAAGTTCTGAGAAGGAAAATGTGTGAGAAATGGGTAGGAATCTGGGGGTCAATGTGTCCAGGAGTGACGGATGTATGAATCCATCGCTCCCACTGCGGTGCAAGTGGAGAGAGTCCGGCTGTAGAGGTCTAAGTTAGGTCTACAATCTCTCCCGATCCGGCCCGCCACGCAGTAGGTGGGCAAATGCATGTGCTGCAAAGACCTGGACAAACCTCGCCCCAGGAACTGAATTTGGCAACACTTTGTGATTTATTTGTGTTTGTTTCAGTTTGCCGATGTAACTCACTGCAGAGAGAGGTTGATTTCCATTAAGAAGCAAATGACCTCTATCCACGAGCGATCCACTAAACTTAGGGTAATTACTTTAATATATATATAATTATATACATATTTATATTTAATTTTGAACATGTAGTATGAACAACGGGAGTTAGGAGAATACATTTATTTATTTATTAAAACCATTTTATTAGGGGATTTTAAGTATGAATAGTAATTATACATAGTAATTACATATAACTAAAGGGTGAATCTGGATCTTTTGCGACAGCCTAACGCGTGTAAAAATGGGCCATATATGACACCTTTTGACAGTTTTCTTAACCTGTTGTCTATCGCTCAAACACCGGCATCCGGGAATTTTCTTGTTGTTTTTTTTTTAAATACGGGTTCGAACACGGCGTGCGCAAATAAATTTTATTTGATTAATTTGTGTTATTTCACAATTAATTAATAAAAATAATATATGTTATATTTGCGGCACGTTCCAGAGTGGAAGATACTCTCAGTATCGCCCTGGTGTAAGACCACCATTCAGAATTGAAACGTTGCTTAATAATGGCTTTAGCCATGTTTAGTGACTAGATCTGAATAGCCAGGCACTTTCCCACCTTCCTCTTCCCCATCTCCTTCCCTTCCCCACTTACCTTCAGCCTCACAACATACTCCAATTGGGGATGCCATAGTCTCACTGGCTCCAGAAGGGAGCAGTTGGGACTCTTGTGAGGTGTCTCTATAAAAAAAAATAAAAAAAACCCTTATGTATAAAGACACGGTACAAGGACAAGGTCAGAATCGCTTTAGCCAATATCATTCCGGACTTTGCTTTTATTTCAGTAATATAGCCTCTTGGAATGCTCGGATATTAATTTCGATAGTATACGGCCATCATGTGACCAAATGTCAGCCGACATTCAAGAGGTTAAACTTGTCGATCTAACGAGCTAAATACTGCTCTTGTGTTAAGACACCAACTCTTAAAAGTAGTTACGCTAATGTCAGAGATGACGGCGCATTTGCCGCATAATCCTCGTTAAGAGATGTTAAAATTTGCGGAAAAATTTCCGAATGGAATGCCATTGTGTAAAAACGTCAAAATAATACGACAAATGGAAAGTCATTTATGAACGGCCATTGGGTTTATATGTAGATAGTTATAATAAGTAATAAATAGTAATTCGTGCTTTTAAGTAGGTAATTAATCCACAACAACTGACGTCATCACATGGCAGGCATAGACAAGCCATTGAAGGCAACAGAAAATCACAGAAATTTGTCATCCGATATCGCACAACGAATGCCTTTCAACGTCTGACAGACTTTGCCTTTTTATCTTAATTATCGCTTAACGCTGACTTAATTATTTCTTAATGCTGACTTAAGTATCGCTTAACGCTGACTTAATTATCGCTTAACGTTGACTTAACTTGTTGAACGCCAGCATAAAAAAAATTTTTTTTTTCAATACGACGTAAAATATTTGACAGTTCTCACCTTTCTTACGAATTCAATTTTTATAACATTTCTTTTGTGATATATCGTCGCTTCAGTTCGTTTTTATCCAACAAACCAAAACGTGAATCGGGAGAAATGGCACTTTAAACTTTTTTTTACGATAGAAGCACATATTTGGAGGACGGAAGACAAAGTGCGTTTTGAAAACCCCTTAAATAATTGTTTATAATTTTTTTTTGAATGAGTATCGTATAAATAAAGGCTTTTTGAGAACATTTGCATACTTAATTTAATTTCACGAAAAATGGTCTGTTGGACAAAAACGAAGTAAAGAGCGACGATATTACAAAAATTACATCAAAATAATGTAGATAAAACAAACTTCCTAATAATCACTCAAATCTATGCTTTCCACAATGGATTTATATCAAAAACAATGAATAAATATAGACTTCAAATATGACTGCGTTCATATTATCAAGCGGCAGCCATTTTGTCCCCCATCTTTGGTGCCCGGCGCATCATTGGCAATAAATATGAATTATTCAGAGTGGCTAAATGCTATCCAGTAACTCGTAATGTCAAGAACGAGAATGGCCCAAGCGATTCTGACCTTGTTCGTCATACAATTTCTTTATACATAAGGGGCAAAATCGCTTCAAAAATCCGGACCCGCCGGGGAGACTGCGGCCTGCGAGAGGTTAATTATCGCTTAACGTTGACTTAAATAGCACTTAATGCTGACATAATTATCGCCTAATGCTGACTTAATTATCGCTTAACGCTGACTTAACCCGTTTAATCACAGGAGACCATATTTGTCCTAGCTCACTTAGGTCTCACAGAAATCGTTGTTTCTCCCTTACTATCATAGTCAGAAATGTAATCTAAACGGTATTAGATAGAGAATACAACAAACTATATATGCAAATCTAAAAGAAAACCACAAAAAAATTAAAATTTACCCCTTTCTGAAACCAAAGTTTCCGATAGCAATTTGAAAAAAAATTATTGAACTTTGTGAATTTTTTTTACATGATACGAAAAAAGTGAGGTGTCAGTAAGGTTTATAATTCATTTATCTAATGAAAAAGTTTTTTTTTTTTTTCATTATCGGTAATTTTAGTTAAAAAAAAAGTAAAGTGAGCCATTTTTAACACTTTTTAAAGTTTTCGCAAAAAAAATTTTATTTAAAAAAATACATAGTAATTTTTAATATAGAAATTTGAAAGCCTATTTCATCACCTTTCGAAAACAGTTTTTAGTTTTCGAATGCGTTAACAAATGTTCAATTTATTTGGATTTTATTGCAAAGCGGGAATATTTTTATCCTCTGACAAAATACGCCAATTTTTTTAAGGGTTAACACAAAAGATACAAAATCACCCTTCTGAACTTATATTTTTAAAATTATGTTTATTTTGATTTAATAATTTTGATTTGAAAGCTTATTTCATCACCTTTCCTAAACAGTTTTTAGTTTTCGGATACATTCAGAAATATTCCATTTATTTTGATTTTATATTTTAATCGAGGCCTGAGGGGTTAATATTGGAAATTTAACATTTTTTTATTTAAACATGTTAATTGTTACAATATTTACAAGTTAATATAATATAACAGTTGAATCACTCTCCTAATAAAGCAGACGCTTGTGTTTAGGAGAGGACTACTATATATTTTTACATCATGAAGAGACTACGATTTACAATGTATTTTGTTGCAGGTACGATCTCAAAATGTATTAAACAAAGCCATGATACGTCACACGGCTCGGATCCAGGAGTTGGACAGAGAACAAAAACTAATTGGTGGCCATGCCAGTTCACAGCCGACCACCAATCCTTCTTAGTCTTCCACTGCATCTGTATTTATTTGTACAATTGTACCACCCTGTACTATCTGAAGCGATAACACGATACATACGGTAGTCCAGAAATTTGTAGTACAAGCGTGAAACTCGTAAATCTACATCACGTAGAGACCAACACTCCTGCCATAGGTCATCCTAAGTGGTTCTCTACATTTGGTGACTTAGCAATGGTGCCCGGGTTCATGGGGTGAGGTTTGTCTAAGTATTTGTGGCGGATGCATCTGCCCGCCAGCTGCGTGGCAGGCTGTATCGGGAGAGACTGGTTAAGGGAGACCTTTTGACCTCTCAAGCAGGACTCTCGAAACATCGCCTTGCACCGCATTGGGAGGGTGGATTCATACGTCCGTCACTCCTGGACACATTGAGCCTTAGTTTCCTACCCACCCCTCATAGCTTTTTCATTCCCAGAACTTCCTCTCTCTCCTCTCCATAAAAAGACTTACCACATAGCATCCCCAAAGATGACATAGGCCTTGAGGGGAATTATGTTTCTCAGGGCCTTCTGTGTGAAGCCATGTAAAATGAGTGTTGTGGGCGTGTTTGTGTGACTGAAGTAACAAATAATCATTTTCTGGGATATGAAAAGCTTTCATTTGGCGACATCAGTTTTCTTTCAAGTCGGTTTATCTCTTCACTGCATTTACTATACTTTGGTTATACATTATATTAGTTTTAAGTATTGTCTTTAGAATTTCCTTTTTAAAAAATATTCCTATAATCTTCCTATGTATAATATTTTTTATTAGTAATATGGAGATTGGATCAGCAATTTGTATTTTCGTTGTTTGTTTTTGGGGTGTTATGCCGTGTTGCACTACCTCCTTCTGGACACTGCAACGCTGTCCGAAACCTCGGCTAAAGAAGGAGGTAGCGCAACACAGCATAACACCCCAAAAATAAACAACGAAAATGATTTTGGCCGTGAAAATCTAAAAACGTATCCAGCAATTTGTAGTTTGTATGGGAAGAGTAACAAAGGGAGGCGAGGGTTGGACCAAAAATTAATTATATTGCTTGACATAATACCTGTGTACCCTAAGGCCTTTCGTACACAGATATACTTACAAGCTAAGTGACTGTGATGCAACCACAATTAGCCTACTGATATGCTACTCTTTAAAGCTGTAAACGACGCTTTACCGCTAAACGTGGCGGCGTGGTGATGGGAGAGATGACATTAACAACATTGATTGATAAGGGTAAAAAAAGTTAATTCTTTTTTATAGCATTCCTCTTTTTGGACTGATTAAAAAATAGCCTTTTAAAGCCTGTCCTTAGTAAATAGAACTTATTAATTTAGATAGAATATTATTGTAAATCTCATGTACGTGTATTTATTCATTATGTGAAAAATGTTATCAAATTATATTATATTTTATTAAAAATGTTTTATATTTAATTATTTTAACGTATCTCTGTCGTCAGAAGAGTTATATATTTTTTTAATATGACTACCTCACAAGAGTCCCAATTGTGAGTGAGACTATGGCATCCCCAAGTGGGGTATGTTGTGAGGCTGAAGGTAAGCGGGGAGGGAAAGGAGATGGGAAGAACCTGGCTATTCAGATCTCGTCACTAAACAAAGTTAAAGCCATTTTAAGCAACTTTTCAATTCTGAATGGTGGTCTTACACCAGGGCGATACTGAGATTATCTTTGACTCTGGAACTTGCTGAAAATGTAGCTTATATTATTTTAAATGATTCAATTGTGGAAACACAAATCAATCAAACAAAATTTATCTAGGCCTGCCATTCCACCTTCGGATTGCTGGCAATAGCCTTACCCCTCGACCACCGAACCCATCAAGACTTTTGATACCTCAGTAGAAGTGACCTAGAGTTGAACCAAGGAAGAAGTGAATAGACTGTGGAAGGGGACTGGAGCAGGATGGTAAGGACTGAGGACTTCCAGGAGGCTAATGGCGAGGGAGCGAACTGGCGCAGCCTGTGAAGAAGGCCAATTCCCACCAAGAGTGATGATGTAATTAATATATGTAATAATTTGTCATGTTTATGTTGAATAAATAATTACACCAAACAGTATAAGCTAAATTTTATTATAGAAAAATATCATCTATAAAATCTTCACTCCTCTTAGATAAACACAAAATACATTTTAAGATAAAGTGAAACTATAATTTAACATGAAAAATAACAAAACAAGCAATAAAAATATGGCAGTTTACAATAATAATTAATTAATTTAATATTTACCACTACTTTTATGAATATTTACTGCAAAAAAAATATACTAAACGACACTGATATAATAAGTAGAAGAAATTATATTTATTATGGTAATAATGTAAGATTCAACATGTTAACCCCTAGGGGACGGAGCACTACATTTGCAGTGTTGAAGAATCGTGCATACGCACGGTACGACGCTCTGCAATTGCAGTGTCGATCCTATACATTCATTTTGCCATCGAATTTTACATCTACTGGGTTAGTTAAAGACAAAATATGCGTTGGCTTTAACTTTAAAAAATAAATTATTTATTAGGTGAGAATTTTTTCTATATACTGAAATCTGATAATGATAATATGAACTTGGTCCATTCAAGCGAGAGTGTTTTTATTTTCAAAGAGGTAATATAATATTAGAAAATCTTTTTAAGTTGAAATAGTATAATAACACAATGTATAAAAAAATTATATAAAAGTTATTTCATGAAGTTTTAAATCAATACTTTATAATGGCACATGAAACTACTTTACTTGAGATAAACTAAATAAATAATTAAGTATGGTCTTACATTCAGGGTGAAGATAGAACCTCTGATAGCAAACGGCACAAGAATAATAAGTACTTACATTAAAACATTTTAATGAATTCGTTTTTGGGTTCATGGAAGTCGAATAATGATAAAAATTTTAATAAAAATGATAAATGTTTGTGCGACATCATGACTTTAAATATGACAATAATGTATAAATGTGTTATATATTCAAGTGCACATACTTATATTCCATTTAAAAGCTCATAATGTACCGCTTAAAAGCACATAATGTTCCACTTAATAGCACATAAAGTACTACTTAAAAGTAGGTAAATAATTTACCATATGGAAGTATCTAGTGTACCACTTAAAAGCACACAATCTTTCTCTTAAAGTAGGTACATAGTATACCACTTAAAAACACATAATGTAATACTTAAAAGTAGGTACATAGTGTACCACTCAAAAGCACACAATGTATCACTTACAAGCACATAATTTACCACTTAGAAGTACATAGTGTACCACATATTGTAGCACTTAAATAAGTAGATGAAAAATAGTAATTTTAATTTATTTAAACACAAAATATAAAACTATGAATGCATTGCTTTTAAGGCAGTAATCTAAAATTTGGAAAATGTCTAAGTTAAAGGACATTCCAAACCTTAGTTTTGTAAGTAAACAATTGCCACGTAATTAAATCAACAAGTGGTTAATACTAATGAGAAATTTATAATATTCGTAATGACATGGTAAAAAGACAGGAGCAGATGACTAAAAAAAAAAATTGTAAGAATGCAAACGGTTTGTACATAAATTTAAGCCTGGCTAACCCTCTTTCGGAGTATTTCACCATCTCCGAGTAAACTGTTGAGTAATAACTTGTCAAGTAACTTTATTCATGGGTTTAACATGAGTGTAAAAAACAGACTTTCACTTGACAGGTAGCGTTAGTCACCGGTAGTCAAACAGATAATATTATACGCTACTAGACAAGTAGTGCTAATCGACGGTTTACGCAGAGGTGGTGAAATACCCCCTTAGTCTCAGAGCACCAATCTATTAGCGCACCAAAAACTGTGCTAAACGTCTTACAATGTCCATCTGTCACACCAATAATTGATGTATCATATAAATTATTATCGTAAATTAAGAAATTCTGTGAAACAATTCCTTTTGTCATCCAAATAAATTCATTTGTGAAACATTTTTCCTAACATATCATTGAAGAAGAAGATAATACTAATAAATCTAAACAAAAATATGAAAAAGAGCAAGACACAGAAAATTAAAGAGCTAATGGTCGCAACTGGGACTCAAACCCAGGATCTCTCGTTTTACAGGGACAAGCGCCTTAATCAATTCGGTCACTGAGACCTCTTATTTTTAAGTCATTTTTGTCATATTTCAAATTTAGAATTAACAATATTACCTTCGACTAATTTTTTTCCCCATATTTTTGGCAGTTACCTTTTTAAATGATAACAAATGCTCGAAGAACTGGTTTGTAACCTAGATAGTGTCTTGGATATACATATCGATTTTATTTTTATGGGTCACCTGTTTTTATTTGGGTCTTGTTCTTTTCATATTTGGTATTATCTTCTTGTTCAATGATATATCACATTATGGGTATAACATCCAAAAGTTATTGTAAAAAAGAGTTATTATAAACAAAAAATTGAATTTTTCCTAACATTTAGGTTTTTTAAAGCAGAAAATTGGCTGAGACCATAAGCGTTAAGCAAATCTTTGCTTACTTTTTTATCAAATTCAGCGCAAATTTCAGGCAATTCTATTGCAGAGAACGCATCTTACATAATTTAATTTCTGACAAAAATAAGTATCACCATCCACCTGATAGTCAGTTTACCATAGACATTATCAAAATGGCAGCTAGTCTTGCTTGGCATAGACAAGCGTGTAGACCATAGACAATGGTTAACCCCTCCTGCGCAGCATGTTGGCAGGGGAGCGGTTATTGCTGTTGGGGTTGATGGTGTTGGCCCATGCGCCGATAACGAAGGTCTCCACGTCACATTCGTTGACGCCGCGTCTGATGCGGAAGTAACCATCTTCACCCCATTCCTCTCCCCAGCTGTTAGCTGCCACCTAAAATCGTATTGTAATATCATTTTACTATTATTTCTTTCGCATGTAATTTTTAAATCACATAATTTTTTAATAAATAAATAAATAGTTATTGCGTAACCATAAAGGGTGTCCGAGGGTAAATGCATTAACTTCGAGAGGTGACTCTACATGATATTATAAGTAAAAAATAGAAATAAATAAAAAATTTCGAAAATCGGACTTTTAGGAGTAGGTACTTTTTTAATAAAAAGATAAGATTAGTCTGGCATGTAGTATGAGCCAATCAGAACCATCCAACATCGCCACAATCGCGCCTGACAGGCTCGCAGCAAATTTATCGGGTAAGTTTGTACCTTACACTTGGGATTTTTAATAGGTACGTCTTTATGTATGGGTAAAAAAAGTTGGAATTTCGAAATAAGTTGTAATTTTTTTTTTTTACTACCATCATGTAGAATCACCTCCCGAAGTTAATGCACTTTACCCCCCTATAAAAAATTATTGAGACCCATGTTGTAGGACAGAGGAAACACAGAGGCCTGTAAATCGTTCCACAGCCGAGCTGTTGAACTCAAGAACGAGTCATAGAAACGACCCGTTCTCATGTGACAAATGTCAACTCTATACAAATGTTGGGGGCGCATTTTCCCGACAATGAAATACCGGTAGAACAAGGACAACATTCTCAACCGATCCATGCTCTTAAGTTTGCAATCCGTTTGTTAAGATAGAAGAATCTGCTAAATGGACCGCCCATTTCTGCACAGAATCGAAGGTTTTTTTCAGGAATTTTAGGGCCATATTTTGGGACAGAGGTGGCTGCTAAATTCAACTGTGGGGTGCACTTGTGGACCCCGGAAATATGGGAGATTAAAAACACGGCCATCACAAACTCTAGAGAGAATTTAAAACAGCAAGACGGCCATTGTCCTCCAAGTAATAAATTATCTTATAATCTACCAACCGTCATGTTTTATTTATTGTTCTCAAACAGTGACATCTATCCAAGACTATTAAAAGTACCAGCAGAGCCATCTTTGGTTTACAGCTCAAACTATTCCGATAATATAACATGCCGTGTGCCACGCAACTTACCCAGTATTTAGTGCCATCTTCTTCACCCCATCCAACCAGTCTGATGGAGTGGTATCCGTACTCGTTGGGGACGTTCCTGGTCTTGCGGTAGATTCCTCCGTTGTACGAGAACAGGTCCTGGTAGACCTTCAGTGTGGCTGGAATTTCAAAAATACACAATTGAGCCCTTTTGCAGACACATCCCGTTAACTTCTGCTACTTCAAACATAGCGGTGATTGTCACTTGGGGTAACCTGTGGCAGAGGTGTTGGTTATCCAATAAATGGTTCCAGGTTTGCCTCCCAAATTGAAAGTTTGTGGGAGTGTGTGTATGTTACCTTGAGCCGGTCCAGAGTTGAAGATCTCGTACATGATGTCCGTCTCGTTGCCCAGCCTGTAGGCGGGGGATACGTGATAGCGCTCCAAGCGTCCCGTATCCTTAGGGACCCTGCACCCGGAGCTCTGCAGTGTCCCCTTGCGCTGCATCTTGCACTTCTGCTCCAGGCTGTTGTATGGCAGGCACTCTTCATCTACCAAGCTGAAATTGAAGACATTCAACACTTAGTAAGAAAAAACTTTTGCCAAACATAAAATACTTCTTAAACGTCTCTGGCTTAGAACATATTCTGCCAGATGGTCAGATTATTTCCACTTTGAAATAAAATCCAAATAAATGGAACATTTCTAAACGTAATCAAAAACTAAAACTGTTTTTGAAAGGTGATGAAATATGCTTACAAATGTTATTATTAGAAAATAATAAACGTATACTTTTTGAAAGAAGTTAAAAAAATGGCTAACCTTACATTTTTAACTAAAATTACTGATAACAAAGAAAAATAAAAACAAACACATACGAGGTTTGTTAAAATATAAGATGACTTTTTATTTTTCTCGAAAAATATTAATTTATTCACGAATATTTATTTTGTCCCCTTCAAAGTAACCCCCCTCAGATATAATAGACTTGCGCCAGCGCTTTTTCCAATCCTCGAAGCATTTCTGAAAAGAGCTTTTTGATATGGCTTTGAGCTCTTCTGCCAATGCAGTCTTTATCTCCTCAATCATAGCAAAACTCCGTCCTTTCAGTTTTGGGAACTGAAAAAGTCGTAGGGAGCCAAGGCCGGTGAATACGGTGGCTGAGGCATGGTAACGATGTTGTTTTTGGCCAAAAAAATCACAAAAAAGCAACGATGTGCGAGCACTGAGCAGATGCATTATCGTGATGCAAAAGCCATGAGTTGTTTTGCCACCAATTTTTTTCATTATAATTATTTAGTGGTAAATTTTCAGGTTAGAACATATATATTGTGTTTTTTACTTTTTCTAATACTGTTTAGATAATATTTCTCACCATGATAGTAAAGGAAACACAATAATTTCTGTAATACCTATGAGTGTTCCCAAAAGCGAACAAATTAGCCGAGGGGTTACATCTATGCTGCAAATAGGATTGCACAGAATTAAAACGAACTACATATTAAATTGAGAATCTAATTGGTATAAGACCTTTGTGAGATCCCAAGCGCTGAGGGGCTGGAAATGGTAAAAAAAAATCCAGATGCAGAACACATGCTAGGATTATCCTTATCATTTCCTTATTTCCTACCTATACCTGGCCCTTCTCCAACATGTGTAAAGTTACAGTGCAAAGTTACAGTACACTTCAAGGAAGTGACAACGTATGGTCAAGCGATTCCTTTTTTTTTAATTCACGTGTGTGTAAATAAGAAACTGGTGATGAAACTTACAACCATAAAAAGTGAAAGTTGAACCGAGACATTTAATCTGCCTACAGTGAGTAATTTACCGCTTCCTTATGTTCCTTACAAATTCTATGGCACCTTAGAAATAAAGATTTGACTTACCCAAACTTCCTGATGAACTGCCAGGCCCTATCCAGGTACCCACCGCTGCAAGACCTCTGGCCCCGGCTGTTGCAAGCCACCAACTGTTGGGCACTCAGTAAGGGGTGCTCCAGACCCTTGGACATAATCATAAACCTGCAAATACCATTTCAGATTAGTATATATGGACGGTTTCACATTAGCGATGTGTCGGTTCAGCTGGAATGGGCTCATGAACTCGGCTCCTTTGCGTGAAGCGGATCCTACTCCTACTCCCTTTTCAATTCGACTACTCCAAGGGTACTGCTCCCGGACTCAAACCCGGACTCAGAACTCGGACTCTGTCCCAAACCCGGAACTCGGAGCCGAACCGGGAACCCGTATGGCTCCACCGGCATCCCCGTGTTCGCGCCGTTCGCGGTCCTTGCCGGTCGCGAGTTCTTCTCATTCTCCTGGTACTAGTATGAGTTAAGAGTGAGTGGTGATACGTCACAGTTTTTTGCATATCTAACGGTCGATTCTGTTTACGAACTTTACAGTGAGTGAAAGTTTTGTTTATTGTTTAAGTGTCAGTTAATATTTGATTGAATTACGTGCTTAATAATAATTAGAGGTGGTAGGGTTTTTAAAAATCAAATCTTACCCCATTATTGTCGATAGTTTTATGGATGCGAGGAAATTTTTGGTATTATTTAACCAATTACTGTAGAATTTATGTAGGAATGTCAAGTTTATATATTATTTTTTTAAAGAAAGACAAACATTCCCGGGTTACGAATAACCCAACAACATTTGAAAATATCCTACTACCACAACACTAAGCGGAAGATGTAGGTTGTGTTGTGATGGAGGACTTTGCCAGCCGAGGAATCGAACACGGAACGCCTAGGTGGGACCCAAACGCGATGCCCACTCAACCACTGAGCGGTCATATTATTAGCAGTTTATTTCAAGTGACATTTTATTGACAGTTTATTTCAAACAAAATGTATGACGTCATTTTTTCTGCCAAACCGATCGTGACGCCACGAAAGCATGAGATACACAATAGACGAACCAATACATAAAACGATAGCTAAGACAGTGGTTTTCAAACTTTTTAAAAGCGCGATCATCTTTTAGCAATAAAAAAATTACATATTAGCGACCCCGACCTCCAGCGGTTTTTTAGTGTAGTAGTAACTCTTTACTTGGAGGATCAATGTATCCATTGTCAGTTTTTACGCGAAAATTGGTGGTAGGATACGTACAACATAAAGTGGTTAACTTTGCAGTCGGTGGAGTCGCAAACCTATTTTATATATTGTAGAACAATAACTTCTATATTAGTAGGCCAAAACAATAAATGCTATCGATTTTTTTCATTCTGAAATATTAAAGAACATATAAAAAGAACTTGCAATTTTGGCCCCTGATTCAGGTTAAATGTTAAGGTTTAAACCAACGAATGCTGTTAGTTTATTATCGTTCAGATACACAATATTAATAAGTATAATGTTTCGTCAAGAAAATCTTTTGCATTTTTTAAAACATCTTCAAAATTTACCAAACAATGATCTCAACAAAAAACCGCTGCATTATTCTGCAATTAAGATCGAAACTAACCTAAGTAACCGCGAAATTCTATCATTTATTATAATACGCAAAAAATCTCTTATTGTTTTGAACGGCTGATTCAAAACTTAGAAGAAAGACTAATTTTTCGGTTAAGACTTTTTGCAAAACAGAACAGAAGCCGTTGAATATTTTTTAAATATTTTATGTAGTCAAAGCCCAGCAGTAAATGGGCTTGCGGGCCGAGGGTTGCTCATCACTATGTTAAATGGTGTGCACTTCACATAAATATCAGCCTTTGCGTACAAGTTCAATTTTCTTCCTTTGTTACGAGAAAATCGAAATTTAGAAATAAAAATTGGAGGATGACCTCATACTCTGCGCCTCGAACATAGAGCCAATGTTCGATTAGTTGAAAAGCGTGTCCGTTGCATTAATTTGTATTACTCAGGGACAATTTTTAATTTCTGTGACAGAAGTACTGTAAAATTATAACCATCGTTTGAATGTTGAAAAAAAAGCATCTAATTAAATTTATTGATGTCTCGCGACCCCCACTTTGAAAACCTCTGCAACAAGATGCGTTTCTCGATCACGCGTAAACACAAAATCGGTTGTATGGGATCACGCGAGGGTCACGCGTCATGCGAATGATAATTATTGGTGTGATGGTTTGTATATCGTAGTGTGCGTTATTGGAAACATTTCACTTAGTCGAAGTCGTCGGGTCATTTTAAATAGTCTGAATAATAGAACGGTATTTTTTTACATTAGGAAAAAAACCCTCAGGGCCTATGACATTCCTGGGGATGCTGTGTTGGGTTTTTTTAAAGGAAGTTCAGGGAAGGAAAAAGGCATGCGAACCGGTGCCATATTAAATTTATAGTATTTGTACGGGCCCCACTAACTTGTCCCACACACCACCACTTATAGAAATTTAACATAAACATAATATTATTATGAATCATTTTTAGTAATAAATAGGGGAGATTGGGTAAGAAAAACACTGTTCGCAATATATAATATTATTTAAAAAAAAAAAATTCTTCGATCCGGGTCCAAAAGTAACGTTGAGTCTGAGGTATATAAATAAAATCTATGTTCCTTGCAAAACCCTACTTAACGATGAAAGGTTATATAGCTTGCAATGAAGCGACTTTGTGTTCTAGCCACTTCCGTTCCCTGTGAACGTTTATTTTCAAAAGCTGGACAAATGCTCACCGAAAAATAGACTATCAACCAAAAAATTTGAGAAAATTTTGTTCTTAAACTCCAATCTCGGACTTGAATAATGAATGTATGTTCATCGAGTACCAGAATCATTTACATTTGAATAAGTCAAATGTATTGTATTATTTAATAATTATTCAAAATGCAATGTTTTTTCTTGTTTTACAAAAAGATATCGCCGATTATCTTACCTGTTTATAATTTATTTACTTGAATAACGTTATTTTACGATACGGAAATAACAAAAAAATCGCACTGATTTGATGTTTAAAATCTTGTTTAAAAAAAATCAATGCGAAGGCATTTTTAGATATTGTTGATTCTTGTAACTGTTTGTACCTACTTGCACAATTTTATTTTCCGATTCGGAATTGCAAAAAAATCTTACTGATTTAATATTTTTATGTTCAATTCTTTTGATGTTTTATAACCTTGTATAAAAAATCAATACCGAGACATTTTGATTACTCTATTGACTGTTAAACCTACTTGTACATTTTTTCCGATATGGAAAATTAAAAAAAAACTTGCAGATATATATTATTTTTGTGTTTAATTGTAATGTTTATAATCGTCTTTTAAATAATCAATAAATTATCATTTTGAGAAAATGCTGATTCTTTTAACTATTTGTAAAAGTTCCGATTCAGAATTAACAAAAAAATCTTTGTGATTTATTCTTTTATTGTTTTATAATCCTGTTTAAAAAAAAAACGATGCGAAGGCATTTTGAGTTATTTTTGATTCTTTTAACTGTTTGTACCTACTTGCATAATTTTATTTTCCAATTCGGAATTACTAAAAAATATTACTGATGGTTTATTTTTATAAATGTTAATTTTTATATTTGAATCTTTTGTGTTTTATAATCTTGTTTTAAAAATATCAATGCGAAGAGATTTTATTAGTATTGTTTGGGGATAATTGTACCACATGGACAATTGTACCACAATGTTTTCATACAAGATTAAAAAAAAAAACTTCTATTTTTCTTGAGTTTAAAATATGCTATGGTATAATTATATATGTGTATCATCATTTTATTATATTACAATAGTTAAGTTTCTTCACTTCAACTGACGAATTCTATAAGAGTTTTCTTGTTAGATAAATTGTGTATTACGTTCTATGTAATTGAAATTTTAAATAGTAGTTTTATAAACCAACAAAAAAACTTTTTTAGATTTTCACGGCCAAAAGCATTTTCGTTGTTTGTTTTTGGGGTGTTATGCCGTGTTGTGCTACCTCCTTCTTTAGCCGACGTTTCGGACAGCGTTGCAGTGTCCATCATCAGGGCAGATCCGACAGATCCGTATCTGTCGGATCTGCCCTGATGATGGACACTGCAACGCTGTCCGAAACGTCGGCTAAAGAAGGAGGTAGCACAACACGGCATAACACCCCAAAAACAAACAACGAAAAAAAACAAAAAAACTGTTTTGCCTCACCGAAATTATTAGAATTAAAAAATTTTATCCATAAATTCTGTGTTTTAATTTAAATTCCGCTCCTGGTACAACTAACCCCGCGGTAAGGGTCAGTTGTAGCATTTCCCTGGATCAATTAATGCGCTTATAGCTCAATTTATATAAGATTTAGAAAAATCATATAATAAGAATTTGGTTCACAACTAAATAATCTGCCGTTGAGTATGAGTTTTATTTTTCATAAAATTTATACCTAAGATGTAGAAAATGTTAAAAGTCAAATTGGTACAGCAGTCCCCGGTCTCCCCTACTACAACAATGATATGTTTTATTTTATTTTATTTTAGATCACCATTTTTATATTGTTGTATTATTTAAAAAAATACTACTTTTGTTGGTATCTGTTACTCTGGTACAATAAATTCTAGAACTGGGATTTGCTTTGATTTTCAAAATTGGAACTGATTGTCAACTGGTATTGGAACGATTCAGACAAGTGTTAAGTTAGGTACCAAAATTATTTTATTAATTGGTAATTCTTTATTTAAATATGCATTTCCTTTGTTAAAAATGTTGACGTATGTCGTAATTTTTCGAGCTTAATAGTGTTCATTCGAAAGGTAAATTTAAAAAAAAATTCTGATCGTCTATAAAATTGACAACGTGTGTTTTTGAAGGACAATGATCCTGAGGCAAATATGTTTTTTAGATACTTCTCGGCTTCACAAATCCTACAATAATATCACTATAATATATTGAACAAAGTGTATATGTACTGAATTGTTTATAGTGTAAGGCCAAAAATGGACTTGAAAAAATAGATATTAAAACCTTTTGACTTTTAATTATTGTAAAAATTTTAATATTTCAATGTGTAAGTACCTAACCACTCCCCGACTTTATTTTTAAAACAACACGCATTTATTGAGTTTCTTTCGATAGAGGTTATAAAAACTACAAATCCTCAACGACAATCCAAATATTCATTATTATATTTGGTTTGTTACTGCTTACGCGTGTGCTAAAATTATCACCTTTTTGAATCACCGGAACTTGGAACCCAATACGCAATCCCAGACAGCCGGACATGTCTCGACACGAATGGATTTCGTTGAACTTCGCCAAAATGTACATGCCGAGTCCGCGTGCAGGTACTTGTCTGGCTCCGGCTACGAGTTATTGTGGGGGTTCTATCTGGCTCCGGCTACGAGTTAAGGTACTGACACATTTGCTTATTACAAGCCGGCTTATGAGCATGCTCATTAATGAGTATGCTCTCACGACTGTACACACTTGCTCATAAGTGAACAGGCTTGGCTTGAGCTTTCTCATGAATGAGCATGCTCAAAGCCAACAATTGAACACACATGCTCTTTAAAGAGCATGCTCATGTCAAATAATAACTGTCATCGTATCTATAGAGACAATTCCGTTCGCGCAGAACATCTTATTGCTTGCAACTTGCAACGCAATTATTAATTATTTAAGAAAATTATAAGGATTATAAAAGATTTTATTTTATTAACGCGGTTAATCACAGGATACCATATTATTTGTCCCAGCTCTCAAAGGTCTCATAGAAATCGTTGTATCTCCCTTACTATCATAGTGAGAAGTATGATTTAAATGGTATTGGAAAGATAATACAACACGCTATATATTCAAATCTAAAAGTAAACTACAAAAAAATAAAACGTACACCATTTTGAAACCAAACTTTCCGATCAGAATTTGAATAAAAATTATGAAACTTTGTGAATTTTTAAAGTTTTTTTTTACATGAAATGACAAAAAAGTGAGGTTACCGTTTTTAAAACTTTTAAAAGTTTTCATCCAAAAATTTTATATTTATTTAATTACATGGTTATTTCCAATAATATAATTTAAAAGCATATTTCATTACCTTTCGAAAACAGTTTTTAGTTTTCGGATACGTTAACAAATATTCCATTTATTTGGATTTTATCTCAAAGCGGAAATATTTTTAGCCTCTGAAAAAATCGCCAAATTTTTGAAGGGATAAGAAAATTAAAAGATCGATATGGGTTCGTAATCGGATCACTAGAATAGCAAACCTTGGAGCAAGTAATCATTTGTTAGTAGAAATGCGAGATGTTAACGGATATAAAAATCATTTACGAATGCTTCCGCAGTATTTGACGAGCTACTCTCTAAAATTGCATACAAAAACGAGATACTTAAATGCGGAATGCTATTCGGAACTGAGATCGGATTGAAATGAGCATGCTCATAAGCCAGCCTGTCCACACATGCTTAGAGGCTTCCCCTTCCACCCGATAATCCAATGAGCATGCTCACAAATCAAACGTCTGTCGATTTGAGAGTATGCTCTTTTGGCTTCAAATGAGCATGCTCATTACTAGCAACGTCACTGACACACATGCTACTAGGTAGCAATTGCTACAAGGTAGCATGCTCTTTGACTTCAAATGAGCAAGTGTGTCCGTAGCATTATTGTGTGGGTTCCATCTGGCTACGGCTCCGAGTACTTGTGCAGGTTCCATCCGGGTTACGGGTCTGGCTCCGAGTTCTTGGCCGAACCCGTGCGTCCCGGCTCGTTGCGCCGCAACAGCCGGTACTCAGTCCGTTCCGTACCAAAGAACTCGGACCCGGGACCTGCTCCTAGAACTCGAGTTCTTTTAAAACGAAGCACTCCTCGGAGGCCTCCGGCAAAATGCTGAACTTACCCACCTCTATTTCACATTCGATCTTTCTCGCATTCAATCAATTTTGGTGTTCCACAGGGATCGGATCTGAGTACAAATTTGTTTTTGTTAACATACAATACAATATTGATACGCGGATGATAATTTATAAATGATTCTTAAAGTTTCCAGCAATCTTGCCGGAAGTGTGCAATTTTTAAGCCTACAAGGAATTTAGGACCTTGAGAACATAATATAATTTTGGAAAAATCTTTGTCGGCCATTAGTGTCCTAAGTCGGTTCACGTTTGAGCCATATTACATTGTACATTGTCCATCTATACCACATCCTTAGTGTTACTAAAATAGCAAAGATGCAGGTAGTGCGCAATTTTCATTTTAGATTATTCTTGTTATATTGATTCCGGAGACATTACTCGACTACAGTTTCCTCCTATAAGGCCGGTAGTGTGCATTTTTATGACACATTGGTAATGCAGGAATCAGACAGTTCACTCGAGTGAAGGTTTACGCCATGTTTTTTCGGCCTAATCTTCCATCTTCATTTCATTCCATGTTCAGACGGCGCTATAGAAATAAGCGTTCACTCGTCCATTCCCACCACAGCGTGGCCGAGCGAGGTCAACCGCGCTGGAATTCGTTTGATTTCCAGCCCGGTCCGGCCCCGAATTTTAAGGAAAAACATCTCAGATGCATCGATTTTTACGGAATTTTGTTGACACAATTAAATAAAAATAAATAAAAGAAACAGTATTGTTTCGTCTTATAAACCTTTTTATTTTTTATGACATAATAACACAATTTGATTTTACTTTTTTTATTACGAACATTTTCCTACAAATTAATAATCTTACATATATTAAAAAAAATATATAATACGTGGATAACAAGGGAGACCCAAAAATTTATATGAGAGGTGTTCCCAAAAGCAAACAAATAAGCCAAACGAATACCATTTTGACGTTTTGCGTGCGACGTGATAGCGTCCTTCCATGGTCCTTCCCGTACAGGACGCGAGACAAACTGATTGAGATTTCAGTCGGTGTTCAGACGTTTCACTTTGCTCTCTTCCGCGCGCATGCGCGCGCGAGTGAAGCATGCTGAATGAAAATATCCAACATTGTTGGATCGGTTCACTTGAAGATTTCATTCGGCAGTATTCGGCACTTTCGTTTCATTTCATGTTCAGATGTGTCATTCTGAGTAAACTAGGCCGAATGAAATACGGAAATGAACGATTAGTGAACCGTCTGATTGGCGTTTAACTTCAGTGTTGCCGTAATAGCAATAGTTTCCAGCAATGTTGTGGGAAGTGTGAATTTTTCATGGCCCGTTTACCACCTTCAATATTGCTGAAAATATTGCCCGACCCATGTACTTAATATTGTATTGCATTTTCAACTAGTGTTTACTGATATTTAAATAATTATTTTCCAATTTTAAACTGTTTTTCCCCATAACAACACTGTTTCCATATTATCTTCAACTTGAAAGGATAGCACTGTGTTTGTAGGTATGTATGTATGCATTAGGACGCTAATGCATTTATGATTATTTAAGTTTTTGTTATAATATTATTTTCCGTGGAACTAATCTCCTGCTGACAAGCAATTGCAGTACCTTAGCGGTTATAAAATCCTATTTTATGCCATTTTTTATACAATAATAATAAATAAAAAAATTGCCACAAACCACTCTTGTAAATTGGCCATCTCAACATTGACGTTTCACACCTACTGAGATGGGCAATATGTCAGCATCCATATCAAATGTTTATTACAAAATAAAAGATAGTAGTGCTTGCTCACTCATTCTCTCTTAAACCAAGAACTAAAAGAGCTAAGACGTTAGACTTTAGCTTGATATACTAATTTGTAACTCTTATCGTTAATATTTGTTACTTATCGTAAAACTGGAGAGTTATTCTATAAATCCTATACTCTCAACATCTAAATAATATTGGCGCATCTGCAAATAATATGTCGTGTTAAGTGAATACTGATTTTTTGTTTTAGAAGAATTAGTAATAAGTAATTTGCATTTGTAAAAACTCTTCTAAAACAAAATGTATACAAATTGTTACATAGTTATTGTCAAAGAGATACAAAAATACTGACTTGTCGCTAGCAACGGCCGCCGTGGAGATGGCCCAAGAAGAGCCGCACCAGCCCTGGTCTTGGATGGGAGCGAGTTGGCCGGCCCACTGCTGGCGCGCGTCGAACCTTCTCGGCAACTTGTTCGGATCGTACACCGGCCTCAGGGGGTACATGCCCAGCGTGCTTTTCTGCGGGGTCAGTGTTCCTAGTAACACACACATTCATTTATTTTTAATATGTAGAAAAAAGGGAGATGTAGTACTGGTATGTCAGTTGCTCTTATGGCCCATACAAACTAGGCTAGTAGTTTAGTCGAGTAGCGAGTATTTTAGTGACTAAACTTGTCCGAACACCATAAATTTAGTAGTTAGTAGTAGCATTTTGGTCAGTTAAGTTAGTGACGGGTTACTCGCTAAATTACTTGCCCAGTCAGAATGGGGCATTAGTGCTCGCTAAGAGAGATATTTACTAATTAATTATTTTTGTGTTTAATTCGTAGAACTACTAAAATTTTATTTAAATCAATTTTAATAGTGCTATTATTATGTTCTGCGAGTATTCTAATTTTTTTTATAATTGTGACAGCTGTTTCGGCATCCAAGGCCATTTTCAAACTGTAAGATGAGATGGCTACTTTGAGATGACTTATTTATATGATTCTATTTACCCCCCCCCCCCCTCCCCCGCACTGAATTAAAAGTTTATGGAGCCTATTATAATTAAATATTAATAATTTATTACCTTGAGTACTTTTAAAGTTTTTCATACCTGTAGGTTAAATCTCCCTCAACCAGTCTATTCCGATCTGGCCGATTTATTGAGAAAAAAATTGTGAAAATAGATTCTCTATTCTGTGGGGTACTTCAAAAGCTGGGAGGTTAGCTATGTCACCAAACGTAGCGAATCAATTGGGGTGACTTATGACAGAGGTGTTGGTTAGCCAATAAATGGTTCCCGAAACAGTGGCACCCATACCCGCAGCCCAAATTGAAAATAGTTGCCGTAAGTGTGCAATCGCAATGATGTCAACATTATAATAAGAAGAACTCACCGAGTCGAAGTTTCAGTCCCTCGGAGAGCTTGTGGCCCCAGAATGGCGTGTGGTTGGAGGCCTTCCACGTGGCCGCTGCATCATTGTTCACATAGTCGATCAGTGGTTCTTCCACCATGCACGGATCGGTATCGCACACCATCTCCGCACGACCGCTGATTTCGCTACATGTGCTGGAGAGGACAGATTAACAACTAAATTAGAATAATATAAGGATTAGCAGTAATAACTTTTACTAAGAAAATAATGCGAAAGATCTTTTGGTCATTACACTCTACCGGTTTCGGAAGAACCCTTTTTTATATGTTTAAATAATAATAATTTTTCGGAGTTTGTCAATCATCTTATTTCCACCAATCATAATAATTAAAATCAGTGTAATTAAAATTTGAAGAGGTCTAAAACAAATTTATATATATTATTGTAAATTATGGCGAGCCACAAAGTTAATGCTTATTACGAACATGAGATAAAATAAATGTTGGAAGATTCTGTCTATCTAAGAAATCCTAAAGAGACCCTTCACACAGCATCAATGACAACGATAGCATTTGACAAAGTCGACCATGATATTTTATTAAAAAAATTGAGTGACATCGGATTCTCTCAGAATTTTCTCGCTTTCGCAGCTAGCTACTTACTCAATCGTCGTCACTATGTCAGTTACGGACACCAATTTTCTCACGAATACAAAACCAACTCCGGGATTCCCCAGGGATCGAATTTAGGACCCCTCCTATTTCTTTTATTCATTAATGATATAGGCAAGACCATTAACCGCTCAAAATATCTCCTCTTCGCTGATGATATCAAACTTTTCAGAGCTATTAAAAGTTACATCGATTCCATTCTTCCACAGAATGATCTTGATTCTCTCGTCAAATGGTCGGAACTGAACAAATTACCCTTCAGCATCCAGAAGTGCAATGTCGTTACATTTACAAGATCCAAAAATACATTTCTATTCCCCTACCAGATTAATAAAAATATATTAACACGCAAAAATGAGATTAGAGACCTTGGCGTGATTTTTGAAGCAAATCTCTCTTTCAAATCCCACATATTTGACATTGTCTCCCGCGCCAACAAAATGCTTGGATTTGTTCTTCGTAATGCGAGATCATTTACTAATGGAATTTCAATACGTCGAACATATGAAGCACTTCTTCGTAGCATCCTGGAATATAGCTATTTGGGCCCCTTCTGAACAAAACCATATCCTAGAAATATGAGGGAATATACGTACTATCCATTCCTATATCCATCCTTGTTCTTAACAGGGATGCTCGATTTCAACACCTTAGAAGCCCGCAGAAAAATATTTTTAGGTAAACATTTTTTTAAGCTAATCTCTGGTATCATACTCAATCCGCCTATGTTAAAAGAGGTTAATTTTTACGTCCCTAACAAGTATACTCGTGGGAAATCCCATGCACTTTTTTATGCTCCGAAAATGAGGACTTCTGCCTATCAGAACGCACCAATAAACAGAGCGACTCAACTGCTTAACGATTCTGCATTGACCATCGACATTTTCAATGTCACTTACAGACAGTTCAGCAACTATCTTTTAGCACATGTCACTAAGTAGTAAAACTGCCCTTGTGTACTTTGTAATTTATAATCTTCTCCATGATATATTGGTGTATAACTGTTTTATGGAGAACATGAAGAAATAAATAAATAAATAATAAATAAGCCCTGAGGGATTTATTTTTCTCAGTAATAATTAAATATATTAAATTTATGTGGAGCTAAAGGAAAGAAAAGGTACAAGCGTGACACCGGTGAATCTATACCACATTTGTAGTCGATTCTGTAGTATAAGTGTGCAAAAATCATTAAGAAGTATTATAATTCTGCTTCCTCTTGCAGGCCGCAGTCCTCCTGGCGGGTCCGGATTTTTGAAGCGATTTTGCCCCTTATGTATAAAGAAATTGTGTGAAGAACAAGGTCAGAATCTCTTGGGCCACTCTCGATCTTGACATAACGAAATACTGGATAACATTAGCCACTCCGAAAAATTCATATTAATTGCCAATGACGCGCCGGGCACCAAAGATGGCAGACTAAATGGCTGCCGCTTGATAATATGAACGCTGTCATATTCGAAGTCTATATTTATTCATTGTTTTTTTTTTTTATATATAAATCCATTGTGGAAAGCATAGATTTGAGTGATTAATAGGAAGTTCGTTTTATCTACATTATTTTGATGTAATTTTTGTAATATATCACAAAAGAAATGTTATAAAAATTTAATTCGTAAGAAAGGTGAGAACTGTCAACCATTTTACGTCGTATTGAAAAAATATATTTTTTGTATGCTGGCTTTCAACAAGTTGGGATGAGAAAGGGGGATGTGGGTGATTTTTCGAAATATCGTGTACCTTCTGCTTGTTTTGAAGGTCAAGTGTTCAAAATTTCATCAATATCGTAATAAAACTGTAAATTTTCTTAAAAAACAAAGACATACCTACTTATTGTACAGGGTGCACATTTTATTTATTATACAGGGTGACTCAACATTCGTTGTACGACAGGAAACTCTTGAAGGTGCATCGTATTTGGAGACGATTTTGTAGTAATTTGTTTTATTTTAGCTTTCTTTTTCGGGTAAATCAAATAAAGTTGAATTTGCTTAGGCCAAATTTGAAAAAAAAAAATCGGACGCAAGGGGGATAATATTATTATTTATTAATGATACGGCTCCAAAAGTTTTTTGTTAACCCTTTAGTGGCCGAAAAAAAAGGCATAAGCACTCGGGCGACGAGGTGCCGAACTAAAGAAGATTCATTCTGTTTCCGATTGCCGCCGATCTAACAGCTCGCGAATAGCTTCGCGTCATTTTTAAAATTTTGAAAAACCGAGTTCATTTTTAATATAGTAAGGTTATACCGTTGGTCGTTGGCAGAATTGTTACATTTTCAAAAGAAACATTATACAAACACATTTCAAATCATACAGTAAAATAAATCAATACATTATCTAGTGAAGCCAATTTTCAGAATTTTAATTTTAGTTCAAATAAAATCATTAAAAAAAATCTGAGTAGGTATGTGTTTTGTGACGAAAATACCGCAGTGTGTCTATTTATTTACGGTCTTACAAACCAAAATATTTCAGATTCTTTTTATGCATTTATTTGGTTAAACATTATTAAAAAATCATAAATACTTAGGTAGTATCAAAAATACAACACGATATTAAGAAATTAATCGTCACGATTTTGAGCATTTTTATTGCTTACTTGAATGCAGGTATATATAGCACATTTTGAATGAAATAAAGTGGATATTGAGTTATTAGTTAAAACATTTGGTACGGAGAATAATCAATCTTTCTCATCGGAAACGCTCCGTACAGTTGCAAGGGCAGGATCACAAGTTGAATTTTGAATTCTCGGCCGCTGGTTAATGACCCTCAATAAACCTTGCTTATTTGATTTAGTTTATTTATCAAATCGTCACAACAAAGCCCGGCTATCCGAAAGGTTAATAAAACGAGTAGAGAGACTTTAGCTGGTACGTGAATAAATATCATTACCTAATTCAATGAAACCAATAACTTTGTGTGCGTCAGGATAAGAAGAAGAAACCTTCGGATTCGAAACATTGTGATTATGAAAGTGGTGTAAACAAAGTTATTTGTTTAATTTAATTAAAAATGACGCCACAGAGTGATTTCATGAAGATTGAAAAAAAAATCATTCATTTTACTATCAGGTTAGTGGCTTCGTGGTTTCACCTATGCGGTGGGAGCTAGACGTGAGGATGCGGCCTAGATATGGATCGGTAGGTACTGCTTCCCGCCAAAACGCTACATAAAGTATGCGGGGAACTCTTTATCAGTTTACCCGCCAAAACTGTTTCCCGCGCTCTTGTCACTGCGGTAAACTTCTTATCTTGCCAGTGTTGACACCTCAGATATTATTTTTTCACCAGATTTACAGGAACGGGTTTAGTTTTTCCCTTTAGTTTTTTTTAGGAAAAACTAAACCCTTTCATACACTTTTCCATATAAATGATCATCTAGTAAATCCACGTTATGCAAGTGTATTATATAAGTATAATTAATACAAAACAATACAAGAACAACACGTAAATCTACCAAACTATTAAATGGGAATATAATTCACCGTCTCCAGATATTTTCATATCAGAGGGTTCGGCTCTGTGGAATTCCTAATTTGACCGATAAATCCTACTGATCCCTCAATATAAATATTTAAAAAATCTTTCGTAATTCTACATGTATTTAAAATGACTGATTTTTGCATTTTTATATACAAATTCTTTGACAAATCTAATATGCCTAAATTTTTAATAAGAGAGCTAGGTATAATGCCAGTAGCCGAAATAACAAAAGGTAATATTTTTATAGTCTGAGAATGCCAAATTCTTTTAATTTCATTTCCTAAATCTGTATACTTTCTTATTTTTTCAGAAACAGATTTTTGAATATTACAGGAATTTGGAATAGCTACATCAATAATATAAGTTATTTTTTTAATTTTGTCATGTAAAACTATATCAGGTCTATTATGACCAATTGGTCTGTCTGTTATTATAGTTTTATCATAGTAAATTTTAAAGAAATTATTTTCTAAAAATGAATTTGGTTCGTATTCATAATATGGTACTATATTATGACAGTCAATCAAGTTATGTTTAATTACCAAACTTTGGTGAATTATTTTTAAAACCTGATTGTGCCTAAATGTATACTCAGACGGCGCTAATATAGAACATCCTGATATAATGTGTTCTATAGTTTCCGGAAAAGCCATACATTTTCTACATAAATCATCAATTTGATTTGGATCTTTGATTATATGCTTCCTATAATTTTTGGTATTAATTACTCTATCTTGAATAGCAAGCATAAAACCTTCTATTTCTGCGCTCAACTCTCCAATACTCAACCATTTGTTTGACGAAAGTTTGTCAACATACGTTTGGTTGAGATAATTGAAGTGTTTTGCGTGAATAATTTTATTTGACCAGGAATCTAATAATTCCTGGTTGGTATTTATAAAAATGTTGGCATTCTCGTCGTATAAATTTAAAGGTGAAATATTTCTGTCTGCCTTGCAAATTATTTTATGCAGCTCTGAGCTATTAGCTTTTCTATGAAAAAAATTTCTTAACATTTCTACCTGATTTTGTTTTAAAGAAGTTATTTTGACTATACCTCTACCTCCTAAATTTCTAGGTAAATTAATTCGTTCTATAGCTGAATTTGGATGATGACAATTAAACTTTGTTAACGTAGTTCTAATTAATCGTTCTAAGCTATCTAAATCTGTATTAGACCATTTAATTATACCAAATGAGTACGTTAATAGAGGTATTGCCCAACTATTTATTGCCTTTACTAAATTTTTAGCAGATAGATTGCATTTTAAAATTTTTCTTATCCTAGTTTGAAATTTAATCCTAATTTCATTTTTAATACTAGTATGATCTAATCTATTCGATTGCGGGTATCCTAAGTATTTATAAACCTCATCCCCTTTCATACTTTTAATTTTGAAATTTCTAAATATACCCTCATCTCCATCTATAATTTTGCCTTTCTCTATATGGATCGTTCTACATTTATCTAGACCAAAAGTCATTTTAATATCATCTGAAAAAATTTTAACTACCTTAATCATTTTCTCTAAATTTGATTCAGAATTTGAAAATAATTTTATATCATCCATATATAATAGATGCGAAATTGTACTACTCTCTCCTGTATTTCCCTTAATTTTTATTCCAAACTTGCTTTTTATTAACATTTTGGATAGAGGATTTAATGCTAAGCAAAACCAAAGAGGACTCAACGAGTCTCCTTGAAAAATTCCTCTTTTTATTGAAATGCCCGGTACTACTATTTTCTTACCCTTTAAATTGATAAATAAATCTGTATTCCAAAATGACATAATATTTTCTAAAAAGCTAATAATCATTGGATTAATTTTATATATATTTAATACTTTGATAAGCCACGAGTGCGGGACACTATCAAAAGCCTTTTGGTAATCTATATAGCAAGTATGTAAATTACGTTTTTTATTTTGAATCTGTTTTAGAATTACAGAATCAATAACTAATTGTTCTTTACATCCCATATGTTTTCTGCGACAACCTTTTTGTTGTTCAGATAAAATATTTTTTTCATCTAAATGATTATATATTAAATCTGTCAAGCAAGAGGTTAAAATTTTATATATTGTCGGTAAACATGTAATGGGTCTATACTGAGAGGGATTATTAATATTTTCGCTTTTAGGCAACATATAAGTAATGCCCTTAGTTAGAAAATTTGGAATATTTTGAGTTTGTCTAACAAATTTTGAAAGATGTTTTGCCAAAAGAGGATGTAACGTAGTCAGACGTTTGTACCAAAAATTATGTATCCAATCGCAACCCGTGGCTTTCCAATTATGAGTATTTTTAATAATTTTGGCTAACAATTCAACCGATATATCAGAAAAACTCATTTGTTCAATGTCTGAACAATTGAGTTCTTCATTTTCTATCCAGGGACCTGACTCATTGTGTTTTATATCTTTACTCCAAATTTTAGTCCAAAAATCGTGCATATCTGTTTTAGATGGCAACGGAATATTATTATTAGAAATAATATTTTTTTTATCGTCAAGTTTGGAATAAAATATTTTCTCATTTTTCTGGAATAATCTGTTATTATTTTTTTTATTATACGTATAATTATATCTTTTTAATCTACTAGCTTTTACACCTAATTTTTGTTTTAATAAATCCAATAAATCATTGATTATATTTTCATTATTATTACTATCAATGCTATAACCAAATTTTCTCCCAATTTCGTCTACATGTCTCAAAATATTCCTACTTCTATTTCCATTTTTATATTCTATTATTCTAGCTATGCTACTTCTTAAAAATACTACATCATTTTCTAATCTAATCTGCCATTCTGGTTTACTATAACTATATGATCTATCATCAGAGGACTTTAATTCAATTCCTAACTTATTACATATAGTGATAGCGCTGGCATATACTATTGTATGAAGATCTAAAAAACTAATGTCCTCAAATATAATTTTTGGTAAAATTATATTATTTAAATCAAAAATTAATTTAGATAATTTTTTTTGACGTATGTAATTTTGGTAATTTTGGTCTATGTGTGGGCTCTACATCTATAAATCTAATTATATTATTATGAAGTAAGTTAGCTAATTCTACTACATTATCATCTACTAAGTTTAAATTTGCAATAAATTTATTATTATTATTATTAGAATGTACATTTTAATATTTTTATGTGGTGGCAACAATTTAGCGGTTTTGAGTTGAATGACATTTATTTTTCACGATTTTTTTTTTTGCCATATGAGTCATTTTACATAAATAAGTAAAATGTATGGAACTCACTGCGTTGTTATCATTTTATTCTTCAATTTTTATCGTGTTAGTGAGAGTATATAGGTTCTACAATAGCAGAGTAATAGATATTATATATTAATTTGCTATATTTGGATTGGTAAGAGATAATAATATCAGAGTAATAGAAGTTACATTTTTCATCAATTAAGGGTTAAAAAAACATTTGGAGCCGTCTTTACGCATGTGTCAATGACCGCTACTAATTAAAAAAAAATCGAATTTAAAAATTTTAACTTCGAACTTGATTTACTGAAAACGAAATCTTAAAATAAAAAAGTTTTACTTCGAAATTGACTCCAAACGTAATGTAGATTCATCATTTCCGCTTGTGCATACTATTTTCTGGACACCCTGTATATAAAAAGTAGCCTAATAAGGTAGTTCATATCTCAAAATAACCCATTATTATTTTTTTACCCATTAAAATTCCGCTGTTTTTTGGTATATAAACTCTAAGGCCAAGTTGTTTCGCAGAATAAGAAAGTTGAGTCCTTTTTTTTCTTTTTTTTTATCAATGTTCACATGCAAACTTAAATACCAGTATTTTTTTTTTTAAAGTTCGTTTTCATAATTAAATTAATTCTACAAGTTTGAATTTTATTAAGCCCGCGAAAACGCAATAATTGTAATTTTTCAACGAAACTTGCAACAATTCCTAACATAGCGGTCGGTGAAAAATGACATTTAGTGTTATTAAATTTTAATAAATAACCATTAAAATGCACATTATTCGAAATTCCGGTAACTGAATTGATTAGTATAAGTTAATATCTAACTATTACAACTTTTAAATTTGATTTTTTTCGTCCATATTAAGCGTGTCCCGGTTTTGTAAATATTTTCCCTTATATTTCACACAATCAAGGACCGGGTGACGTCACGAACTGTCCCACACGGTATTATATATATCTACTCTTGCTAGCGTTTTCGCGGGCTTAATAAAATTAAAATTTGTAGAATTAATTTAATTATGAAAACGAACTTAAAAAAAAAAAACTAGTATTTAAGTTTGCATGTCATCTACATGAACATATTTTGTATAATCAAAATATTTTTCACTCAACTTCCCTGTTCACGGGTAAAAAAAGTCGTAAAATGGCCTTTCAGCGCCATTTTTTTCACATTTGAAAAATTAACGTTAAAATGCCAATTCGAAGAACGGGTTGTTTCAAAAAATTTTAACAATTCATCAAATATTTTAACTTAATTTTCACGCTCTGTGTAAGCTCTATTCAAGTTCTGTTATTATATCATTATAGACCCGTTGCTTTATAAAACTGAAATAATCACAGAACTTGAATACAACTTTCAACAGAACGTGAAAATTAACCTCAAATATATGATAAATTAAATTTTTTTTTTAACAAATTGCGATCAGCAGAAGAGGACAACAAAAAACAATCATGTTCTTAAGTTTGTCAGCTTATTACTATTTGAGAGAAAGCTGAAACGCACCTAGAATTGGCGTTTAAGAGGCTAGACTTTGAACGACACGCGGAACACCCGCGTCCGTCATTCTGTCCCGCTCACAATAAGCTCACGCACACTTACAATACATGCGAATGCGAAATGTGCGAATGAGACAACGCTCAAATTTACCTATAGAAATCGCTCGAAAAGGGGTTTATGGAGAATACACTTTTCTACACCGAAACTTTCACGAAATTGAAATTTTAAAAAATATATATTTTTTAGAAAGAAGAAGCTACGTCGGTAGCTTTTTATAATTTTATAATTCTTTATGAGAGTTGAGTTAGCAGCACTTTTTCCTTAAATAATATTTTTTGATAAATCGTACATGTTTGGCAGTAAATGTTTACGTTAATACGAAACGCATCGAAAATTCGAAAACATACCGACATAGCTTTCACCCTCTAGAAGGCAGTATTAAAAAATATATTCATTTTGTGCAATTTTTGATGTAGAAAAGTGTTTTTTCCCGAGCGTCCTTTTTGTATGGGCCGAAAAGCGAAGTCTATCGTCTTAACGGGACAGTTTATATGTAAAATAAACAAAATGGCGCTGAATAGCCATTTGATGACAATGTTACATTTGCATTCTGCGAAACAACTGGGCCTAAGATTCCGATTTGAAAGAAAACTGATGCTTCTAATTTACATCAGATTTATCGACTCCTAGGCCTCAGACAGGCCAATCAAATCAATAAATTATTCAAGAAAGAATAACGTTATTTGAAAATTTAAAAAAAATTTCAACAGAAGTAATAAAATAATTGAGCTTACTTCGGGCGCACGGACATTTTTTTTTTTATAGAGAAACCTCACAGGAGTCCCAACTGCTCCCTTCTGGAGCCAGTGAGACTATGGCATCCCGAATTGGAGTATGTTGTGAGGCTGAAGGTAAGTGGGGAAGGGAAGGAGATGGGGAAGAGGAAGGTGGGAAAGTACCTGGCTATTCAGATCTAGTCACTAAACACGGCTAAAGCCATTATTAAGCAACGTTTCAATTCTGAATGGTGGTCTTACACCAGGGCGATACTGAGAGTATCTTCCACTCTGGAACGTGCCGCAAATATAACATATATTATTTTTATTAATTAATTGTGAAATAACACAAATTAATCAAATAAAATTTATTTGCGCACGCCGGGTTCGAACCCGCGACCTTCCGAATGGGAGTCAAGTGTCTTACCACTCGATCACGGACGGTCGTCATGCCGGACATGCCCACAATACACTTCTAAGAGTTTAACTTTCATGTCGATAAAAACCAAATCGACTTTAATTTAATAGGTACAATTATTACAAGGTATGAACTATTTATTTATCTTTAGAAACGATTATTCCTGCATAATAAAATAATAACTCTATTTCAAAAACCGTTTTCTCCTACTTTAGAATTTTGTGTAAGCTGCAATTTGTAATAGTCGCCCGCGGGGCCTAGCAGAACTCGCTAACTGCTAGTTTACAATCTGCAATGTTGTGCCAGTTCATTATCCTATAAAGATTGCGCGAACGGTGTTTATAGGCGCAAACAAGACAGTGACATCATATATCGTGTAATGCCGGACATCTATTGGCGACCGCCCAAAACGAGAAGCAACAAGTGGTCGATAGAATTATGACATAGAAATGAATACGTAGTATGTTATCATCATCAATAATGGACCACCTGCGCGACGATTTTGTTTGTTTTTTTAATCTTTATTTATGTTAATACAAGTTTCTGCCCGCGACTTTGTCTGTGCAGGATTAGTACGTATTTTATCCCATTTTCTTTTCCTAGGTCCCATCTATGTTTATACCAAAATTCTTAACCTATTTATTCAAAATATCTATAATTCTTGATTCGATTCAAAGTATTAGTCAAGTACTTCAAATAAATTCACTAATTTTCTAAAATAGAACTTTGATTTAAATGAAATTTAATTGTTTTGCAAAATGTAATTCTCAAATTTTGACATTTTCTATTAAACAATAATTATTACTTATAATATATTGAAAATAGCTAGTTTTATAAAGCTTATATGTTATTCTGACGAATGAGCTATTTATTGTAAATTTTCATTAAAATCCATTCAGTAGTTTTTGCGTGAAAGAGTAACAAACATACATACATCCATACAAACTTGTTATAATATTATTATAGTAAGAGTAAGATACTACGCTTGTACGGGCTTTTACAAACATGTGATAATATACCCCCACAATAATTAATCGTGAAGTAAAATGTGCTAATCAAATTATGTAGAACCGATGCAGAAAATTGGTTTATAGACTCATCTGAGTGCTCCTCTCCACGGAAATCTTTAGTAAAAGGCGAAAAATTTATTTGTTATTGAAGGGAAACCAGAGTACATTAGGTGTTATGCCAACATTGATTATTATTATTGAAGTATGTCATGTATAAAGTATGAAGGTAATTACGCTTAATAAATACACCATTAACAATTTAAAAAATGTGGATGTATACAAGATTTGTTCATAAATCTAGTAGAAAAAAAAGAAAAAAGAAATAATAAAAATATGAATTACAGTTTAAGAGGTAATATCCAGCAATCCATTATTCCGTTTATGTTAATAGCGCTGTGCGCGGATGGTTTTACAACCATGAAGCTAAACGGTATTATTTTTAAATTTATTTCAAAATGTTGTCATTAAGACCGGCGCGAACACAGCACCTCGCACGGCCGCGTCTCGGCGGCCAATGAATCGCGAGAATGTATGTCTCGAACTGTCATAAATTTTTTTTCTTCAAACTTCGCAAAATCACTTTGTGGCGTCATTTTGAATTAAATTAAAACAAATAACTTTGTTTAAACCACTAATATAATCACAATTACCTACATGTTTCAAAACCGATGGTTTCTTCGTCAGGGTAGTAATGACATTAATAACAAAAATTAATAAAAATTTATAATAATTTTTTTTGTATCTAACTATTACAACTTTTAAATTTGATTTTTTTCGTCCATATTAAGCGTGTCCCGGTTTTGTAAATATTTTCCCTTATATTTCACACAATCAAGGACCGGGTGACGTCACGAACTGTCCCACACGGTATTATATATATCTACTCTTGCTAGCGTTTTCGCGGGCTTAATAAAATTAAAATTTGTAGAATTAATTTAATTATGAAAACGAACTTAAAAAAAAAAAACTAGTATTTAAGTTTGCATGTCATCTACATGAACATATTTTGTATAATCAAAATATTTTTCACTCAACTTCCCTGTTCACGGGTAAAAAAAGTCGTAAAATGGCCTTTCAGCGCCATTTTTTTCACATTTGAAAAATTAACGTTAAAATGCCAATTCGAAGAACGGGTTGTTTCAAAAAATTTTAACAATTCATCAAATATTTTAACTTAATTTTCACGCTCTGTGTAAGCTCTATTCAAGTTCTGTTATTATATCATTATAGACCCGTTGCTTTATAAAACTGAAATAATCACAGAACTTGAATACAACTTTCAACAGAACGTGAAAATTAACCTCAAATATATGATAAATTAAATTTTTTTTTTAACAAATTGCGATCAGCAGAAGAGGACAACAAAAAACAATCATGTTCTTAAGTTTGTCAGCTTATTACTATTTGAGAGAAAGCTGAAACGCACCTAGAATTGGCGTTTAAGAGGCTAGACTTTGAACGACACGCGGAACACCCGCGTCCGTCATTCTGTCCCGCTCACAATAAGCTCACGCACACTTACAATACATGCGAATGCGAAATGTGCGAATGAGACAACGCTCAAATTTACCTATAGAAATCGCTCGAAAAGGGGTTTATGGAGAATACACTTTTCTACACCGAAACTTTCACGAAATTGAAATTTTAAAAAATATATATTTTTTAGAAAGAAGAAGCTACGTCGGTAGCTTTTTATAATTTTATAATTCTTTATGAGAGTTGAGTTAGCAGCACTTTTTCCTTAAATAATATTTTTTGATAAATCGTACATGTTTGGCAGTAAATGTTTACGTTAATACGAAACGCATCGAAAATTCGAAAACATACCGACATAGCTTTCACCCTCTAGAAGGCAGTATTAAAAAATATATTCATTTTGTGCAATTTTTGATGTAGAAAAGTGTTTTTTCCCGAGCGTCCTTTTTGTATGGGCCGAAAAGCGAAGTCTATCGTCTTAACGGGACAGTTTATATGTAAAATAAACAAAATGGCGCTGAATAGCCATTTGATGACAATGTTACATTTGCATTCTGCGAAACAACTGGGCCTAAGATTCCGATTTGAAAGAAAACTGATGCTTCTAATTTACATCAGATTTATCGACTCCTAGGCCTCAGACAGGCCAATCAAATCAATAAATTATTCAAGAAAGAATAACGTTATTTGAAAATTTAAAAAAAATTTCAACAGAAGTAATAAAATAATTGAGCTTACTTCGGGCGCACGGACATTTTTTTTTTTTATAGAGAAACCTCACAGGAGTCCCAACTGCTCCCTTCTGGAGCCAGTGAGACTATGGCATCCCGAATTGGAGTATGTTGTGAGGCTGAAGGTAAGTGGGGAAGGGAAGGAGATGGGGAAGAGGAAGGTGGGAAAGTACCTGGCTATTCAGATCTAGTCACTAAACACGGCTAAAGCCATTATTAAGCAACGTTTCAATTCTGAATGGTGGTCTTACACCAGGGCGATACTGAGAGTATCTTCCACTCTGGAACGTGCCGCAAATATAACATATATTATTTTTATTAATTAATTGTGAAATAACACAAATTAATCAAATAAAATTTATTTGCGCACGCCGGGTTCGAACCCGCGACCTTCCGAATGGGAGTCAAGTGTCTTACCACTCGATCACGGACGGTCGTCATGCCGGACATGCCCACAATACACTTCTAAGAGTTTAACTTTCATGTCGATAAAAACCAAATCGACTTTAATTTAATAGGTACAATTATTACAAGGTATGAACTATTTATTTATCTTTAGAAACGATTATTCCTGCATAATAAAATAATAACTCTATTTCAAAAACCGTTTTCTCCTACTTTAGAATTTTGTGTAAGCTGCAATTTGTAATAGTCGCCCGCGGGGCCTAGCAGAACTCGCTAACTGCTAGTTTACAATCTGCAATGTTGTGCCAGTTCATTATCCTATAAAGATTGCGCGAACGGTGTTTATAGGCGCAAACAAGACAGTGACATCATATATCGTGTAATGCCGGACATCTATTGGCGACCGCCCAAAACGAGAAGCAACAAGTGGTCGATAGAATTATGACATAGAAATGAATACGTAGTATGTTATCATCATCAATAATGGACCACCTGCGCGACGATTTTGTTTGTTTTTTTAATCTTTATTTATGTTAATACAAGTTTCTGCCCGCGACTTTGTCTGTGCAGGATTAGTACGTATTTTATCCCATTTTCTTTTCCTAGGTCCCATCTATGTTTATACCAAAATTCTTAACCTATTTATTCAAAATATCTATAATTCTTGATTCGATTCAAAGTATTAGTCAAGTACTTCAAATAAATTCACTAATTTTCTAAAATAGAACTTTGATTTAAATGAAATTTAATTGTTTTGCAAAATGTAATTCTCAAATTTTGACATTTTCTATTAAACAATAATTATTACTTATAATATATTGAAAATAGCTAGTTTTATAAAGCTTATATGTTATTCTGACGAATGAGCTATTTATTGTAAATTTTCATTAAAATCCATTCAGTAGTTTTTGCGTGAAAGAGTAACAAACATACATACATCCATACAAACTTGTTATAATATTATTATAGTAAGAGTAAGATACTACGCTTGTACGGGCTTTTACAAACATGTGATAATATACCCCCACAATAATTAATCGTGAAGTAAAATGTGCTAATCAAATTATGTAGAACCGATGCAGAAAATTGGTTTATAGACTCATCTGAGTGCTCCTCTCCACGGAAATCTTTAGTAAAAGGCGAAAAATTTATTTGTTATTGAAGGGAAACCAGAGTACATTAGGTGTTATGCCAACATTGATTATTATTATTGAAGTATGTCATGTATAAAGTATGAAGGTAATTACGCTTAATAAATACACCATTAACAATTTAAAAAATGTGGATGTATACAAGATTTGTTCATAAATCTAGTAGAAAAAAAAGAAAAAAGAAATAATAAAAATATGAATTACAGTTTAAGAGGTAATATCCAGCAATCCATTATTCCGTTTATGTTAATAGCGCTGTGCGCGGATGGTTTTACAACCATGAAGCTAAACGGTATTATTTTTAAATTTATTTCAAAATGTTGTCATTAAGACCGGCGCGAACACAGCACCTCGCACGGCCGCGTCTCGGCGGCCAATGAATCGCGAGAATGTATGTCTCGAACTGTCATAAATTTTTTTTCTTCAAACTTCGCAAAATCACTTTGTGGCGTCATTTTGAATTAAATTAAAACAAATAACTTTGTTTAAACCACTAATATAATCACAATTACCTACATGTTTCAAAACCGATGGTTTCTTCGTCAGGGTAGTAATGACATTAATAACAAAAATTAATAAAAATTTATAATAATTTTTTTTGTTATTAATGTCATTACTACCCTGACGAAGAAACCATCGGTTTTGAAACATGTAGGTAATTGTGATTATATTAGTGGTTTAAACAAAGTTATTTGTTTTAATTTAATGTCATAAAAATGATCAAACGGGAGAGGGTAAATGAATGAAAATTATATTCATCTTAAAATTAATTTTTGATCAAAATAATTTATAATTTTTCAATAATATGTAAAAATAAGTGTGTAAAAAAATCTGAAATGTTTTATTTTGTAAGACCTTAAATAAATAGAAAAACTGAGGTATTTTGTCACAAAACACGTTCTCGGATTTATTTTTTAATGATTTTAATTTGTCTAAAACTGTGTTGACTAGATTATATATTGATTTATTTTGTCGTATTATTTGAAATTTGTGTTGTTTAATAGAATCTATCGTTTGAAAATTGAACAAATTTGCCATCGACTAACGGTATAACCTTAGTATATTATAAATACACTTAGTTTTTCAAAATTTTAGAACTGCGTGTACCAGATAAAATAACAATCTTTCAAAATCAATTTATGTTTTTTTGTAAAAAAGAGTCAGTACGTCTAGAATTTGATTTAAAAATTACTAATTTTCGGTATTCTCTGGTAAAACACTCTTAAGAAGAACAGTAACTTGTTAAAAGAGTAACTAAAATAATCTCAGTAAGTACCTTCGTACATAAATCATAATTTTTGTTAACAAATTATATATAGAACATGTCTTACGAAAAATGACAAGACTTGTGGCTTCCTTTAATAGGTTATTATAATTTTTATGTTCTTTATAAAATACCATGTTTTGAAACTGAACGGAGTATAAATGATATCCTTGAGTCGGGTGTGTTACTACCATAACAAATCGTGTGAGAAATGTGGAGATCCGCAAAGACTGCAAGGCGATGTTAGCGTAATGAGCAAGAACACGAAAGGGACGCTCAGATGGTTTGGGCATGTAGATCGAATGAACGAAGATAGGAGTTTAGGGAGAATATATGACGAAAATATTAATTCTAGAAGAAGTCGCGAACGCTTGAGGAATCATGGCACTATAAAGTGAATCAGATACTTGAGTTGGCCTATGTCAAGAGTCAGAATAACAGAAGAGTATGTATGAATGTGAATGAGGCAAGGAGTGAGTGCCAAGACCGAGTTGTTTGACGGTCCGTCCTCTCTGCCTACTCCTGCTGAGAAACGGCTAGATGTTAGTTAGTCAGTTCAAATCAAGTACTACCCGCAGTATTTATTTCAAACATTGTTGGATTTTATCAAGTTTGTATTTCTAAATTAATGTTAAAATAATATTTCTCTCTAGGCGCCAGTGATAAAATATATTTATTTGGCGCGTTATTGTGACAGTCGAGAAATTCGCTCTCAATTCAAGTTAGTATAAATTGCTTGTGTTGTATTTCATTCGTGTAATTTCTTTTAGAGTGCATGTCTTGTGTCGTTTAATTCGTGTAATGTCTTCAACAATGTGAGCTTGTTGGAATTCAGAACGCGTGACGAAGAGATTTTATGTTTTTATGTTCTGTAATAAATTATGTTGACCACTGTGCGATCTTGTTAATTTTATTATATTACCAACTTTGTACACGGCTTATATATTTTCTTATTACGTAATTGAAATAATTTTTCTTATTTTTATGTGAATAGGTAACTGTCCGGAGCCAGTAGTATTATGGCATTCCGAATTGGGGTATGCTATGTGGCTGAAGGAGATGAGGAAGAGAAAGGCTGGGAAGTAACTGGCCATTCAAATCTGTTTACCAAACACGAATAATGCAATATCAAAGAACGTTCCGATTCTTGTGGCGTATATAGGTTACTCTTGTAGTTTCAGCATCCTTCAACAGATGTCGTTAGTATAGATAGTTAAACGAAGTTTTGCTATATCCTAGCAGATGTCATTCAAGTATTATATCAGAAGAGTATCATCTATCGTCGTTCGTGCCTAATATTCGAACAGTTAATATGATTGTAGATGGCATCTGTTAGTAAGGCGGAAGCCACCAGTCTGGCGGCTGGCAGCGTTAGAAATACTTAAAGCCTACTATAGAAGGGACGTCTTGTTCAGTTTAATATTCATTGTAATCTTTATGATAAATAAATAAATAAATCAACTTGTGATCACAAAGAACCTCCAACTTATTTGGTAGTTTCCCAACGCATTTAAGAGGGTATTATCAGAAAATACCTTTTAAATCAAATTCTAGAAGTATTGACTCTTTTTTACAAAAAAAGATAAATTGGTTTTAAAAGATTGTTATTTTATCTGGTAAACGCATTTTTTAAATTTTGAAAAACTAAGTGTATTTTTAATATACTAAGGTTATACCGTTGGTCGTTGGCAGATTTGTTAATTTTTCAAACGACATATTGTATTATACAACACAAATTTTAAGTCATATAATCATACAACATAATAAATCAATACATAATCTACTAAACACATCTTTCAGAATTTTAAGTTTAGTTAAATTAAAATCATTAATCATAAATCCGAGAACGTGTTTTGTGACAAAATACCTCAGTTTTTCTATTTATTTAAGGTCTTACAAAACGCACGATGATAAATTATTAAATATCGTGTACTTCTTGTAAGCATTTTTTGATCATAAGTATTTATGATTTTTCAATAATGTCTAAACAAAATAAGCGTGTAAAAAAAATCTGAAATATTTTTGTTTGTAAGACCATAAATAAATAGAAAAACTGGGGTATTTTCGTCACAAAACACGTTCTCCGATTTATTTTTTAATAATTTTAATTTAACTAAAATTAAAAATCTGAAAATAGCTTTACTAGATTATGTATTGATGGATTTTACTGTATGATTATATTTTTATAAATGTGTGTTGTGTAATACCAATATGTCGTTTGAAAATTGAACAAATCTGCCAACGACCAACGGTATAACCTTGGTATATTAAAAATAAATTAAGTTTTTCGTTTACCAGATAAAATAACAATCTTTCAAAATCAATTTATGTTTTTTTTTGTAAAAAAGAGTCAATACGTCTAGAATTTGATTTTAAACGGACTAATTTCCGGTATTCTCTTAATCATTGAGATTTACGGACACAAAAATTCTGAATGGCAGTCTAGAGCGTTTACATATCTACTAATAGCAAACGACCATCACGCTAATAACCACTAATTAATATTATAAAACCACAAATAAATTGACTTTTAGTTATACACACCTAAATTGATGCATAATTAAGATAGGTAGGTAGCCACCAAAAATAATTTTAAAAATATGTGTAAAGCCAGAAATAGATTTACCATGACCTCCACCGAAAAATTAGCACCAATTGATTTGTTTGCACTGGCAACTCTACTGCACTTGGCGCCAAACTAAATTCGGAAAAAATGGCGTCTAATGTCAAATGAATTAAAAAGTAATTCAAATGGTCGCCTGTCCATTGAAATATTAATAAACGATCTCTCCCAATAATTGTTTCCTGCCTTTTTCGTGTAACGTCACGATAGAAAAGTTGTTAGACCATCAATCAACATGATTTTAACCATCCTTTAAAATTTTTGCGAGCCCATTTCAGTCAATGAGATTTGACAGATTTTAATACAGGCAATACAATTTAACAGGTCAACATTATTCTTACAAGGTCACTCGCAAAATAAATCTTCGTCATCTTTGTTGCTAGTACAGTTTTTAACAGTGTCAACGGAATATTTTTTATTATTATTTATTAACCTTTTGAAGGCCAGCATAGGAAAAATATTTTTTTTTCATTACGACGTAAGAAATTTGACATTTCATACGAATCCAATATTTATAACATTTCTTTTGTGATATATTACAAAAATTACATGAAATTAATGTAAAAAAAACGATATTTCTGATAATATTCTATTCTTTCCACAATGAAGTTATATCAAAAACAATGAATAATAAAGTAATAAAAATAAATCAGATTAATAGCGATAAAGAAACATCAGACTTTGGAATTCCGCAAGGTACAGTGCTCGGACCAATTCTTTTTACCATATATGTTAACGACATTTTTTTTCAACCCCTACACGGCCAAATTACTTCGTATGCCGACGATACGGTACTAATAATAAGCGAAAAAACTTGGGAAAATGTAATATTAAAAGCCACTGAAGACATAAATACTCTTAAGAATTTCTTCGACATTAATTTACTATCACTAAATACTGATAAAACATATGTAATTCCATTTGCAATACAGACAAATGATACCCCTAAAAACTTTAACATTATCATTCATGACAACTCTAAAACGCACAATAAAAATTACTGTTTACAAAACTGCTCAATATCAAGAACCACAAACACAATCAAATATTTAGGAGTAATTATCGACAAAAATTTAAAATGGAAAGAACAAATATGTCAAGTTGTAAAAAAAATTAGAAAATTTATATATGTATTTTTAAGAATCAGAAATTTTTTATCGATAAAAAATCTATATTTAATCTACTATGCCTTAGTTCAATCCACTTTACAATACGCCATTATAAGTTGGGGATCCGCATATAAATCTAACCTTCTTCCAATAGAAATTGTACAAAGAACAATAATTAAAATTATATTAAAAAAACCTTTGGACTACCCAACGGAACGATTGTTTGACGAATTTCAAGTACCTACATTTAAAGATTTATATATTAAAAATTCATTAATTCAAATTATAAAAGAAAAACACAAATATCAATTTTTAACTGAAAACCGAACTCGTCTTAAATATATTTTTTTATGCCCAAAATTAAATACCACATTTGCACAACACCATTATACTTACCAGGGAAGAACCTATTTCAATCAACTACCGGAAGAAATCAGAAGCATTAATGATAAAATTCAAATGTTGCACTCTATCAAGAAACATTTTAAAGACAATCTTAAAAAAAAAAAAAACCTAAATTAAATTAATTCTTGCAAATATCTTTTATTCTCCATAACATTCTCTCTTTTTTCAAAATACACAAATCACAAATATATATATTTATTACATATAAAAAAAAATATATATTTATTATTTTTAATTAATATTTTCTATTAAATATAAATTCAACTTTATAACAAAAAAAAAAAAAAATTATTGTATATCTTTATTATTTTCCATCATAACATGTACCAACTATAGCACGCATATACATATATGCGCATAGCATGTAAAATTAAATATCTAAGTAATGATTAATAAAAGCACCTATGTACACTCCTCTTCCATACACAAGCAAATGCTTTAAATGGAAGAGTAGTAATTTAATATAAATGTTAAATAAAATATATTTATAATGTTATAATTAAAATTTTCACAAATAAAAAAAAAAAAAAAAAAAAAAAAAAAAAAATGAAAGAATATAGAGTTTCTAAACTAACTCCATATTTTGACGCGGCGGCCATTTTGTCGGCCATCTTTCTTGCCCGCAGCGTCATCGACAATTTATTAAAATTATTCCGAGAGGCTAGACGCTATGCAGTATTTCGTTACGTCGAGAACGAGAATGGCCCAAGTGATTCTGACCTTGCTCTTGATACAATTTCTTTATACATAAGGGAGAAAATCGCTTCCAAAAACCGGTGATCATACGGCCAATTAGAGCGATCTGTAATAATTTCTAACATAAAAAAAGAAGAAGAAAATAATCATCTATGTTATCTATCCAAGATGTAGATCGGTGATGCAGGCCTTTTAAATAAATAAAAAAAACAACTTAAAACCGTTTAAAAGAAGATAATGTATGTATGCACTAATAATTCTTAACGAAAATATGAAAACGAACAAGTTACAGAAAAATAAAAAGGTAACGGTAGCAACTGGGACTCGAACCCAGGATCTCTTGCCTTACCGGGCAAATGCCTTAGCCAACTCGGCCATCGGGACCTTTTTTTACCTAATACGAAAGGGTATCACGACACAATTATCTGTCTTCAATATTTTCAATCAGCCGCCCAAAATTGATACGTTCCGATGTTTGAATTAATTAAAAACGACAGCATTTTTATTGGTTTGACCTCGGGGATGGATTTTTTTCACCTACGGCGCTTATTTCTGCGTTATATGTTTATTTTGCATACAGTCTAGCTAATGTCTGGTTGTCGTAAGTTCCAAATATACCTATAATTAAAATGGATAATCGGATAAAACAGAACTAGATAAAAAAAATGTTAGATTAGATTAAGTTAGGTTTTCTTTCTTCATTTTTCGCCAATGTTATTTTTTATGTTAATATCCCAACTGCTTCTAACCGTCTGGAGCCAGTGAGGTCATGGTATCCTTGGATATGTTGGCTGAAGGTAGTAGGTGGAAAAATGAGATGCGGTTGGGGAAGGTAGGGAAGTAACACGGCTAAAGCCATTTCAAGCAAGGTTGAATTCTGAATGGTGATCTTTCATCAGGGCGATACTGAGAGTGTCTACCACTCTGAAAGTGTACTGGGAAACAACACAAATTAATAAAATAAATTGCGTTGCGCACGGCAGGATTCGAAACCGGTTCCGTTTTGTAATACTGTTCTTTTTTTTATTGTATAGAAGACTTTTTCCGACTTGACTTTTATTTGTAATATTGTTATTAGTATAAAAAACACGCCCAATTTCCTTCCATATACCACCTAGAACTATTGGATCAAAAATTATTTTTAATTGCAACATAAATCAGGACTGAGTCAATATCTTACTTCTTACTAATATTATAAACGCGAACGTTTGTATGGATGTATGTATGTTTGTTACTCTTTAAATCAAAATTTAATGAATGGATTTTAATGAAACTTATAGCTCGTACATCAGAATAAAATATAGGCTATAATTTATAAAGCTAGCTATTTATTTTCAATATATTTAACATAATAATTATTATTGTTTAATAGAAAACGTCAAAATTTGAGAATGACATTTTGCAAAACAATGATTGTTAAATCAAAATTCTATTTTGGAAAAAAATTGTGAATTTATTTGAAGTACTCGCCTAATACTTTGAATCGAATCAAGAATTATAGGTATTTTAAATAAATAGGTTAAGAATTTTGGTATAAATGTAGATGGGACCTAGGAAAAGAAAATAGTTTACTCGAAGTACTAATCCTACGCAGACGAAGTCGCGGGCAGAAGCTTGTATGTAGATATATAAATATATGTAGATACTCTCTTGTACCTAGATTGCATGCACTAGGCACTAGGCAATATCTTCTAGAAATGTAAATATGTTCATCTGCTCGGAATATATGTAGTTGCAAGAAGGCTATAATAAGTTACTTATTGTATAACAGATATGAGCATTTCAGCTGATGCAAAAAAATATATCCTGAATAAAAAAACTTACCACTCGTTGCAGTTTTCCTTGACCTTCTGTCCCTTCTGCATGTACTTTCCATCGTGGTAACAGGCGATGATGTTAATAGGTGGAGGTTCCACCCCGTGACAGTGGCTCCAGAAGTCGGGACAGCAGTCCTCGTTCCTTGTTCGGTTGCAGAAGTCGTCGCAGTAACACAGGGTCCCTGTAGGGCCGACTGAGGATTGAGCTAGGATTACTGGGTGGCCAGACGTGTGAAGGGGTTAGTCACTCACACGCTGGTTATTCATGGTTATTTGTATAGTAGAAGCGGATTTTTTTATGGGAACAAGTGAAAACAATTTAAGAGTGTGCTGTTTTCAAAGATTTCGTAATGGAAACATGACAGAAGCAAAGGCTCCCTGTAGAGTCGACTGCACGGAGAAAAATGTTATTCTAAAATACGATAATTTTATTCGTAAAAACGGGACTGAAGTTCCTACGAACAAATTATCAGTATTTCAATGTTTATTGGCGGGAAAATGTAAGAATAATTTGTTGGTATACGTACGAAATTACGTATACCAACAAATTATTCTTACATGTTCCCGCCAATAAACATTAAAACCCTGTTAATTCGTTCGTAAGAACTTCAGTCCCGTTTTTAACCGTTTTTACGAATAAAATTATAGTATTTCAGAATAACATTTTTCTGCGTGTGTGTTGATTACTGAGTGGCCAGATGTGTGTGGCCAGGGATTAGTTACTCACGCTGGTTATTCATAATTATTTATGTAGTAGAAGCGGAATTTTAAACTGTTTTTGGTTTTGTTTTGATGGGAACAAGTAAAAACTAGTAAACAGTGTGCTGTTTTCAAAGATATCTGAATGAAATAGAAAAATAATAATACGAGGTAACTGAAGAACCGACAGAGGGGTGAGTGCGGATTACTGGGTGGCCAGGCGTGGGGTTAAATTGAGAGGAGTGAATAACTTTTATATAGAAAGTGAAAATAATCTCAGAGACGAAAATGGACACGCTAGTAACAAAATCTAATGTTAAAGGCATTAATGTTTTGAATGTTCGGTATCTTTCAATTTCCAACCGATCCCCGTAAAAATGTGACAAAATAAGAAAAAAATATTTTTAAAAGAACATGGAGGATAAGAGAATATAGATTGCCTTGTAAAAGAACAATAAGGATGCTTGTTCTGTAAAACAATAATCAAAACAAAGAGAGAGGAATAAACAAAGAAAAAAACAGAAAATGAATCGACTTATAAAATAACAACAACAATTAGGCGCTCCGCTTACGAGGCAACTGAAAATCAACTAAAACCGGCTGTTTTCTCTGTCTTGATTGGTCAAAAAGCTTGTTTAACCATAGACGAAGAACAATCAGCTGACAGCTGGCCACTAGCAATGGCCGCCCAGGGCAATCAGCAGTGACAGTTGCGAGTCACCGCTTGCGTTACCATTTACAACGGGGTTTTGTGTGATTGTGAAGTGTGCGGGCCATCACATTGTCATACAAAGACAGTTGGCAGTTGAGAGTTTGCAGTTGCCTCAGTGGGCGGAGGCGCTAACTGAAGTGAATAAGCGTTATGCGTCTATGGTTAAACAAGCTTTTTGACCAATCAAGACAGAGAAACAGCCAGTTTTAGTTGGTTTTCAGTTGCCTCGTCAGCGGAGCGCCTATCAATGGAACAACGTATGTTCAAATATGACTTGTAAAATGATAAAAAGAGAAGCGATAAAACAAAACAAAAACAACTTTAAAAAAAGACCCATCTGGTTAAACTAACAATAACCAAGTAACACAATCCGAATCTTGAAGAAAACATAAAATCAATAATATTTTTAAATTCCGTGAATATGAAATTGTTGATCGTGTTTAACGTCTAATGATATCATCAGCACCCAAATTAGCGGCTCCTGAACTTTCAAATGCCATCAACAGTCAACAACGTTAATTTTATATCCAACAACTGCGATATCGCCCGAAACCACCTTAAGCCAGACCGGCACACTAAATCAAATCGGTCTCTTAAGCCTTAAAAAAATTGGCTTATTTTGTCAGAGGCTAAAAATATTCCCGCTTTGCAATAACATCCAAATAAATGGAACATTTGTTAACGTATTCGAAAACTAAAAACTGTTTTCGAAAGGTGATGAAATAGGCTTTCAAATTTCTATATTAAAAATTACTATGTATTTTATAAAATAATTTTTTTTTTGCGAAAACTTTAAAAAGTTTTCTAAAATGGCTCACTTTACTTTTTTTTCTAACTAAAATTACTGATAATGAAAAAAAAAATTAAACACATACTTATTTCATTAGACAAATGAATTATTAACCTTAATGTCACCTCACTTTTTTTCGTTTCATGTAAAAAAAATTCTTAAAAAATTCACAAAGTTCCATAATATTTTTTCAAATTGCTATCGGAAACTTTGGTTTCAGAAAGGGGTAAATTTTATTTTTTTGTGGTTTTCTTTTAGATTTGAATATATAGTTTGTTGTATTCTCTTTCCAATACCGTTTAGATCACAATTCTGACTATGATAGTAAGGGAGAAACAACGATTTCTGTGAGACCTATGTGAGCTGGGACAAATATGGTCTCCTGTGATTAAACGGGTTCTTATGAGACTCTCCAAAACTATTTTAACTCAGCAATTTGGCATTTCGTCTGCCTGTAAATGTGTTTGTTACGTTCCGTCTCCAGTTCAAGATTAAAAATGAGTTATTAATATTGACATTTCTTTCGACGCGGTTGACATTTTTGTCACACGAGAACGAGTCCTTTCCACGACTCGTTCTTGAGTTCAACAGTTCGGCTGCGGAATGTGGTCTCTTCAAGAATAGTGTTCATTCTTTCTTCTCCTCAGAAAAACCCTCAAGACCTCCTATGTCGAGTTAATGTAAAAAAGTTGGTATTTGAGTATTTACATACAAATCTTACGATTTCAGAGGAAATTTTGGTTTTAATTTATTAACCTGTGAAAAGCCTGATCAGAAAATCTTTAGCGTATACACGAGTGCCGCGCGAAAATTACTTTAAGGAGTTTGACTCAAAAAATCTGACTAAAATCTATTTTGATCTTTATTTTTTCAATTGATTTCTGTTTACCAGATAATATATCTTATTATTAAAATATATTACATCGTAACATGTTTCCCCAAAAGAGCTAACTTTATCAGTGAAAAAATATATTTATACGAATGCATAAACTGGTTTTATTATTTTTACATAAATCTGAATACGTAATGTACACGGAGAAAAATGTTATTCTAAAATACGACCATTTTATTCGTAAAAACGGGACTGAAGTTATTACGAACAAATTAACAGTGACTAATGTTCATTGGCGGGAAAATATAAGAATAATTTGTTGGTATACGTACGAAATTACGTTATTAAATTGTTAATTTGTTCGTAAAAACTTCAGTCCAGTTTTTAACCGTTTGTACGAATAAAATGATCGTATTTTACATCAATCAAATTATTTTAAAAAACATAATGACCTTTATGTTTATTTTTTTTATTTAGAAGCATTCAAAGCTTTACGAAAAAGAATTTTGACATACATAGATAATTTATTTTATGAGCTATATTTATGAAATAAAATAAAAAATCGGCATGCGATTGTCATTTGTCCTCTACACAATTTTCAAAGCATAAAGGTTAAAATCTAGACCTAAATAAGGATAGTTTGTTAGCGGCCTGATCCCGACTTTTACACGATTTGATTCAGTGTTTCGGCCTGGCTTGAAGTGGTTTTGCCTAGAAAGAAATCCGTCTAAAGTTCCTGCTTCGCCCGAGAAACTATGCTGGAGGAATAATTAAGATTTCAGATAGATTCTTGACCTTTTCCATCGGAGTGGTTTCATTAGTGAGACTTATATTAAACAGAGCTGCTTCGAGATCAGAATTGTTTTCAGATTGCCTCAGAAGCGGGCCGTTGGAAGAAGTTAAATCAAAAGATTGCAAAACTTTTGTTTACCCCCTATTCAAAAATGTTCAAGAAAATTCCAGCGCGTTTTTATAATGTTATTATGACACGAACACTTTGGAATTCAAGTTGTTTATAATAGCTAGCGATCCAAAGTTACGGGTTCCTAATCAGACGCCGCGGATTCAATCCTCAGCCTATCTAGTCGTCCATTCGAGCAATATTTTCCGCTTATGATGATGGTATTAGGAAGAATTCAAATACGGTGAGGTTTGGGAAAGTTTGTATGTATTAAAAAATAAAGGCAGCGCAAATTTTTGCGGCTCTATGGTTATAATAGAGAATCACAGTTTCGTCAGGGAGTGTTCATTATTAGTAAAGACACGAGGTCTATGAACAATATACAATGCGGGTAGAAAAAATTTAAATTGCGGGTGAGCGTAATACACTCTGAAAGTTTATAAAAGATATTGAAATAAGAGTTATATATCTCCGGCTCGTTTTGGACCATGAATGATGCGTGTTTTGTGTAGTTTTTTAAACGAAGGACCTTGAAATGTGTATGTTATGTGTTTGAACCACTGCACAAGTAGAAGGTAAGCACATAAGGAAAAGGAGAGAATTACTCACTGCGGGACTTGTACTTTCTTCATTTTGGCCGGTTTTATTGCACTGTGTTAATATTTTGTTGCGGTATGTTTCTTCTCTGCGGCGGTCAATAGCGAAAAAATGCGGATGCGGGTAAATAATGCGGATGTTCACGCGATGAAGGTCGATTATTGACTGATGTGGGTAACAGGAAAAAGTGACAGGTTTATAGGGAAGGGTAGGAAGGAAATGTGACAATACTAGCTACAAGTACAGTAGTTCATGTATGTGTATAGGTTTTGTATAGATGTATGTATGTAAGTGTAGCTGTGTAAATGCCCAACCAATACCTAATAAGAAGAACAATAAGACGAAAGAACAAGAATTAAAACAAAAAGAATAACAACAAGAAGAAAAGAACAAGAAGAAAACAAGATGAAAAAGAAGTAGAACATCCCGAAAAATAAAGAAAATAAGAAGGACAACAATAAAAAACTAAAATGAACAACAACAAGAAATGAAGAAAAGCAAAAAATAGAAAAATAACGTGAAGAACAAGTAGAACAACAGGAATAATAACAAGAAGAAGAGTAAGAAAAAGAACAGCAAGAAAAACAACAAGAAGAACATCAAGAAAAATAAAAACAAGTAAGAAGAAGAATCGCCAACTTTGAGAATCACTGCTTTGGTTAGATCATGGATGCATTGATTTTAATAATTATCGTAGTCTATACTCATTCCTATGTTAATGAAGAAGATAGAATGGTAGTTTTAATAGAATTAACCGGTACTATTAGGGGCCTGATCAGTGATCATACAGTAATGTGAAATGTAGGGACAATTATTATGATAAGTAAAAGTTTCACACTGAGGTTTATGCAGGTTTAATGGGATGATCGTGCTCACTGCTTTCATTGGTGATAGAGACCAGCAACCACTGAAGATATAATATACCGATAGAAGCGTTTGTGGGCGTGTCCGGGCTTCCGAAGTAAGCTCGACTTTTCCTTATTTCTTGAGAAATTCATCAAAATTTTTCAAATATCGATTTTTTTATTGGACAGATGATCAATGTCATTGGCCTGTCTGGGGCCTAGGAGTCTTTTAATATCCGGTGTGATTATATCACTGGAAATATAAACCGATAGACAAATGTTGTGGGCGTTTCTGTGCGCCCGAAGTAAGATCAAACTACCTGCATTACTTTTTTTGAAATTTATTGATCAAACCCTTTTTATATTGTTTTTTTTAAAGCAATTAATCTCAATTTGGGAAGCGGGTATGGGTACCGCCGCCCCAAGAACTATTTATTAAATAACCAACACCCCTGCCATAGAACACCCCAAGTGGTTCGCTACGTTTATTGACTTATCAAGGGTTCCCGGGTTCATGGGATGAGGTTTGTCTAGCTCTTGGCGGCGAACGCGTTTGCAAACCTACTGCATAGCGGCCTTTTTTGTATACCAAAATGAAATACTGTTATTGAAAGCATGTGAAAGACGCTTTCAAATTTTAATAAACTACAAACGAACAAAACACGTAATTACGACTGGATTTTTTTACGACTGTTTTACTTTCTTGTAAACTGAAGAAAAATGTACCCCTTTACACTAAATTAAATAAATATTATATTTAATTACACAGACGTATTATACAAGTTATTGTCACTCCTTTTTTAAAGTTTCACACAAAAATAAATAGTAAAAAAATCACAGACTTTGATAAATTTTTCGCAAACATGCAACGGTCGATTACTTTGTGAAATTTATTAATTGGAAGTGTATTGTAAACTATTAGATGCAAATACAAAGCGTGGTTTTGTCTCTTTCAAACACTGCTTGAATCGTGGAATATCTCACCGTAATACAAAAGGAGATCTCAGTTTTGTGAGGTAAATACACGAAAATTCCCGAGGAGTTTTAGAAGAAACCCAATTGAAAATATTTTGACTTTAGTTTACTTCTACTTGTTTCCATATTTACCCAGAATAGGGGCGGAGCAGCCGTCTTCCCTGCCCAGGCAGCAGTCGGAGCCCCGGGGCTGGTTGGCGCAGTAGGGCCCGGGGGGCAGGTCGGGCCCGCTGAGCCCGTGACACGCCACTGCTAAGAGGACGAGGCCCAGGGCCGGCAGGAGAGCCCTGGCTAGCATGCTTATCCTGAAAATGACAAAATACATCGTTAAACTTTATACACATTAATTATTAGAATTAGACTAGGGTATAATAGGTAGGTACTGGATTTCCCGCAGGATTTTATTATTATTTTTTTTTTTTATCTTTTGGAAATCAAGAGTTGAATTACATATATATATATACCTATATGTATTTTTTTTTTTTTAATTTTCTTTTTTTATTTCATAAAAATAGTTTATTTATAAACAAGTACTGCTATGTAATTATTTTTACGCGTGACAGCTGTTTCGGCCTTCGGAAGGCTTTATACACATATCAAATTTTTTTATTTAACAAAAAAATATGGCTAGATGTAAAATGATTGCTTGCAAATCTTGTTCATAGTGCTTGCCCAAAATAATGACAGTGATTGACTATTTAGTGATTTGATAAAACAATGTGAAAATGACACACAATTATTTATTTTGCTTTTTTTATCACTAATAATAAATAAAACATTAAGAAAAAATAATTTTCAATAACGTCAACTTGGCTGTTTCTGCCGATCTGACATTTTATCGATTCACATTGCACTAATCCAGGAGATCGATAAAACCCCATATCAATACTACGAGTATATTGACATGGTCGTGATCAGTTAGCAATATTTACGAGTACGGTCAATATATTAGACCGGTCAGTGGTTGAGTGGGCATAGCGTTTGGGTCCCACCCAGGCGTTCCGTGTTCGATTCTCGGCTGGCTAAGTCCTCCATCACAACACAAGCAACATCTTCCGCTTAGTGTGGTGGTAGTAGGAGATTTTCAAACGTTGTTGGGTTATTCGTAACCCGGGAATGTTTGTCTTTCTTTTTAAAAAAAAAAAAAAAAAAAAAAAATATGATTCCGACAGTCAGTTGATAAATTCGCCGTTTTTAGCGCGGCCTCCCAAGTGCAGGATAAGCTGTCAGTATCCACAAATTTGAATGGAGGTGAACTAACGAAGCTCTCAGAATTGGAAGTGGTCCAAATATGATTGAAGACCTCATTAACTAATTAAGACGATAGACTTCGCTTTTCGGCCCATACAAAAAGGACGCCCGGGAAAAAACACTTTTCTACATCGAAAATTGCACAAAATGAATATATATTTTTGATACTGCCTTCTAGAGCGTGAAAACTATTTCGGTATGTTTTAGAATTTTCGATGCGTTTCGTATTAACGTAAACATTCACTGTCAAACATGTACGATTTATCAAAAAATATTATTTAAGGAAAAAGTGCTGCTAACTCAACCCTCATAAAGAATTATAAAATTATAAAAAGCTACCGACGTAGCTTCTTCTTTCTAAAAAATATATATTTTTTAAAATTTCAATTTCGTGAAAGTTTTGGTGTAGAAAAGTGTATTCTCCATAAACCCCTTTTCGAGCGATTTCAGTAGGTAAATTTGAGTGTTGTCTCATTCGCACATTTCGCATTCGCATGTATTAAGTGTGCGTGAGCTAATTGTGAGCGGGACAGAATGACAGTCGCGGGTGTTCCGCGTGTCGTTCAAAGTCTAGCCTCTTAACTCCCGTTTAATCTCAAAAATCACATGCGAAGCACCAAACTTAGCATTTCAATTCGAAATTGTCAATATATTAGTATTTTTAATTTTTACGTAGCCGTTTGACATTTACGAATGTAAATCCTTATCCACTCGAGCGCTTTTTGCCACATTATGGCACTATTTCCAAAGCCTCGGATTGTTTTGTTGCCAAATGTGGCAAATTATATTTTTTTTTTTATTAAAACGATTATATAATATATTGTAAATTCAAAATAAATATTCTCTAGATTCTTTAAAATGTTTTAAGGTATAAGATTTAATTATAAATTTCTTATAAATCCTACAAATATGTGATAATAGACAAAAGATAGAAGAATTCATTGGCTACATAGAACTATAATCAGTTTGTATGTCTCCATATTCAAATTCGGAGGTATGATTTTTTTAATGTGGGCGGAAAATTTTCCTTTAGCAAACCGAGAAATAATATTTTAATTGCTCTGTCGCTCCAGTGGTAATAGAGTTTTGCCAGGGTTGCCATCGTATATCGATTTCTTGTTTATTCCCTCTTTCAACGTCGGTCTCGCTATCAATAGTGCGGCCGTGTAGTTACTTACGCCTATTCGATATTGTAAATTTATCGTTTTCACTGTGCACATCAGGGCACCTAGCACACTCGATCGATAACGATAATTAGGATAACTCTCGGTAACTTCTCATCGTTTCCAAGCATGACTGCAGATCGCCAATGAATAAGTGACAGTTCAGATCACAATGACTAAGTGTCCCTAACATATTCGAAATCAACTATTGTTTGTATGTTAGCGATGTGCAGTTGCCCTAGGGAACGATGAGAAGTTACCGACAGTTATCCTATCAATCGTTATCGATCGAGTGTGCTAGGGAGCCTGATTACGTAAAATATTTACATTCGTTAGTGAGAAAACAATCACAGTGAGAGTGGGCACTAACTGGTTGCGGGCAACCATAGTCTAGTTTACCCTAACATATTTTGTTCTAGATGATTTACGTTCATAGACAATCAATCGTTTCAAATTCCACCTGCCGCCACTGGCCGCTGTTTACACACCAAACTGACATAACAATGATAAATGTCCATAGTCCATACATATAGATAATAATGATTTAAGTCATTTTCAACAGAAAGCAGAGGCGGCAAACGCCCACAGAAAACAGAGTGTTTTATTATTATGTAATCAGAATTCTATTTGCAGTCCAGTTTCAACCGTATGAATGGTTTCTGGGAAGATCCACGTAGAATCATATAGGCATCTCGGCCAAGGGCGACTCAATTAACATTCATTACATTACATGACATAATAACGTACAACTATTATTTATTGGTACTTTCTCATACGGCAAATATGCGAACTTCATTACGGTGATATTTGCATTCAGTCATCCTTAAGACGATAGACTTCGCTTTTCGGCCCATACAAAAAGGACGCCCGGGAAAAAACACTTTTCTACATCGAAAATTGCACAAAATGAATATATATTTTTGATACTGCCTTCTAGAGCGTGAAAACTATTTCGGTATGTTTTAGAATTTTCGATGCGTTTCGTATTAACGTAAACATTCACTGTCAAACATGTACGATTTATCAAAAAATATTATTTAAGGAAAAAGTGCTGCTAACTCAACCCTCATAAAGAATTATAAAATTATAAAAAGCTACCGACGTAGTTTCTTTTTTCTAAAAAATATATTTTTTTTTAAATTTCAATTTCGTGAAAGTTTCGGTGTAGAAAAGTGTATTCTCCATAAACCCCTTTTCGAGCGATTTCTGTAGGTAAATTTGAGCGTTGTCTCATTCGCACATTTCGCATTCGCATGTATTGTAAGTGTGCGTGAGCTTATTGTGAGCGGGACAGAATGACAGTCGCGGGTGTTCCGCGTGTGGCTCAAAGTCTAGCCTCTTAAGTGTCTTGAAGTATTTATGGCCGTCAGAAGTCAGAAGGCCAGTTGATCTTTGTCATATTCAAATGGGTAACGCGTTTTACGTAGTTTAATTATTAATTTAATGTGATGCACTATAAAGTAATGCAAATTCGTGGATTTTGGTTTAAAAATTAGATCGCTTAGAAATATTTTAGATTCTGTAATTAAACACTGCGAGGAGAAAACATATTTGCCTTTGAAACAATTAAGTTTTTTTTTTAAAATTAGTATTTTTATAAGCCCAGAAAAAACGAAATATCAGGCCTATAAAAACAGCTTTAAAGTTCAAAATCTTCTATTTACGAACCCCTTTTCGGTTATGATTTTATTGGATACTGTGGAAAATTAAATTCTGTTGAAAATGATCGTAAAACATTTATATATTTGAATCTCTTATATCTCTCAAATTAAATAAAACATGCTTTTTGGCGACGTTTTTTTCTTGAATACATCAACACAGGTTGCTAATGTTAAACGGGAATTTAAACCTTAACGTCATCTAGATAAGGACTTTTATTGCTAGCGACCTGATCGCGATTTTTACACGGCGTTGTGCATCGCCTTAATAAGCAATTTTACATATTAAATAATGTTACAAAAACGTCGATAGTTTAGCGAAAAATTAAGAAAGTATTCGAATAACATCTCCAAAAGCTTGCACTGGATTTTTCATATTGAAATGTTCCCAAAGTCGTCGATAGTTTAGCGACAAATTAATCTCGATCCGTTATTATTATTTTATTTTTTTCATTTTCTAGTTTCATATTTTTCTTATTTTAGAGCGTTTTTTTACCGACATTGATCAAAATATAGATGTACTTATCAGTTTGGGGTGTTCTAGCGAAATTAATAAACTCACAATTTTAAGAAACGGGTTAGCTAGTTTTGACAAATCGGTTTACGTTATACATACAAAAACGTGTGCGTTAATTATTTTTTAAACAATATAAGAGAAAACATTTTCATTAAAAATCTATAAGCGCATATAATAAACAACTGTATAAAAATATAATTTTATAACTAAAATTATCGGTAACAGTTTCCAATGAAAAACTTTTTTCTTTCTCATAAAATTAAAACATAAATAAAAACCACTTTTGCGCTTGAAATCGTGACCTCTAGACTCTGTTTGCCAAGCGATTTTTATTCCTATTACCTATATTCATGGTGATATAATGCACACTAAGAATACATACTTTCTTGGCTTGTGGTTTCTGCAAACATTTAATAAATTTAAATAAAACTTTGACAGATCAATTTTGGTGTTTTTGTCGATGTGTTGAAAGCTCGGCCAATGTCAAAACAGAAGTGTCAATTCCTCTGATAAAGCTATTAGCACAAGTGGCAGATTTATTACCAAGGAATTTATTAATGATACATGTACATTGGTATAAAGTCATCAATAAAAAATACTACTGATTCGTGGGTGACCTAATTTATTCAACATTGGTATCTATGGCTTTTTGGTTTGACTATTGAGATGTTTAATATTTAAATAATTATTGTATGAATGGTTTCTTTCTTTCATGTTTTCGCTATCGTTTTTTTGCTGCTTTTGTTCAGTGTGACAATGCCAAAAATGTAAAGATCTTTTGTAAGTTTTTTTATGTTCGGGAGATACACAGAATATTTGTTAATACTTAAAATCGTACTTAAATTATTGGCAGAAATTTTTTGAAAATATCAAATTTTAATTCTAAGTTAAGTGCTGATTTTCTAAAAATTGAAGCATTTTTAAATTGGCCTTTATTTTATTATAATATACCAGATATTGAGGGACGTACTTTACTTTCATTAAAAAGTGATTCTTGACATTTTGTTGGATTAAAAAAAGGTGACTGAAATTATGGCCTCCAGTGACATTTTTGATGTGTTTGTCATTCAACTCAAAACATTAAAAAAAATTAAGTATAATAGTTAGGGTTGGAATGGGGGTTTGGACGGCTACTCGTCTGAGTGACCAGTGACGACACGTAAAAGAAATAATTTTTTTGTTTAATTCTGAGGACAAAAAAGACATTAAAAAGTCACGGGAGACAAAAATTTATTTACATTTTTTATTCCAAATAATGTCAGGAACCACTAGTTAAAGTAAGTCTAGTAGGTCCCCTAAAACACCATGTATGATGCGAAGAAGAAGTCGGGGACGCACGGGGAAGACATGGCACGATCAAGTGAATCAGATCCTTGAATCGGGCCATGTCAAGAGTTGGAATAATAGAAGATTATCTATGAGACTATGTATGAATTTAAATAAGGCAAGGAGTTCAGTGTGTGCCAAGACCGAGTTATTTGGCGATCCGTCCTCTCTGCCTACCCCTGCAGAAACGGTGTGATTTTTTTAGTTATATTTTTAATTGTATGTAGTTGTTTTAATTTACACAATTACCTCACCGGACGCATTTATCCCAACAACTGACCTTACTTATAACTCGTGCGACTGGTTACTTGACATTATAATTTTCATCTAAGTGCGATAATTCGATAATAATGCATTCTATAGACACTGTAAACAGTGGCAACTATTGCAGTAGCCATTATTAAGCTATTAAAATGCTAATCGATAAATTACTGTTGAAAGTGATCATAAAATAAGGAATCCAGTTGACATCATCAGAGCCTTTGCCTTGATTCCCATTTGGGACTCAAAACACGATCAATGAACGTATTGGAAAGCGAGATGACATCACGGACAGTAAAATCGCTAAGGTACCTTTTAAATTCAGTTGCACAAAAGTACCTTCATCAGATACATACACAGGCTCCCAACCTTTTCGAGTCGCGATCCTCATATCAAATCGCCAAGTAACCTGTGATCCCGATAAATTCGTCGAATAAAAAAAAGTTTTATTTATCAGTGTTATTTTGTATATGAATACAATATAATAGGCAGAATATTACTTATTTTTAGGCACAAAACATTTAGGGTGAATTGCCCATTTAAAAAAACAAAAACTTATTTTAAATATAAATCAGACATCAAGTCTTGAATCATCAGCCAAGACAGATCTAAAAGTAAAGATTTTATCAAAACCATTTTTTTATTATTATACATTTCCAATGGTGCCTACGTTGCTGGTTGTCTTTTATTTTAAACTTAATATTGTGTTGTTTTTCCTAGTGAGACAGGGCATAAAACTTTTTTTTAAATATGAATATCGCACTGCTTCCGTCTGGAGTCAGTGAGACTATGGCATCCCCGATTAGGGTATGTTGTGAGGCTGAAGGCAGTGGGGAGGGGAAGGAGATGGGGAAGAGCAAGGTGGGAAAGTACCTGGCTATTCAGATCTGGTCACCAAAGAAGGCTAAAGCCATTTCAAGCAACGTTTCAATTCTGAATAGTGGTCTTACACCAGCGCGATACTGGGTGTATCTTCCACTCTGGAAGTATACTATATATTATTTTTAATTAATTAATTGTGAAATAACACAAGTTAATCAAATAAAATTTATTTTCCGCACGCCTTCGAATTGGGAGTCGAGAGCCTTGCCCCTCGACTAGGCCGACCGTCATATTTACATCACCATTGTAATAGAATTATTAAAGAAGAATAATAAAATTAATAAAAATGTGATTTATTTATATGAGTAGTAGATACCTACTCACTGTGTCGCCCTGGTGAATTGTTTTTTGTTTATTGTTTCTTCTTCACATTTTAGTTTTCAGTTTACAATACAATTTTTTAACCTCACTAGGACAAGCCTGTGTTGAGGTTAACAATTATTTACAAAGTAACAAAATAACACAAAAGGAATGATCACAACTCTGAATCGAAACGTTTTCCGAACTTACATTAAACGTGTTGGTCATCAGATATGAATAGCCAGGTACTCTCTAAACTGGTCGTTCTTCCCCTTCCCGCCCCACCAACCTCACATCACACCTTAAACGGGGATGCCGTAATCCCAATGGTTCCGGAATTTTGTTGAGAATTTTGTTGAGAGCTGTTGATACACTAATTATGTACTTAGGTATTCACATAAAAAAAAATGTAGGCAGGTTTGATTTAGTAGCTATCAACCCCTTGGGGATTGCGACCCACGGGTTGGGAATTTCTGGGCTTAGAGAAACAATAAAAGCATGGAGGTCATCTCACAACAAAAATATGTCATAAATATAAACACGAATGAGGACGATCGTAAAATCCCGTTTCAATGAACTCTTGTAAAAATGTCTTTAAAAAACATTTCGTTCCAAAGGATTATGTTTTAAGCTGATATATTTAAGATAATTCTCTTTAGCAATTTTAACTGACTTTAGTATGAATTGATATTCTACTTATGCGCAAGAGCCATTGACCAGCGGATGACAATAAGAGTTTAAAAATGCTTGCAGCTGTACAGGGAGGTTCGGATGAGAAAGATCGATTATTCCCCGTATCAAATTTTTTAAATAAAAATTTTTATATCGATTTATTTAATTAAAAACTTGCTTTAATATATACCGACATTCAAATAAACGCCCGGGTTGCCGGCAATGAAATGAAAAAAAAATCAAGTAAGCAATAAAAATGCTAAAAACGCACGATGACAAATGATTAAATGTCGTGTACTTGTAAGTATTTTTTGATAGTAAGTATTTATGATTTTTCAATAATTTCGAAACAAAATAAGTTTGTAAAAAAAACATCTGAAATATTATAGTTTGTATGACCTTAAATAAATAGAAAAACTGAGGTATTTTCTCCACAAAACACGTTCTCGGATTTATTTTTTAATGAATTTAATTTAACTAAAATTCTGAAAAATTTCTTTACTAGATTATGTGTTGATTTATATGTTATGATTATATGATTTGAAATTTGTGTCGTATAATACAATATTTCGTTTGAAAATTGAACAAATCTGCCAACGACCAACGGTATAACCTTTGTTGGTATATTAAAAATAAACTTGGTTTTTAAAAATTTTAAAAATGACTTTACCAGATGAAATAACAATATTTTAAAATCAATTTATGGTTTTTAGTAAAAAAGAGTTAATACGTCTAGAATTTGATTTAAAAATGACTAATTTCCGGTATTCTCTGGTAATACCCTCTTAAATAATGAAAAGAATCATCCATAGAAGCGAGGTTATCAGTTCACCATCGAGTTATAATATCAACCCTGATGTTTTGCAGTTAAGCATGGAAGTGGGCAGAGGAAGGATGAAAGTAGAATGAATGCAGTAAAAATGAGATCCCTGAGGTGAATGTGTGATAAAACCTTATATGAGCGTATTACAAATAATGTGGGGCAATATCAAGAGTCAGAATAGAAGGTATTAAAAACATTATATATTTTCTAAATTGCTGTGGTTTTAAAGAAAGCAGGTAATTAGCTAAACTCCCCGGCGATGTCCAGGCTTTGCAGGTTTTTAGCAAATCAGATGCATACAGTAGTTTTCATCTTATGTTGAACGTTGTGTACAAAATTTCATCAAGAAGAATCAAAATTCTGCTTTAGATGATGGTAAAGGGGAATGGAAAATTTTCGAATTCTCATATATGTAGAAAATAACCTGCTTTTGTTTTGAAGGTCAATTGTCCAAATTTCATGAATCTTTTCTGTAGATTTATATAAAATCAAATACACATGCAGACATTCATATATTTTTTTATACACAGTGTCCGGTAACTCGTGGTGTAAGCCGAAAACTGGAGTATCAACATCACGGTTGGACCCGTTTTGGTGTTCGAAAAAATCCAATATTCAAAATTGAGTGATCACCTTACCATTTTATTATGTGACTTTTTAATTTTATTTATTTGCGTTATAAACAGTCTATACATTTATATATGACAGTGAATAATATGTTTATGTCATTGACCAATAAAATAACGACATTTAAATATAGGACCATAATAAAAAAAAAAAAATGCAACAATATACCTAATACAAACAATTCTGATTAAGTGCATCTTCAATTTACAAAGTGATACATAAAATATATACACATTTCTAAGGTTTACACTTAAAAGTGACAAATCTAAATGTCGATAAGTCGATAGTCGTTGACGTACATACGATCTCTCCCTGGGACCAGTGTGGCTAAAATGCGTTTCAAATTTCTAATAATACATCGCCAGGAAGAAGAATAATTATATTAATATGTTTGGTAAGAATTGTGGCCTTTTATGGTTTTTTAGCATTAGCATTGTAATTGAAGTAATTCGGTACGGTTCTTGTTTTGTACGGAGCGGTAAGTGGTATGCAGATTTCTACCAAAGGAATGAGGACGATGAATCTAATGCAGATTTCGTGTTAAAGAGTTCCGTGATGACCGAACAGTGAGATGAAGTGAGATGTATTTTAAAGAAAACTGATGTCGCCAATTTATATATATCTACAAGACTTTTCGACTCCTAGGCCCCAGACATGAGGCCAATGGAATCGATTATCTGTTCATTTAATGGATATCCAACACCCCTGTCATAAGTCACCCCAAGAGGTTCGTTACGTTTGGCGGACTTAGTAGGAGTGGCCGGGTTCATGCACGGAGAAAAATCGATTTTGTCCCACACAATAATTTATTTATAAAACATTCGTTTAGAAATGTTTTATCTAGTTGCCCTGATAATACAACATGAAGATACAACGAAAAAATACGTTGTACCAACAATGTATGAAATTTGTTCCAATAATTAAAAAAAATAATTTATTCTTCCATTTTCCCGACAATAAACATTGACACCTAATAATTTGTTCGTAAGAACTTCAGTCCCATTTTTAACCGTTTTTACGAATAAAATGATCGCATTTTAGAATAAATTCGCAGAACATTTTTCTGCGTTAGGGGTGCGGTTTGTCTAGGTAATAACAGCATATGCGTTTGGCCACCTCTTGTGTGGCGGGCTGGATCGGGAGAAACTTTCTCTCCTTCCTTTCCCTAAAAGACTCTCCACACAGCATCCCCAAAGATGACATAGGCCCTGGGGGGGGGGGGGGATTCTGTGTGGAGCTAATGTAAAAAAAGCATCAACTAATTAACTATCTTTTAAGTGTCAAAAGTAAATGTGTAGTGCTAATTCATATTTAAGTAAGTATTTCAATTCAATTTATTAATATATTTCGTTTGACGTTTCAGAATGTCAATTCTTTGAGAACACTGCCAGTGTTGCCAGCGTATTTCGATTTCCCATGTATTCTCTGTCAATATCGGTTCGGCTGTCAACAGTAAAACCATGCTTGGGATATCGATATAAATCGTCGGAAGTTACGCCTATATCGATCCGATGTAGTAAAGGTATCGATCCCTCTGATCTAGGTACCATTATATGCCTGCATTTCACAGTTTATATTTGTTCTGTTGCGATCATTTTACACGTTGTTATTAGAAATATGATATTGATGGACACCTACGCCACCACTTTCGACCACACACATGATCATGATTGTGTAGAAGGTCGCCTCATAATAATAGAAACATTTTAGCCTTGTGGTCTCGTGGTTAAGTACACACTAACTACATTCCTCTTGATTCAAACAAACTGCGGTTATTAAATGCATTTTAGAATTAATTATTACGTCAAAGCAAATCAATTACTGAAATGTCATCTAATTATTCTAAACATTTAATATAACACTTTTCAATTGTTTTCACTATATTATGTACATGACTTACTTTAACCAGTGATTCCTGACATTATTTAGAGTAAAAAATGTTAACAAAATTTTGGTCTCCGGTGACTTTTTTGAATACTTTTTTTTCAATTTTTTTTCTTCAAGATTAAACAAAAAACAAACTCTTCCACATGTCGTCACTGGTCACTCAGCAGAGTAACCGACCAACCTCTTACCCCGCACCTAGCTGTCCAACTCCTACTATTATTAATATTTTTGTAGAATAAAAAAACATCAAAAATGTCACCGGAAACCAAAATTTTCTTTACATTTTTTACTCCAAGTGTCAGAAATCACTCTTTAAAATAAGTCAAGTACGTCCCTTAACACCCTGTATATTAAAACATACATAAAAAAATACATTAAAAATGTCATTGATATATCGTTTGCTTTAATTATGTAGAAGTGTAATTGGAGACTTTGCTACTAAATTTGTTTGTGATTGGTAAAAATTTAAAAAAATTGGAAAATATTGAAATAGGTTGTTGCTTGTCGTTGCACAAACCTATTTCCGTTTCCGAATGAATTCAGATGATGTTGTTAATATAAGATAATAATAACCTTGGAATTTATATCTTTGGGGGATTAAATCCAACGAAAGAGTTGCAATAAAAGTGGAATTTTTTATTATAGCCGAATGATTTACGTGTCCTAAATATTTGATCAAAATGAATTTGATTGTACAAGTTTAATTGTTCCAATTCTTCAGATGTAAGGGGGAATACATCTATTTGGCACTTGTCCACAACTGGCACACTTGCTAAAGTAAAGGAACAACGAAACTTATCTACGACAATAGCTAAGACGATACAAAACAAAGCATACATAATGCAATAAATTCACAATACTTAAACTTCTCCCTTAAATTTCTCAAATAAATCTTAAAATTTTGAGAATTAATTTTTTTTTCACGGCTCCAGACTGTGGACATTTCGATCCACATTTCGATATTGCATGATGGTTATTCACCTTGACGATACTGAGAGTATCTAGAGAGAAAGAAATGGCTTTAGCCGTGTTTGTGACCACATCTGCACAGCCACGTACTTCCCCACCTTCCTCTTTCCCGTCTCCGCCCCTCCCAAAGCGGAATAAGCACAGATTTGAAATACTTTTACATAGAATATTGCATTACAAAATTGACTGTCACGAATTGCTTCAATTAATCAACAACCCAAAAGATCTTGCCTACTAATGAAATATAAAAAAATATTATATTATAATAAATATAAATATAATATTACGAGATGGTTTTTAAATATAATAATGAGCTCTAGCGTAATGAAATTATTTACAATAATATTCATCCGATTGCGATGAAACTTTGGTGAGTTATTGTGTGCACGCCCGCGAAGTTTTCTTTATATAATGGAGATCTTTGGCGTTATCAAATTTGTACAAAAAATTGCAATAGGTGGAACGGGAGTTATTAGAAAATTGAGTGTATATCATATAATTTAGAAACAATTTATTAGTGAAAAAATTGAGCAGTAAACTTCTAGACCCCTTTTTGCGAGAAAAGGCCCATACTGAACGCCTTGACTAGGGCGACTGAAGTGGCTAAGTAGCGGGTGTACAAAATTGAGCGATTAACTCACAGGACCCTTTGAGTAGTTCTCACAATCCTTGCTTCATCCACATTCAAACATCTATTTTTTTTCTTCAAATATTTATTTTTAAAAAATGTAGGCACACACTTCTTGCTGCATCCATATTCAAACGTCAAATCGCTTACTGCTTTAACCAATTAGTTGCCTGCAACGGGCAAAAGCTAGTATAATATTAAAACAACAAAATTCTCCGATTCGGAGACTCGATTTTGAAAATAAATATTCTGATCTGGGAGGTATATTTTATCTTAAAAATAATTAATATAAGTGTTGTTTATTTCAATATTTTCATTTATCTAGACACAAATATACATATATTATACTTTCTACTATTTGTCTTATATTGAAAATATATTTATGTGGGGATTCTAAGACTCTGTTCACATTTTTACCTATGCATTTTAATATATGCTTTCGTTGTTAAATTTTTCAGTACATTAAAATTTCTTAATTGTTTTAAGTATTTACGATAACAGCGATAAAAACAACTTGTAAAATAGAATGTAAAATCCCATTAGGGCTTATAATTAATAAATAAAACTTATTACTTGATACATCTTCGCTCTTGTCTAATGCATCGCACGCCTCTCGAAGTCTGGACGAAGCTAACAATTTTGCTTACATGCATAATTGCATAAATACCTGTGCGTTAACACATTTCCTTTTAACAGTTTTTTTTTAAATTTCGTTCTCAATCCCACACGTTGAAACTTGAAAAGCGTTTGTTTGATACGAAAGTCAAATAGTTAATGAGATTTTTGATTGATCGTGGCCTTCATCCAACCAATATTATTATTATCCAAGGATAAAGTTATTTTTCTAACGCTAAATTAACATCCGCGAATTCTTTAGTCTGTAAAATGTTTCTATTTGTTTACGATCTGTTTACCTTTCCTCTAAATAACTTCATACAAACCACTTACCACGTTAAAATAATGAGATAGTTGCATCAGTTTTTCATTTGCAAAAATTTTAACAGATTTTTATAAAGAAAATACGGACATTAACTTTTGTAGTTGTTAATAATAACAGAAACTAGGTATTCTTTTTTTTACATGCAATAAATTCAGAATACTTAAACTTCTGAATACTTAATTATTTATATTTAAGTTCAGAATACTGCACAATAGTCTCAGTGAGACTATGGCATCCCCATGTGGGGTATGTTGTGAGGCTGAAGAAAGCGGGGAGAGCAAGGGGACGCGGAAGAGGAAAGTGGGGAAGTACCTGGCTATTCAGATCTGGTCACCAAACTCGGCCGAAACCATTTCAAGAAAACGTTTTAATTCTGAAATTAAAACGTTTTCTCTGGTAAAATGGTCTTACAACAGGGCGATACTGAGAGCATCTTCCATTCTAGAACGTGCCACAAATAAACTATATATTATTTTTAAGTAATTAATTGTAAAATAACACCATTTTTATTTTCTTTTTTTTAAAAGAAAGACAAACATTCCCGGCTTACGAATAACCCAACAACATTTGAAAATCTCTTTCTATATACTAAGCGGAAGATGTTGCTTGTGTGAGACACAAACGCGATGCCCACTCAACCACTGACCGGTCAATTAATCAAATAAAATGCGGTTGGGAATCAAGGGCCTTACCGCTCGAACACGCCGGCCGTCAGGCATATTCATACCGATCGTGGAAATTTACCATAAAGGACGATAAATCTAAAAATAGGTTAAATTTTTTTTCTTTTTTTTTTTCTTTTTCGATTGCGTTGTCGAAATTTTACGAAGTGCATTGAGTATTTTTTTTTCTGAAAAAATTTAAATAAATTAAATACGGTTACGTTTTTAGATTTTCACGGCCAAAAGCATTTTCGTTGTTTGTTTTTGATCCGGCAGATCCGTCGATCCGGATCTGCCCTGATGATGGACACTGCAACGCTGTCCGAAACGTCGGCTAAAGAAGGGGGTAGCACAACACGGCATAAAACCCCAAAAACAAACAACGAAAAAAAATAAATAAATACGGTTATTAAAGAAATTTACAAAAATTTGAAGTATTCAGAAAGACATATTCAATGTTATTTTGTAATAAAAAAACATAATCGTGGGTCTAAAAAACAAAAGACATGATTTTTTAAAAAAAAACTTTCTTTTCGCTCTGAACAATTAACATTTTGTCTTTATTTGGTATTTTTGAAGTCGATTATAGGTTTGAAATCGGAAAAAATTCCACCAAAAATTATTATTTCGAGGGGGCCAACGGCCAACTGCCAGGTCAACCATTTGTTCATTCAAAATACATAAAAAAATCGAAAAGATTTTTTTTTTTAAATAGCTGCAAGTGGCTCTAATGATGCGGTTAAAAATGTATATGAGTTTATCATAGTAGATTTGTTATGCAATTAAGTGGGAGATTGGATTCCGCTTAAATGTGTAAACACCCCGCTAAGCTTGTTGTTTTGATGGCAGCGGTTAGCGGTACACTCTCACTCAGTGAGTTATCGACGATTAAAGTCTGGAAATAGGTTATACGGACACCGTTGTTATGGTTAATTCTGGCCGCTTGGTATTTCAAAGTCATCGATGAAAATACACACGGTTACCTGCCGCCCAAAATAGCGCGGAGAAATGATGTAAGATTGCGTGCTTCCCAAATGAAAGCTCGCGGATTATAAAATTATAAGAGGTCTGTTTAAATGTTTCGTTCTGAATACTTTGCTTACGGAATAAATGGGGCACGGGGAACGTGTCTATATATGTAGATCGTAAGTGGTGCAAGCAGAAATAACTAACTCCAAAAACCCAGCTAATAATTGCGATTTTGCTTGTTATTTCTTAATATCGTGTACTTCTTGTAAGTATTTTTTGCAATAATGTCTAAACAAATGTGTAAAAAAAAAAAAAATATTTTAGTTTGTATGACCTTAAATAAATAGTAAAACTGAGGCATTTTCGTCACAAAACACGCTCTCGAATATTTTTTTAACGAGTTTAATTTAACTAAAATTAACTACCTAACTAACCATCACGCCGTTTCCCCGCAGGGGTAGGCAGAGAGGACGGACCGCTAAACAACTCGGTCTTGGCACACGCTCCTTGCCTCATTCACATTCATACATCTTCTCATACATACTCTTCTATTATTCTGACTCTTGACATGGCCCGACTCAAGTATCTGATTTATTTGATCGTGCCACGTCTTCCTTGGGCGTCCTCGGCTTCTTATACCGTTCACATTCGCGTCATAAATTCTCTTTACACTCCTTTCTTCATTCATTCGCTCAACATGCCCAAACCATGTTGAGAAAGGATGAAAGTAGACTGAATGCTGTAGAAATGAGATCCCAGAGGCGTATGTGTGGTAAAACCATGTATGATCGTGTGAGGAATGTGGAGATCCGAAAAGAATGCAAGGCTGATGTGAGCCGTAGTAAGTAAGATTAAGAAAGGGACGCTTAGATGGTTTGGGCATGTTGAACTAAAATTAAAATTCTGAAAAATCTCTTTACTAGATTATGTATTGATTTATTTTGCTGTATGATTTGAAAATTGTGTTTTATAATAAAATATTTCGTTTGAAAAAAATTAATAAATCTGCCAACGACCAACGGTATAACATTAGTAGATATATTAAAAAAAACTAAGTTTAACAGATAAAATAACAATCTTTCAAAATCAATTTATGTTTGTTCGTAAAAAAGAGTAAATACGTCTAAAATTTTAATTTAAAAATGACTAATTTCCGGTATTCTCTTAATACCCTCTTAAGCAATAAATGGTATTCATCTCTTTTGAGTGTTAGATATACACCTATATAATGTTATTTGTCACTTTTCCTTTACAGTTTTAGTTGGTGAAAGCTCTGTTTTAATATAACTGTAGTCTATATCATTACTTTTCCCATTGCGGTTTTATGTCGTGCTTTTCAAATCACATACTATTATAACTCCCTTTCTCCCAGCCACAGAGAGGAAGCCACAAGCCAAAAATGTATGTATTGTTAGTGTGCTTTATATCGCCACAAATATGGGTTATACAAATCACTTGGCGAACGGAGTATAAGGGTCGCGATTTAAATCTCAAAAGTGGTTTTGAATTATTTCGTTAATAATTTTATAAGAAGGAAAAAGTTTTCTTTTTTGTAACTAAAATTACCAAAAATAAATGAAAAATACACAGATTATTTTGTTAGACAAATGTATTATAAACGTTATCGTCACTTCACTTTTTTATCGTATCATAAAAAAATAATAAAAAAAAAATTCATTAAGTTTCTTATTTTTTTCTCAAATTTCAACTAGAAACTTTGGTTTCAAAGAAGTGCTCATTTTAATTTTTTTGTCATTGACTTCTAGATTAGAATATAAAGCAGGGTGTTTTCTCTATCTAACGCCGTTTAGATCATTGTTCTCAACATGACAGTAAAGGAGAAACAACGATTTCAATGAGACTTGTGTGAGCTACTCACAAAAGCGAACAAATTAGCAAGCGGAAAACCGTCGCAGGTAATTTTAGCCATAAAATTATAACAATTATTGTAAGCAATAATTATCAGCCTGAAACACTCATCCACATTGAAACAATCTTCCGAGAAAAGATACATGCCGCCGACGAGACTCGAATGCGCCCTTCTGATGTCCGGTCAGGATGTAATAAGCGGTAGTTGTTCAATGAAACACTAGTATATATTTAATAATTTGGCGGGTAAGAGGTAACCCGCCGTAGCTCAGTGGATTAAGAGCACCTGACCGGACATCAGAAGGGCGCGGGTTCAAGTCCCGTCGGCGGCATTTATCTTTTCTCGGAAGATTGTTTCAATGTGGATGAGTGTTTCAGGCTAAGTATTTTGTTTATAATAATTGTTACCCTTTGTGCTAAGCATAAAATCTTGTCTTAAAACATTAGTTTATCAATTAAAAAAATATTCATAAAATTGTAATTTTAAAATGTTGTTTCTTACGAGTATGTGGATGCATTAATTCATTTCTAATATTTGCGCTAATATTTTTTTTTAAAGTAATTAACTACATTATTTTAATTTTACTCAAGCGAAACGATAGGAAAAGCTTCAATTGATCCAAAACATTTTTTTTTGTTTTTATAATGGAAACCAATTCGTAGTAAAGATTAATCTAAAATAGTGAATTCGCATTAATCTTCGCCTTAATTATCTGAAAATGTTTGTCGGCCAAATCCCTAGAAAGCCATTGACCTGAAAACTGCAGTACCTACTGATTATACCAAGAAGCAGTCTCAATTATCTCAAAATATCCTGTTGCTAATGCTTTTATAATTCGTTATTGTCACAATACATCGCCAGACTTGGCAGAACTACATTCCCTAGTATTTTTAGACATCTTCTGTTCCTCTTGCGACTATTACTTATGTACCAACTACCGACATACAAACACCTCTCCCAGAAGAAGTATGGGATTGCAATAGATTTAATGCGATACATTGAAGAAGAAGATAGTACTAATAAATCTAAACGAAACGTGAAACAAAACAAGTCACAGAAAAATAATAAGGTAACGGTCGCAATTGGGGACAGAACTCAGGATCTCTGTCTTATCAGTTTTTTTTACATTAGCTCCACACAGGAGGCCTCTAGGAAGGTCCTTTTAAGGAGAGGAAATTCTGGGAAGCAAAAAGGTATGAGGAGTGAGTAGGAATCTGAGGGTTAAATGACCACCCGTCAAGCTGCGATGCAAGTCGAGAAAGTCCGGCTGGAGAGGTTTTGGTTAGGTCTCCCTAAACCAGTCGATACAATTCGGCCCTACAAGCAGTAGGTGGGCAAACGCATTCGCTTCCAAGATCTAGACAAACCTCATCCCACGAACCTGGGTACCATTGCTAAATAACAAAACATAGCGAGCCACTTAGGGTGACCTATGCCAGGGGTGTTGGTAATCCAATAAACGGTTCCTATCTTATACCCATACACTCCTCTCAAATTGTTGCTGATGATTTAACATGGACTGTTACCATTACCCTGATTCGGGCACACAGGTATTTGAATAAAAAATCAACCTGAAAATAAGTATGAATAATATCGGCGTGGAAAATGTAAGTAAGAGTGAGCAGGTACTTTGGTATTTAGTGAATGTATCGGAATGTGAAATCTGATGAAAACGTTGTTAGAAATAGACGTTTAGTTTTGCAAAACGACGCGCGACGTCTGATTCACAATTCACAACACTCACTTTTAATGAGGCGTCCACCATAATACACTGTACAGTGAATAGTGCTTTATGGTGTGCATATAGCACGGGTCGGCAAACTTTTGTTGTAAAAGTGCCAAATATTTTACGTGGGGATTAGTGCGGGCCGTACTTGCACGGAGAAAAATGTAATTCGAAAAAAACGATCATTTTAATAGTAAAAACGGTTAAAACCGAGACTGAAGTTCTTACCAACAAATTAATAGGGTTTCAATGTTTATTGGCGGGAACATGTAAGAATAATTTGTTGGTATACGTAATTTCGTACGTATACCAACAAATTATTCTTACATTTTCCCGCCAATAAACATTGAAATACAGTTAATTTTTTCGTAAGAACTTCAGTCCCGTTTTGAACCGTTTTTACTATTAAAATGACCGTTTTTTTCGAATTACATTTTTCTCCGTGTGGGTCATATGTCAATACAGTATACCTATAACGGAATGATGCGAGATGCATGCGTCTTTGCCGTCTTTCCCTTTGCCCCCGCTCCACCTTCGCTATTACTCCGTTGTGTATGATATGATCCGTCACGTGCGTTTCGGCGAAAATCTTGCGGGCCGCACCAAGACGCCTCGCGGGCCGCATGTTGCCGACTCATGCCGTATAGTATAAGCGGTGTGTAGTGTTAGTGCTTTCGGCATTCTCTTAGTGTCGCAAATAGATCTGACTGACAGTGAAAATTCAGCATTATTAAACTAGCTCTTGATTTTCCTCTTCTATATGGTGTGGAAACTTAGATACCTACTTAGAAGCAGCGAAAGAAAACTGTTTGAAAAATGGCGCTGGAGAAATATGTTCAGGATTCTATGGACAACTAGAAGCACAAATGTATCTAATCTGGAAGAGGTAGGCATCCAAAATAGGCTCTTAATTATCTGCCTTCAATGTATTTTAAGATACTTGACACGTTGCTCGACAAACTGAGGATTCCAACTTAGATAAACTCATAGTCACTGGTTTGGCAGAAGAAGCAGAGGAAGATCCAAGAGTGACCAAGTATACCAAGATCTTTGACATTTTCTGTGCTTTTTTACAAAAGTTCGATAGCAATTTGTTTCATTTCACGTTGGAGGGTTCGAAGATTAAATAGAAAAAATCAACCCGTAAAAACAAAAGTTTTTTTAACGATAATATATGTACATCCATTTTCAATTTTCGACATAGTTGCGCCATATCTTGGGACGGCGCATGTGTGGGCATGGGTGCCACCAAAATTTGAAAGAATACATTGACATCGACAAAGGGTCTATCTGCCGAGTTTCAGCTCGGATGTCAGGAAGTGGGTTAATTTCCCCTTCCAAGATTAGCATTCATTCATTCACGAAAACAAAATCACAATTCAAATAGATTTAAAAAAAAACTAAAAAAGCATTTACTGAAAATAATATCCGGTACTTACAGCTAATGTTTTTAGAATGAAATTTGGAAATTTTAGAAATAGTTTTCGATGTGATTGTGATTGTTAAGGGTCAGTTATTATTAATATTTATAGTTATTACTTAATTAAATAAGTACCTACGTATAATAAAAGTATTAAATATTAATCAATGAACAAGAAGATAATATTATTAAATCTAAACGATATATGAAACAGAACAAGATACTCTTACGATTTTTGCATGGATTTACAGCAGTATTAGTGCTTGTCTGTAATTTATAACATTTCTGCCGAGGTGAAAGCAAACATTCATGGAACAATAAACATAACTGTATGTCTTGAAAGGGCAGAATTATTAGGTACATTACACGCTGAACTTCTAAAGCCAGACGAAACAAATCTCTATCGAAAGCCCGAGAATAATGTCCCATAAATGAACCACAAACCAGAAATTACAATGTGAATATGAAATACGCGATGCTTAAATACGTTTATGAGATTTTAGATAAATCAAATGATATGCACAGAGAACAAAGAAGTCCTTTGAAAATCGGACTTAGCGATGCTAAATTTCACCGCTGAACAATAACAATTGACACAGTGAACTATGACGAATAGTATTGTTTATTGAGTGTAGAATCGTTTATTATCGGTGAAAGTTGACAGATGATTGTCATGAGGTGTTAAAATGATCGTTCTGATGATGGGCATTGGAAACTGCAAGACGAAACGTTTTGGCACAGTCAAGAAGGAAGAGGAAGTGTGTTAAAAATGTCAATAGTTTGATCAGCAATTATACAAAGATAAATGAGTGTTGCAAAAACGTAAAAATCTCTGGCGCCATAAATTATTTTTTAAATAAGGCTTCGTCCATTTTTGGAAAAAGGGCTTTCTCTGGTGCTTTTCGATTTTTATTTGAAATTCAAGTTGATCTATTGTGTCTCTTAAGTTCTTGTGTCACTTGTGTCGCTTGTGTCACTTGTCTCTTGAGTCTCTTTGTGACTCTTGCGACTCTTGTGTCTCTTGTGTCTCGTGCGTCTCTTGCGTCTTGTGCGTCTTCTATGTCACTTGCGTCTCTTGCGTCCCTTGCGTCCCTTGCGTCTCTTGCATCTCTTGCATCTCTTGCGTATCTTGCGTCTCTTGCGTATCGTGCGTCTCTTGCGTCTCTTGCGTCTCGTGCGTCTCTTACGTATCTTGCGTCTCTTGTGTCTTTTTTATCTTTTGTGTCTCTTTTTCCTCTTTGTGTTATTTGTCATTTCAGTGAGCTTATGCATAATTTTCAATTTTTATTTAGATGTTATGTATCTTTTGACTAAGTAGGTTTTTGTAATTTTTTGTACCTATTTGTACCTTAACTGAGTTTTTATAGCTAGATTGTTATCACGTGAGTGATAACATCAGTAAAACCCAAAATAAATAAACAAAAATCCACGGTGTATAAATCTTTTCGGATTGTTGCTATGCTAAAGATGATAATTATTAGTTTGCACGGAGAACGGAGGCGTTTAAATTGGTGAATGGTAATTAAAACTGCGCTGCTTTGAAGGAATTAATCATTATTATTAGTTTTAATTAAATCGTTGGACTATTTTAGACGCCATGGAGCTTTGGCATTTGTTAATATAGCCTACTCACAGACACGCGTCAGTAATTATGTTGGTTTGTAAGTTAGCCGCCTGATAAATCCGTAAATTACTGGAATTTATGGTTAAAAATTCTTATTTATTTTGTTGTGATTCTATCACTATTGCACCAAGATAGGTAGGTACCCACATCAAAACTATAACCCTAATATCTCTGTGCGTTTAGGACTGGTGCAGAAAAAAATATTTTTAGTTGTAGAATTTAGGTTATTATAAGTAGCGAAATTAGAGCCGATTCAAACAACATAAACATAGTTTGTAAGTATTGGTGCTTATTATTACTTCCTACAGTGATGTCCTTGCTAAACGTCACTGAGAAACATCACTTTATTTATTATTATTTTTTTTTTCATGTTCTCCATAAAACAGTTATACGCCAATATATCATGGAGAAGATTATAAATTACAAAGTACACAAGGGCAGTTTTACTACTTAGTGACATGTGCTAAAAGATAGTTGCTGAACTGTCTGTAAGTGATATTGAAAATGTCGATGGTCAATGCAGAATCGTTAAGCAGTTGAGTCGCTCTGTTTATTGGCGCGTTCTGATAGGCAGAAGTCCTCACTTTCGGAGCATAAAAAAGTGCATGGGATTTCCCACGAGTATAATTGTTAGGGACGTAAAAATTAACCTCTTTTAACATAGGCGGATTGAGTATGATACCAGAGATTAGCTTAAAAAAGTGTTTACCTAAAAATATTTTTCTGCGGGCTTCTAAGGTGTTGAAATCGAGCATCCCTGTTAAGAACAAGGATGGATACAGGAATGGATAGTACGTACTTTGTCCCCTTTGACCCCTTCTCCTGCCGTAGGAAGGAATATTTTATAACGTAGTGTGTCGGTAGAAAAGATACTTCTTATAACGCAGTATCTTTTTGATGTGAACTTCGGGTTTGTCGCCCGCTTTAAACATGCGAAAACAACATAAGTGTATTGTATTTGACTCAACTCTAGATGAAATTACTACACTGAAATTATTTACATACTCATATATTACTTCATACTCAAAAGAAGTGTACAAAAAGACATATTCAAAGTTTTGGCAAAACAATACGTTTTTTTTCTTCTCTGACGAAGAAAACGCGTAATAGTATTGTTATTATGTGACTCACTCACTGATTTATGTAAATGTAAATATTTAGAAGTTTTTTATCACCGACGCTCACCCAAAACAAGAATAATTTATTACAGAGGTGTTGCGGTATTTTTGCAAATGACACAGATATAAAAATAAACAATACTTAGCGAGTTCAAATAAATTACCGCCTCTTCCTTGTGTTGTGTAGGTCACAGTCACTGAATACACAATCAAAAGTGTGATCTACGCCTATTTAAAAGAAAATTTAGCTTTTCTTTAAAACTCCTAGTCTCTGATATTTCGCAATGTATTTCGTGTCGGCGATACGATTTAAGAGGGTATAACCAGATAAAACCGGAAATTTGTCCGTTTTAAATCAAATTCTAGACGTATGATGAGTGTTTCAGGCTAATAATTATTTATTTATTTACATTTGATACACTTAAAGCCAAAATAACAGAAATAATATTACATAATAAGAGAATATATTTAAAATGAATATAAGTGTTATTACGTTGTTTTAGGTCGATATTAGTTCCTAGCTAGGCAGATTGCCTGTTCCAAGGAACATTATTATTGCTTATAATAATTGATACCCTTTGTGATATGCATAAAAAATCTTGTCTTAAACATTAGTATATCCATTAAAAAAATAAGCTCTTAAATAACTTTAATTTATTTTTATTTTTTGTACATATTTTTCAAAAAGATTGTTAAACTGTAAATGGATAATTTTTTTACCAATCATTTAAATTAAATACATTAACTTACGTCGTCAATTTAAATACGTATGACTTTTTGACAGGCTCTAGACGGAAATTTCTGTTGTTCGTATTTTATGTTAGGAAATTTACAAATCAAATTTAGCAAGCGTTTAAAATGGCATTTTTTCAGCAAGAGAGTTATCATATTATTGAGTATGAACAATTAGAATAAATTATAATGATATCTGAGATCTGCTTAGTTCAAACTAATAAAGCGTTTATAAATTAATGTCCGCCTCTGGCACTCTTTACCACACAATGCGAGATGAAAAAGATAGCGTGGCACCGGCAAGCGGCACCGGCACGGCAGTTCAGCAACTATACTTTTGTAAATCTTAGCTAAATCCGCTTGAGACAATGGCTATCTGGTTCCAGTATCGTTAAGAAGGGATAAATGTCGTAGACGGAACCATTGGAGAGGTACATCGATAGATGGGTTGGGGTGGGTAGGGGAAGATTGGCACCATTCGTACACTTTTCAGACTTTGATTTTCAAAAATTGATGGTTAAAGATAGATTGCTCAATCAGTTATTATAACATTCAGCAAACATTCCGCTACTTATTCAAAAAGTTCGAAGTCAATAACTTTTAAAATAAATGAATGGATTGAGTTTTAGAAAAATCTGACAATTGTCCGAATCTACCCAACTAATGGGGTACATTCATACATGGGTAGGGGAACATTCAGACAGTGTGGGGTAGCTTTATACAGTTTAAGTAAAACAGCAAAATAATTATAAAAATCCTATTTATTGGCCTTAAACATACCAACGATTTAATAAACTAAACGAAAAAACCTTTTGTCAACAAAAAATATACATTACTCAGAAAAAAAAAACGATTAGGAGAAAAAACACAACACGGTGGAGACTACCTACACTAATTAATAATCAGACAAGAAGAGATCAATCTTTTAGTTATTGGGCACATTAATAAAATAGTTGTCTGGTGCAATTGACATAAATAAAACATAAACCAAATCTTTATAATTAATTATTGAACATTCAATTGTGACATCTATAGGAAGTGTGTATAAGTCAAAGGTCCTGGCCGTAGAGGTTCCTGGAGATTTTGGGTTAGGAAGAATCATTGCGACGTCAGAAATGCCCACGCTATCTTCGTCTTCAATATTGGGAAACATAAATGCCTAGGATAGTCCTCGTTCCTTTCTTAAATGCGAGACCTTAAATTCTGTTTTGGAATAATAGTTTATATCTTTTGCTACGTAATAGACAACTTCTTTTTTGCAAATTTGACTAAAACAAAACAGTTGTCGTTAATTTTTTTTGGGTCGTCAGACTACCGTGAGGTAGCATCAAAATCTTCATCTTCATTGTCATCAGAATAATCTACTATCGATGTCGAACTTTCCTGTAAACAAACCTCAGAATTTTCAGATTCCGAATTACTTTGATTTTTTTGGCTTAGAATGTCCGGCAATTTTTAAAGTGCGTTTTATCTCTCTCGCTTTCGATTTTCTTTCCTGTTTTAGTTTCTTTAATTGCTTCCAAATCTTCCAGCCTATTTTTTCCGGCGTATCGGTGTAAATTCTGGACTTTCCTGGTTGCCATACCTTTATCGTTTTAATCTTTTTCTCAGCTGTAGGATAAGGCCTAATCATTGCTGGTGTAATAGGTCCTGGATCTTTCAATATAGTCGTTCAATTGTGACTCTTCTTCAGTAGAAAATACTTGGTAACTATTTAGACTGATATGTGCCATCATCATCAGATTTATCTTTCATCTTCTTTACCCGACTCTCCAAAGTTGAAGCCTTAATATTACGTTTATCCGCTGCCTTTTTGTAAGATAATTTTCTTTCCAAAGCATCTTTTTATTGCCGCAGACATATTTTCTTCATTTATTATTGTGCACCTAGTCTCTTTCTTCTTATAATTTCGGACCATTTTTGCAATAAAAAGAAAAGAAAATTTTCTGAAATGAAAAGAAATTCGTTAATAGGGGTACATTCAGGCGCGTACGAATGTGCCCCTGGAGAAGGCGTACGAACGTGCCCCGAAGGTCAAAAATAACAGATTTTTCTCATGCAGAAAATTATGCAGCTAAATCCACAAAATAGATACATAATTATTATATTGATCTTAGTTACTTACCATTGAGCAATAATCCGTTAGAATATGACGCCTCACTAAAGCACTAAACATCCAATGAAATCGACAAGATATTTACTTTGAGTATACGAAAACACATTATGTCCTCCCATGTTGGTCGCAGCGGCCGCACTGGCGCTAACTTCGGGGACAACTAGCGGTCGCCCGCGGCCTACCCACACGCATAGCCATAATAAATACGATGTTCTAACAAGCTGTAATAGTCACTGTATGAAGGTTCCCCGTGTACGAATGGTGCCAATCTTCCCCTAAATTCCCGGGGATTTATTTTTAGTTAATATTTCATATTTAATCGCTGGAGCGATAGAGCAATTTAAAACATTTTGCTCGGATTGCTAAAGGAAATTTTGCCACCCACATAAAAAAAATCATACCTCTGAATTTGAATATGGAGACATACAAACTGATTATAGTTCTATATATTCACCATATTTTGTCTGTTATCACTTATCACATATAAAAAAAATATTATAAAATCGTTAACTTCAAAACATAAAATTAACTAACTAACCATCACGTCGTTTCACTGCAGGGGTAGGCAGAGAGGACGGACCACCAAACAACTCTGTCTTAGCATACACTCCTTGCTTCATTCACATTCATACATCTTCTCAAACATGCTCTTCTATTATTCCGACTCCTGACATGGCCCGACTCAAATATCTGGTTCACTTGATCGTGCCATGTCTTCCTCGGGCGTCCACAACTTCTTCTTCCATTCACATTTCCTTCATATATTCTCCTTACACTCCTTTCTTCGTTCATTCAATCTACATGTCCAAACTATCTGAGAGTCCTTTTCTTGATCTTACTCATTACGCTTACATCAGCCTTCAGTCTGAATGCTGTAGATATGAATTTCAATTGAAAGATTTCAGGTGAAAGCAATTCAGAGAATATTTAATTGGTTATATTTTAATTGTACAATATATTACATAGTCAATTTAATAAAAAAGCCATATTTTGGCAACAAAGCAATCGGTGGTTGTAGAGATAGTGCCATATTGTGGCAAAAAGCGCTTCAGGGGTTAAACACTATAATTTCTGTTGCATTCAAAACTGCTTACGAATTCCTTATGTTTTACTTAAAAAGGAGATAGTGTATGTGTAATCGATAAACACCAAAAACAAGCTTCCAAGGTAGTCCCAAATCTTCTTCTGTTTTCAAAACAAATGCACTATATTTCTTGCCATTGTTCAAAATTGAAAATACTTTTAACTTTAGCTCATAACTTCGTCAATTTTGGTGAAATTGTAAGGTTAATTTTGCTTTCGTTCTTAATTTGTTAAAAATAATATAATATTATTAAATAATATACTTTCTTCTTTAAAAAAAATTCGTATCTTCGAGAAATTTATATTGGATCGGGAAATATTCCCAGGTGCACGCTAGTTGTGGTGGAAAGTTTAAACCAGACGCTTTGAATAATACGGCTACTAATGGGTTTGCTATTGAGGGAGGCGATGTTTGAGAAAGAGAGAAATCTAACGAGGCATATAAAAAAAGATACAAGTGGGATACTAAAAAAAATTGCAAAAAATATCTTGATTTTAAGATTTATGTACGGACGAGTGTTATCTGAAGTTTGTAGCAGAATCTCTTGCACGAGATCCCAGAGGTGCTAGTCCATTGATGATATCTTAGATCGTAGTTCAGGCATAATACGGTATTTCCAATAGCTTACATTCTACCTCAGACAGTGGCGTGCCATCCATATAGACATATGACCAATCCTGTCATTCCTTACTCGTACTAAATTAAAAATGTTATTAAAATTGAATAATTCTCCCTCGGCTTGCGAATAATATTTGAAACATTCCTACAAGCACCACAGAAAGCGGAAAAAGTTGCTTGTGTGGTGATGGAGCACTTAGTCAGTCGCATAATTGAACTCACATCGTTTGGGTGGCACCCAGATGCAATGCCAACTCAACCACTGATCGGTCATTTTCACATCATGTTGGTTTTGTATGGAATATGTTACTTGTGTCGGGTTGGAGCACTTAGCCAGTCGAATAATTGAACTCAGGACGTTTGGGTGGCACCCAGATGTAATGCCAACTCAACCACTGATCGGTCATTTTCACATCATGTTGGTTTTTATTTATTTATTTAGAATTTACGGCACTAGTGCCATTTACATACATAAGTTTTATTTTTATTTTACACAGACATAGATAGTACAGTATTATATTTTGATGAGTGAAAATTATATAATTATATTGAAACACATAACAAATAAAATAATAATGACTTTAAGAAAGACGGAAGCAAAAACAAAAACCTGTTATACAGTGACCTCATTAAAATGTTTAATTAGTGTAGCTTTATACTTCACAAGGGGTATATTAAGAATATCGGCGATTTTAGCATAAAAGTTACCAAGTGTTTGCAACCTATTTATAACTGAGTTATATCCTGAGACTGTGGTATAATTGTCACAATAATACATACTAGAGGACCTCGATCTAATGGTAGGTAGGTACATGAAATTGAATCAACATTAATATATCAGGGCTATCCAAATGATAATTTACAATTTTATATAAAAATATAAGATCAAAAATTTTTCTTCTATCACTTAACTTAAGCAATTTCAATTAATGTAATAAAAAATCATAATCTATTGTTTCTAAAGGAATTCCAAGTCTAAAGTTAATTCACCTTTGTATGGAATATGTTACTTGTGTCGGGTTGGAGCACTTAGCCAGTCGAATAATTGAACTCAGGACGTTTGGGTGGCACCCAGATGCAATGCCAACTCAACCACTGACCAGTCATTTTCATATTATGTAGGCTTTGTATGGAAAACGTTGCTTGTGTCGTGTTGGAGCACTTAGCCAGTCGAATAATTGAACTCAGGACGTTTGGGTGGCACCCAGATGTAATGCCAACTCAACCACTGATCGATCATTTTCACATCATGTTGGTTTTGTATGGAATATGTTACTTGTGTCGGGTTGGAGCATTAGCCAGTCGAACAATTGAATTCGCGACGTTTGGGTGGCACCCAGATGCAATGCCAACTCAACCACTGAACGGTCATTTTCATTGCTTTGTATGGAAAATTTTCAATATGCATAAATTGGGGTTATTTGGATAGTTAAACCTAACTATTATCGGCTAATGATAGCAACTTGTCATTCTGGGACAATTTTTGACTTTTCGCCCCGGGTACCATTTATTGGATAACCAACACCTTTGCCATAGGTCACCAAAAGTGGTTCGCTACGTTTGGTGACTTGCCAGGTGTGCCCGGGTTCATTGTGTTGTGTTGGGGGTGTTGTTTGTCTGGCTCTTGGCGGCGGATAAGTCTGCCCACCAACTGCGAGGCGGATCGGATGGGGGAGAGACTGGTTGAGGGAGGCCTTTTGATCTCTCCAGCAGGACTCTCTTAAAACATCACCTTGCACCGCAGTGGAAGGGTTTGATTTTTACATTTTCCTTTCCAGAACTTCCTCCCCTTCCTTTTCTAAAAAGACCCTCTTCAATCAATAATTAACATGTTTGCTTACTGTCAATTATTAATTAGCTGTTTTTTCAACTAAACTCTGTGTATACCACTGACCACATACCGTTTAGTCGCTTAGTGTTCAGAACTATGGAAAGACTGGAGGTTAAGAGGCTAGACTTTGAACCACACGCGGAACACCCGCGACTGTCATTCTGTCCCGCTCATAATAAGCTCACGCACACTTACAATACATGCGAATGCGAAATGTGCGAATGAGACAACGCTCAAATTTACCTACAGAAATCGCTCAAAAAGGGGTTTATGGAGAATACACTTTTCTACACCGAAACTTTCACGAAATTGAAATTTAAAAAAAAAAATATTTTTTAGAAAGAAGAAGCTACGTCGGTAGCTTTTTATAATTTTATAATTCTTTATGAGAGTTGAGTTAGCAGCACTTTTTCCTTAAATAATATTTTTTGATAAATCATACATGTTTGACAGTGAATGTTTATGTTAATACGAAACGCATCGAAAATTCGAAAACATACCGACATAGTTTTCACCCTCTAGAAGGCAGTATAAAAAAAATATATTCATTTTGTGCAATTTTCGATGTAGAAAAGTGTTTTTTCCCGGGCGTCCTTTTTGTATGGGCCGAAAAGCGAAGACTATCATCTTAAGGTTAAACACTACCAATCGGACTGCAAAATCTTGTTTGGGAACATGTTGGAAGCGAGGAAACGAATTTTGTAGCATCTTATACCTTGGATATTTGATGGCAATTTTCTAATGACTTTGGATGCATCGAGTTCAGTAGCGAGTGTGCATGGCATAGACAAGTTTTTTAAACGATTCAAATAAGATTAGGTATTGACAAAAATTAAGTCGATAGTATTTGTCAATATGTGAGCATAATAAATAATAACCATTCGTTACACTCAACCGTGTACAAAATAACTTTTGGCATAACTTGCACTATTGCTGAATCGATGATAATAGTAGTTATAGCATTTCTCATTGAATCACCAGTAAATCAAACACAGTCTGACGTACATTCTACAGATTTCAGTCCACACTTTCAGATAGGGCAATATTAATTAAACGTGTTTTGTTTGCGATGAGAATATGCTTAGTTCCTACCGGGATATCATTTATCCCGTTCCATAACCATCAACTTGATGGAAAGTATTTGAAATTCTGAAAAATGGCCAGAAATATAGTGGGAAGCAAATGTTTGTGTTTTCCGTGTACACAATCTCGTTTTCAATTAAAAAGAAGTAATTTGACCATTTCGGAAGTACATAATATCGTTTTCTTGTGGTGATAATTACCTCGAGGTATCGCGGTGGCACTATTCTATAACTATATTGTGATTGTGTCGTGTGCTCCTTCGTAGATATACAGTGGCATTCCTTTTTCCTGGCATACCTTGTTTTTTCCTACGCACACTATCACCCAATTTCATCAAACACCATTTCGTCTCGTTTCGTTCTTAGTATTTACGGGCCATTACAATTACATCTGAAGCAATTCGTAAGCAGTTTCGTATACAACAAAACGAATTTCACGTTTTCAGCTTGATTTTGGAGTAAATAAAAGAAACATGCTATTTGGGAGGCGGGTATGGGTACCGCCGCCCCGGCAACCATTTATTGGACGAATAACAACTCTGCCACAGGTCACCCCAAGTGGTTCTGTACGTTTGGTGACTTAGCAGGGGTGCCCGGGTTCATGGGGTTAAGTTTGTCCAGGACTTGAGGGTGGATGCGTCTGCCGACCATCTGCGTGATAGGCCGGATCGGGAGAGACTGGTTGAGGGAGACCTTTTGATCTCTCCGGCCGGACCCTTTCGACCCATGGCTTCACACGTTTTCACAGCTTTCACAGCTTCTTTCCTGGACATATTTATCCCCAGATTCCTACCCATCCCTCAAACCTTTTTCCTTCTTAGGACTTCCTCTCCTTCCTTTCCCTTAAAAAAACTCTCCACACAGCATCTTCAAAGATGACATAGGCCCTGGGGGAATTTTTCTCTCAGGACCTCCTGTGTGGAGCTAATATAGAAAAAAATATATATTCTATTAATTTTGATTATTAATTAATTATATTTTTTCCAGTCCATAGATGGCCAATTGGTAGATACCATTGTACAATAAAATTATTAAATTAATTTACTGTTAGTTTTGGTTATTTACAACAGAATTCTACTACAAATGAACAGTGTCCTAAGTAGAAATTCAATCACTAAGATGGGTACTTGATACCATTATTATCAATGTAGAATCTATGTCGTACTATTTAACATTAACGTAGTTTATGAATGTCGGGTAATTTCATTGAAAGGTTTATGCAAATCAAACAGCTTGTATTTAAATGTCAGCTGATTGATCAATGGACACGTTTCCGTGGAATGTCAGGAACGGCGGACAACAAGTAGTAGTACCACAAGTCTAACTTGCAGCACAGACGATTACCTAGCAATATCAATCAACCGACAGCGTAGGAAAAACAAGGTATGCAAGGAAATGGGATATCCAATGACTTACCACTGTATCTCTGCGAAGGAGCACACGACACAACCACAATGTAGTTATGTTTTTCCACCGCGATACCTAGAGGTAATTATCGCCACAACAAAAAGTTAACTTCAACGTCAACGGCGTTTTTTTTTATTTTCAATTTACTATATCGAACTATTAACTGAAAGTTCCTGAAAGGACTCGAGATGGGATATTGTTATAACCGAGTTCTTGCTCTAGTCTCTGTGAGAGTGACTCTACCGCTTACAATGAAATTAACATATTTCTACTGGCTTATGTCTTTAGTGAGTTCTAAAAAATCTGGCATTTGAAAACATCGATGAAAATAATGCTCAAAGCGTTATTTTTCACAGTTAATTTCAACGTTAACGGCGTTGATGTTTTTTTTCAAATAACTATATCGAACTAGAACTAACTACTTGCTGAAAGTTCTTGGCTCGAGAGGGATATTGTTATAACCGAGTTCTTGTTCTCGTCTCTTTGAGAGTGACTACACTGCTAACAATAAAACAATTCCCCGAACCGATGATCACTAGTTGGGGTGTTTATTTACCGGTGGCGTTATTTAATTAACACCTCTGAAAGATAGGCTAAACACCTGTTACAGTTAATGAGTTAGGCAAATAAATCAACGTAGTTAACAATGTTTTATTGCGGGAATATAGGATACAATATTCTGGGAAATCTTCAGTCACGGTTAGGCAATTTCTTGTAAACAGACTATTGTGTTTTTTAACTAAGAAGTTACGAAGTTTATAAATATTTTTATTGGGTCTTTAGCACGAACGCCTTAAAATTGTCTACATGATACAATCAAGTTTTTTAATCAACATCATCGGTAATTAGTCGACACCCACGTCTGTAAATCAACTAAAACATTTTTTTAACTCGTTTAAATATTATATCGTCTCTTAGGAGGACCTGTGATGTTTTTGTAGGGAATATTTTTGTGCATATTATTAGGTTAAAGAATTTTATAAGATATTTTAAGAAAGAAAAAACATACAGAAAGATGGTATTTATTATTGGTATTTTTAGACTAAAATTCAAGGAACGATTGTTCCGTTGAACTACTTAGTACTGCTTGCCTAACGATTAACATAACGTCTTGTAAGTAGGTACTTAAATACCTACCTTCTTACGAAGATCGATCAATATTCATCTTCAATCTTGAGTTTTTTTTTTTTTTTTTAATTTGATGTAAATCAAATTTAATAGTGCTATCATTAAGTTCTCCAAGTACCTACAATTACGCCTAAAAATACTTGCAGAACTTAACAATGACATTACTAAGTTTGATATATAAAAAAAAAAAAAATTAAACGGAGTTCTACGAATTTAAAAAAAAACCATCAATAGGGTAATAAGAAGGTTAATTTATATTTGTAATTTTGATAATAAATTGGTATCTTATTACCCTTTGGGCGAGGGAGTTAGTCCTGCCTTTTATGCCGGTTCTACTTGAATGCCTGCACGAAGAAACATGTTATTCTAAAATACGATCATTTTATTCGTAAAAACGGCTAAAAACGGGACTGAAGTTCTCACGAACAAATTAACGGTGTTTCAATGTTTATTGGTGGGAAAATGTAAGAATAATTTGTTGGTATAATATATTGTACGAAATTACGTATACCAACAAATTATTCTTACATTTTCCCGCCAATAAACATTGAACCCCTGTAAATTTGTTCGTAAGAACTTCAGTCCCGTTTTTACGGATAAAATGATCGTATTTTAGAATAACCTTTTTCTCCGTGTGGAAAGGCATTACTGTCAAATAATTTAATATGAACATTGTACACCAATCTCTTTGTTAGGGTACTAATTATATGTATATATCATATAAATATACTGGTATGTATACGTGATACAAGATGGGGAAATCTTCTCATCTTTGTGTCTTTTATGTGGAAGAATATTTTTATCAATAGGAAACTTGCACTTTGGCACTGGAGATGCGCAAATTGTTATTTTTTTATAATGATTTGTACCAAATTGAATACCATTTTTTTTTTGTAATTTAATGAAATACGTACATTACTACCGAGCTGCCATTTTCCAAGCCAAACAAGGACAAGACGCAGCCGACGAACTACCGGCCCATCAGTCTACTTTCCACTCGAAGCAAGGTATTTGAACGGGTTACGTACATTTTTTCACATATAACGTCACTAAATGGCCCAACACTGACTTTAAATTCTGTTTGTGGAGTCCTATTACAAAGTAGGGTATAATTTTGGGCAATATATACTTTAATAGATGGGGTGTGGTGAGTATTGTATAAAAAAAATCATTCAAATGTAGATATTATTTTCAAAGATATATCAGTTTAAAACCAATTCCATTTTCTCGAACGGGTTGTTCCTTGTTTTCGTCCATCTGGAGTGTCTTAAGATATGCTGAGACTTAGAATACAGGAAATACTGGTAAAGTGTCCAATTCATGCACGAGTTGGTAAAATTTATAATTGGACTTCAATTATAAATTTTAGCAACTCGTGCATGGTGCATGAAGTTTAGAAACTGGTCATTGATAGGAATCACTCAAAGAAATTGTGGTTCAGAGTATAGCTCTGCGACCAACAATCACAAAAGCGCCCCTGCTAAAAAACTGTTGCAAATTTATAATGATTTTAATGAATAATATTGGCCATGCTAGGTAATTAGTCCATAATTGCTGTCAATTTGGCTAGTCTAAACGCTGTGGGAGTTTGTCATTCTGTTTTTGGTTAGAATTGCATCCTGTGAATTTTTGCATGGTGGCATGTTAATTACCGGTAAAAAGCATTTGGCTGTTTTAACGGTGCTAATTTAGAAAATCAAATGAGTGCAACTCAATTGACACTTTCCGAAAGCTTCTTGACGAAATAACATTATGTTGTATAATACATATAATGCAACTCAATTGGTGAACAAAAAATACTTTGGTGATCATTTAAATAGATCGGATAAGAATCGCTTTATTATTATTTTTTAATAAACACTGGAACGACAGAGCAATTTAAAACTTTTTCCTCGGATTGCTAAAGGAAATTTTTCCGCCCACATTAAAAAAAAATCATACCTCCGAATTTGAATATGGAGACATACAAACTGATTATAGTTCTATATTGCCAATGAATTCACCCATCTTTTGTCTATTATTACATATTCGTAGAATTTATATAAAAAATATTAAATCGCTAACTTTAAAACATTTTAAAGAAATTAGAGAATATTTATTTTCTTATATTTTGAATGTACAATATATAATAAATATAGTCGCTTTAATAAAAAATAAAATAAAAATTGCCACATTTTGGCAACAAAGCAATCCGTGTGGTTGTGGAAATAGTGCCATATTGCGGCAAAAAGCGCTCGAGTGGTTAACGACTATTTAAACAGAAAGTATAGTACTTTTTCAATATTCGTAATTATTCAATGATGTATAAACTACCTATTTATTCAAAATTATAAACATGTTTCGAAACCAATGGTTCAACCAATTATATCCTTTTATCCTGACCAAAGAACCATTGGTTTCGAAACATGTTGATAATTTTGATTAAATAAGTGGTGTGTTCAAAGTGGTTTATTTTTATTTAATTAGAAAGTATAGTAGTTTGTTCACAGTCCTCCTCACTAGGGATTCCTGTTCCGAGGCGAACTACAGGTAGTTGTGCTGGTTTTGCATCATGATTTCCTCGTCTTCGTGTTTGTTGATTTCTTCATCTTCATGTTTGTTGATTGTGTTTGTTCATTACCTCATCTTCATGTTTGATGACTATGTTGATTTCCACATCTCCGTGTTTGTTGACTGTAGGTTTTGTTGCTGTTACTTCATAATTTGTATGATTTCCTCACATTCATGATTGATGACTATGTTGATTTCCACATCTCCATGTTTGTTGACTGTTGGTTGTGTTGCTGTTACTTCATAATTTGAATGATTTCCTCATCTTCATGTTTGATGACTATATTGATTTCCACATCTTCATGTTTGTTGACTCTAGGTTGTGCTGGTGTTACTTCATAATTTGTATGATTTCCTCATTTTCATGTTTTCTTGGACATATTTTGATGTTGTTTTGAATCTTTTTTTATCCCCCTGATATTTTTAATTGGTAGGGCATTAGGGACATACATTAATTACGTGAGGAGTTTAAAAAAAATTCAGACCCCTCCCCCCCTTGGTGAGATTAAGTGTGATTTAGTGGGACCGCCCCCCCTCAAGTGAGATTTTTTTCTTACTCTCGAAATAAATGTTTTTTATAATAGCCATTTTTCAGCGGGCAAAATGGGACACTTCAACAGAAGTGAAACAATTATTTTTTTAAAATTATCTTTTTATTAATATATACTTGGTGAGATTTTACTGGACCCCCCCCCCCCTCCTATTTTTGTCTCACGTAATTAATGTATGCCCCGTTATATAATTTTGTAGCATGGAATATATAATTTTTCTGGCCAAACGGTGAATTTCATTTTGGAATGTTCGGTTTGTTTGAAGTTTTGGTTTGGTCAGTAAGATACTAAATTTTTACTTTTAATTTAAGTAGAACCTTTTTTTAGTAGAGCTTTATAAATAATGTATAAAATAACTTTATAATGATACTAAAAACATTAAAGATTTTAAAATTCTTTTAATGGAATTCTTATGGGTATTTTCAGAATTATTTTAATTATTATATTTTATGTTAACGACCTTCTGCTTCATGTGGGTGTCTGAGGCAGATCCCCATCCAATAATCCCATATTATATAAAAATAAAATAAAATAAAAGATACCATTTGTTGCTGTATAGGCATATTATTTTGTATAAACTCTTCTTTCGTGACCTTCCATAAAACACCGTAACCACATGTTTTTTTAAACAGTTTGTCATCATAAAAAATCACAATCGGTTGAACAGGTCCCTAATATTATTCAAATGTGAACATTAATAACGATTTATTACGGAACATATTTTTATATTCACTAAACTCGCTTTGATTAATTATTTCAATCGATAACGTTTTTGTATTTATGGTGTGAATAATGGGTTTTACTTTTCGCCGAAACGGTGCTCTTGTCAATATGGAGAATTGAAATTACACGACTTATAGGTACAACATTGAATTCCTAAAAATGTGATCACAATTTTTTAAATGTGAATACCGCACAAGATTCCCAAATGCTCTCAACCAATTATGACACCCCCAAATTGGCCATGTTGTGAAGCTATATGAAGTGTAGATGTGAATGACATATGAATGATGATTGTTCCACAGAACTTGAGCAATTCGTCAAATTTTAAAATTAATATCCAAGTTTTGTGTATGTCCGATTCAATTTCTGTTAGCCGTTTAATGACGATGTATTAAAATAACTTAGATAGAACTTTCGCAGAACTTGAATTTCAAAATTAAATTTAAATTTCTCTGAAAGTTTTATTCAAGTTTTGTTACTACCCACAATTACTGTAAACATACCTATTATGAAATAACGATAGAATAGAACTTTAATTTAAAAATTCTGTTATTATCCAAGTACTTTGAACCATCTGGCCTACGATGAATTAATAACAGAACTTGAATTGAACTTTTACAGAACTTGAATTTTAACTTACAAATTTGATGGATTGTTCAAATTTCCAAGCTTATTTTTTTGTAAAAGGTTCTAATCAAGTTCTGTTCATTTCCATTTCAGTTGTATGAATCAACTTCCCAATAATGATATAATAACAGAATTTGAATGGAAACTTTACAGATCTTAAAAAAAATACTTTGAAATTTGATGAATTCTTCAAATTCTGTGAAACAACAACATACATAAATATGATCAATTTTACCAAAACAAGACAAAAAATTACCTTTTTCCGTTACATTGCCACGTCCAAGACTGTTAACGGTCTACAAGTCTAAACATAATATATTTAAAAGTATCAATTATTTAACCGATACCAAACATTTAATATTATGTTATATTAATAACCCACAAAGAGATATTTAAATAATTAACAAACCTCGCGGCTGTGAAGTTATAAAATGATTTTTATCATACAGTAGGTATCTATAGATAGTGGTAATAATAATATAATTTAACTATACATAATGTTATAATTAATTGGCACCATAAATAAATACAAAAAACCAACAAGCGGTATATAATTAGCGGTCTAGTATGATTTATAATATATCTGGACCTTACCACAGTAGGACCACTAAAGTTCATGGTTTGGATTTGTAAAATGAGGCACTTTCATGAATTTAAAAATATTTATGTAATTAATTAATTTGTTTATATATTAAGTTAATATAAGTGTCCAATGGCATTCCCAATTATTGGGATTTGTTTAAATGTTGAAAGGAGTCGGGAGGGAAAGAAGATCTTTTTTAAATGTGAATACCGCACAAGAGTCTATACTGCTCACAAGCGCTTGGAGTCAGTGAGACTATGGCATTCCCAATTGGGGTGTGTTGTGAAGCTGAAGAAGTGAGGAGGGAAAATAGATGAGGGAAGAGGAAGGTAGGGAAGTTCCTGGCTATTCAGATCTAGTCACCAAATAGGTTAAAGTCATTTCAAGCAACGTTTCAATTCTGAATGGTGATCTTACACCAGGACGTTATTGAGAATATTTTCCACTCTGTAACGTGCCGCAAAAACACCTTATATTAATTTAAACATTTTACACCACAACATACATTTAAACACCATTCATACTAACTACGGTAAGCAATCCATTAGTTACGAGGGGGGGCAATTTATACAATTGCCTTCCAGGCTCTCTAGCACACTCGATCGATAAGGATTGATAGGTTAACTTTCGGTAACTTCTCATCGTTCCCTAGCATGACTGCAGATCGCCAACGAATAAGTGACAGTTCACAATGACTAAGTTTCCCTAATATATTCGACATCAACTGTTTTTTGTACGTTAGCTATCTAAAATTGTCTCAGGGAACGATGAGAAGTTACCGAAAGTTTTTCACTCCTTGCTTCATTCACATTCATACATCTTCTCATAAATGCTCTTCTATTATTCCGACTCCTGACATGGCCAGACTGAAGCATCTGGTTCACTTGATCGTGCCATGTCTTCCTTGAGCGTACTCCACAACTTCTTCTTCCATTCACTTTTGCATCACATATTCGCTCTACATGCCCAAACCATCTGAGGGTCCCTTTCTTAATATATATTTTGTCAATTTATATGACTATTCTCTATTACGACTCTGTTGGATAAAAACTGTTTCAATTTCGATGGCAGATACACACATAAAATAATATATTTTCTAATCGCAGTTGCAGTTTAAAAACTCGATTAAAAAATGTATTATCTTATATATTATATAAAATTACCATGCAAGTGACTCATTTATTAGACTGTACTGGAAAATAATATATGGTAAACGTAACAAATTTAAATTCAAAATATGTTAATAGTGTACTTAGATTTTAGACATTTTAAATAGCTGTAATATATATTTTATTATAACATTAATAATTTAATATATTTATACTAATATCCATTTTATAAATATATACAAACATGACCTTCCTAGTGTCAATGTCAACCGAATTATAAATACATATACATACGCGATGATCTAATAATTTAACAATGTGATATAGAAAAAAATACAAAAGATAAAAAGTTTATTATTAGTAAGTTAACGAAGAAAGAAAAACGCTTGTGGCTTAACATTATACAAACAAAAAGTTTTTTAACCATTTTATTTACTTCTTCAATCGTCGCAAATTCACTTTGTGGCGTCATTTTTAATTAAATGAAAAACAAATTACTTCATATACAGTACATATACAATAACAATTATCTACATATTTCGAAACCAAAGGTTTAGTCGTCATGATAATATGAACCAAATATTTATTTATTTTAACTAACTGACTATCACACCGTTTCCACGTAGGTGTAGGCAGAGATGACGGACCGCCAAACAACTCGGTCTTGGCATACACTCCTTGCTTCATTCACATTCATACATCTTCTCATACATGCTCTTCTATTATTCTGACATGGCCCGGCTCGAGAATCTGATTCACTTGATCGTGCCACGTCTTCCTTGGGCGTCCTCGACCTCTTCAACCAACAGTCACGTCATAAATTCTCTTTACACTCCTTTCATGCCCAAACCATCTAAGCGCCCCTTTCATAATCTTACTTATTACGCTCACATCAGCCTTGCATTCTTTTCGGATCTCCACATTCTTCACACGATCATACATGGTTTTACCACACTTACGCCTTAAGGAGCTTATTTCTACAGCATTCAGTCTACTTTAATTCTTTCTCTGTCAGTTCCATGCTTCACTGCCATAAATAAGGGTAGGTACCAGCACTCCATTGTGGACTGCTAGCTTTTTGTTGGCTCCAACGGCGTTTATTGATGGAGTTACCTGCATTTACCCTTCTTTCAATATCTCTATCAGCCTTCCCATCTCTCGTAAACATATAGTTGTGAATGATGAATACTTGGAGCAGGTGGATGAGTTTGTGTATTTGGGAAGTATGTATGTATTTAATTTGTATTACATATTTTATATACATCGACCGGTTTCGGTTGATCTCAACCTTCATCAGGACAATAAACATTTAAACTAAATACAGTACAGAGGAAGATAAAAAGTTTATTTAGCGACATAGATAATAGATATGAACTCGCCACTTTTGCACTATACTGGAGAGATTCACTTACCATTAATTATAATATATTGTAATATACTTACAATTAATTTTAATTCAGTAGCAGAAATGAGATCCCTGTGAGAAATGTGGATATTTAAAAAAATGGAGCAAATAGAACCTTTGATGATTTGGGCATGTAGAATGTCGAGGACACCAGACGAAGACATGGCACGATCGAGTGAACGAAATACTTGAGAGTAAGATTATAGAAGCGGTGGTTCAAAAAATTTTAACAATTCATTAAATAATTTAAGTTAATTTCCACGTTCTGTGTGAGTTCTATTCAAGTTCTGTTATCATATAATTATAGGCCAGTTGCTTCATGAAACTGAAATAATTACAGAACTGGAATAGATGTTTCACAGAACGTGAAAATTCACTTAAAATATTTGATAAATTGTTCAAATTGTTTGAAAGAACTCATCCTAACAGAAGAGTATGTATGAGACGATGTATAAATGTGAATGAGGTAAGTAGTGTGTGCCAAGACCGAGTTATTAGCGGTCCGTCCTCTCTGCTTACCCCTGCGGAGAACGACGTGATGTTTTGTCGATTAATTAATTATTTTAGATTTTTTGCGATTTTTAATAGCCATGTCTTCAATTGAATCTCAAATTAATTATTTCTTTATAAGAATTTGGTTGCTAATATGGAGGGCAGTAGATACAACTACTTGATAAACAACTCAGAGCCTACGTCCTACGATAGTGTTGTAGACAGATTCCTGCAGTACCTACCTACATTCATCGTCTGGAGTATCAGGTATCGGTTAGGTAGGTACTGGATTTGACCTTTGAGGAAATGCACGACTCGCTTCACGTATCCCTGACCTTGTTACAATGCTGGTTCCTTCACATTGGAACATCGAAGCCAGTAAAGATATCTAACCTCCTGACATTATGTACCCCTAGCATCAATGTATATATCATAACGGTGTTTATCAGAATAATCTGTAATTAGTCGACATTTGCAGCACAACCGCATTTCACCCATGACATCTGATAGTAGATAATATTGCAGTCAGTTACAACCACTTACAGATTTGTATGTAATTCTAGTATCTTAGAATTAACGCCCTATATTGACAAGATAAAGGTTTTCATCAACAATATCGTTAATTAGTCGACACTTGCCCTTGAAATTTGACGGTAACACTAGTTAGTTACAGCGAGTATTTAACCTTCCGGGATATTATTTACTTCTCGGAGCACGAACGCCCAACATTGACAAGATTAAACGTTTTTTTATCAACAATATCGGTAATTAGACGACACTTGACAGCACAACCGCCAATCACCCATCACATATGAAACCAACATTATTTAAATCAGTTACCCCAAATATCTAACCTCCTAGTGTATTATTTTATTATTATATATACCGGAGCACAAACGCCTAACATTGACAAAATTAAACGTTTTTTTATCAACTTTTTTATTTCAAATCACTCATGGAATTTGACAGTTGTCATAGACTAAAGTATTGTTAGTTTATCGAGAACTATAGGTCAGCTTGTCTACAAGTCGATAAACACTGTTACCAAAAGTATTAACGACAACATAATTTTATTATTAGCTAGCTACTTTGGAAAGGAGACGAAGTCCATGAACCATATATAAGACGAACGAACGTTATTCAGAATTACACAACTAATGGCTAACAATTTTCGGTCACAAAATACTCCTAAAATTAATAATGTAAGTTTTGCAAAGCAAACAGCTTTGATGATATTGACGTTTTGATCCAAGGGAGCCTACTATGCCTCAATACAAAGGACTATCCCATCAAAACCGTGGTTTTAAAATGTCTAATTGGTCACAAAATATTCCTAAAATTAATTAAGTCAGTTTTGCAAAGCGAACAGCTTTGATGATATTGATGTTTTGATCCAAGGGAGCCTACTATGCCTCAATACAAAAGACTATCCCATCAAAACCGTGGTTTTGAAATGTCTATAATCTTGTCATTAAAAAAGGACGCTCATTGTCAATGTGTTTTTTCTACATAATCTGCTAAATAATAAAATAGATAATCCAGAATTGCTATCCGTCATTGGTTTAAAGTTTAAACGTTCCAACGAGACGTGCCAGGCTCACTATGCTTCTTCATATAGAAGCTAACAACACTAATTTCATAAATCTTTGATTAACAGTCAATTACAATTTGTGAACATATAATTCTTGATTTCAAAATTTCTCTTATTTGTCCAAACACTTTCTTGCTTTTTATTTTATTTTTTTTATATATTTTTTTTAAATTTTTTGATACAATGGTACATAAAATAATAAAAGGTATATAACATACTTAAATATAATAATGTATGAACAAAAAAATCCCACAAAGGCTAATAATGCCTGAGCGTGGGTATAATATTAAATTTATTATAATTTTATGGTTAATAGGAGATTTAAGTATTAAGTATAATTTTAGGTATAAAAAGAACAACTGTATAAATGCCTTAAAACATAGTGCAAAATAACAGCCTTTGTTGTTATTATTGCATTTGTAAAATTTAATGAAGAATTAATGTTAAAGGCGTAATTAAAAAAAAACAAAAACATAGCAAGCAATATAATATTTCTACTTTAAAAGTACTCTGATGATGAACATAATTGTTGGCTTTGTTAAATCTTATAAGAAAAAGATATCTGTTTCAGTGTTTTTTAGCCAAGTTTTGATATATTTTTTATAAGATTTAAGATTTTGACATGTGGGCGCTTTAAATGTTGCACGTAATGAATTATGCATTTTTGGAGCAATAAAACTAATATGCCTTTGGGCCAACCTAGATATTATATTATTACTACTCATACATTTATCAGTTAAGTTTTAAAAACCATCACATCTCAGGTGAAGTTACCTACTGATATTCTTTCGACGTACTATAACCATGAAATAATTTAATTTAATATACCTTATAACTTGTATGTTTTAATAAACAAATGATTTAAAATGTATCACTCATATTATGGGGTTAATTTTTAATTTGAAAAATAATCTATCGTGCGTTCAAATTTCCTCCTACTTTTCTGATCTTACGAAGAGAGGGCGTGAAATCGTGCATGGATTAATTAAGTCATGCATCTTTGATAATGACAGGTTTCTATTAAAATCTGAGTACTACTACATTTGATGATAATTGATAGTTAGTTGTTTTTTAGAATAACTTAATGAGTCAAACCTCAAATTCTAATATTTAATTATTGAAGACAATTTATGCGACTCTCAAACGAAAATTTGAAACAGAAAAATCAGAAAAAGATACGGTCGCATATAGGAAATTAACCTAGGACCCTAGTCTTACCAGGGCTCTGCTGTAAACACTGAACTAATTCGAACCCATCCCCTCGGTTATATTTAACTGTATTATACTTAGACTAAGAACTACCAACATTATCTTCATTTACGTAACGCATATTTTATTGGCTGATATCTTTATGGATGATTGCAAAATTCTTCCCGGACTAAATGCAATCTAGATAGTATCTTAGATAAAAATATTCTTTTTTTTAATGTGCGACATCTATTGACTTTTCTGCAGGTCTAAGATGAATATTTTTTATTGTGTCTTTGAAATAACTTAATGAGTAAAACCTCAAATTGTAATACGTATAGATTCCGCAATATTTGGGCAGAGTATTGGCAAATTGCTAGTCAATCCAAGGGAGCCTGCTATGCCTCAATACAAAGGACTATCCCATCAAAACCGTGGTTTCAACAATTTCCCCATTTTTTCAAAAAATAAATTTCCTCACTTATTCGAATGAGAACCGGACATTGTTCTGTTCCTTCTCACCCTTTTAAAAATACACGTCCTTGACTCCACAGATTATACATTCTGTGGTCTAGAATTTGGAACTTTAGATCACAATTTTTTTGGTTGTCCCTCTCTAAACAAATATCCTCTCTTTTATCAAGCATTATCTAAAATTTGCTCCCCTCCATTCAACACCTCATCTCTTCTAAGCCTGAACTCGACTCCAATCTTCATTACAATTTTTAAATTCGCCTATTTCAATAAAAATCATATCTAAGTTCACCTTTAATTTCTCCATAATTTTAAATGATGGCCTAGAACACATTTGAAGGGTGAAAGCCAGAAATAATTGAGAAAAAGACAATATAAGCGACTCTCAAACGAACATTTTAAATAGAAACACCAGAAAAAATACAATCGCATCTTGAAAAGCTATCAAGCAAATTCTAGATGTGACCGTATCGTTTATAGCGCTTTATGATTTTGCTATTTCAAATTTTCGTTTGAGAATGCTAATATTGTCTTCAGTGTTAAATAATTAGTTGTTGGTTGTGTGTTCGGGATGTGGCGTGTGGCATTCCGGTATAATGTGGTACATTCGTTACATCCAAGTCGTGACACGGCAGGATTGTAAACGGTAAACTTTAATTAGGTATTTCTCTGTTGGATCACTTCCAGGTACGGATTTGCAATTAATTTCATCGCGATACTTCCCGATCTGCGGAATACCATATTGTGAATTATACATTAATTAGTTGTTGATATAATATGTGGCGATCGATCATTCCATCAGGTACGTTGACAGTTTACAAGGTTGTAACTATTTACATAACACGGGCACAGTTTATATCTTTTTTAAATCTTATCATGTATTTGTATGTAAACATCTCGTATTGGGTCTGTATATTTTTAAGCCCGTATCTTTTATTGTATTTTCCTGATTTTGTTTTTTTCTATGCATTTCTATAGTCCATCATGGAGGATACTCTATTGTAACTTTTTGATACCAACAGTACGCAAATCAACATTGGTTACACATTGATGTTTCTGTGAAATATCTGTAAAGTAACTCTTCATATGTTGTGTCTGTATGTTGCTTCTGTGAAATGTTTTGTAAAATTTTTCTTTATATATTATGTCTGTATATTGGGTTGGATAAGGTTTAATTTTTCAAAAGTACCAATTGGCGATCCCTTAATGAGTTTTGATAACTCATGGGAGTTGAATGTTTTTATTAAAAAAAAAAAAATTAAAAAAACATCGTGATGCACAAAAATTCTTTAATAGCAAATATTCCATTTATTGATTATGTGGTTATTTTCTAAGCTACCGTAATCCTATCCCATGGCACACTCGTACATAATTACTGCAACTATAGGTAACTCCGAAATCAACGTTTTGTAGTTACACACTAAAAAAACAGAAAAGTCATAACGCACTGAAATCATCAAGTTATTTGAATATGTTTTTGTGGGTATCTCCAAAAAACGATATCGTTTAATTCTTTAATTAAGTAACTCTAATTACAATATTTTAATTAATGAAGAACTGTCTGAACAGAAAAATCAGAAAAAGATCGGGTCACCTGGGACTCGAACCCAAGACCTTCGGTTTTCCGGGCTGCTGCTCTGACAAATGAGCCAATGTGTCCCTATCCGATTCGGTCATATTTAACTATAACTTCGACTGAGCTACCTACATTATCTTCATTTTCTTAACGCAAGATAAACTTATTCTAAAGATTGAGGCTAGCAGTCCACAGTAGAGCGTCGATACCAACCCTGATAAATGTGAGGTATGAAACTGGCAAATGAAGGGTGAAGGTTGACTGAATGTTATGGAAATGAGATTCCTGAGGCATACGTGTGTAAGAACATGTATGGTCATATTAGAAAATCTGGAAAGAATGTAAGGCTGATGTAATTGACTTAGTGCCCGGGTTCATGGGGTGAGGTTTGTCCGGATCTTGTCGATCACCAACTGGGTGGCAGGCCGGATCGGAAGAGACTGATTGAGGAAGATCTTTCGACTTTTTAAACATCGCCTTGCACTGCAGAGGGAGGGATAGTTTCGTCTACTCATGTAACCGTCACTCCTGGACACACTGACCCTCAGATTCCTACCTACCCCTAATACCTTTTTCGTTCCCAGAACTTTCTCTCCTTCTTTTCCTAAAAATACCCTTCACATAGCATCCTCAAAGATGACATAGGCCCTGAGGGGACTTATTTTCCTCAGAGCCCCCTTTGTGGAGCTAATGTAAAAATAGTAATGAATAAGATTAAGAAATGGAGGCTTAGATCGCTTGTACACTTATAGAGCGGATAGAGGATTGTAAAGAGAATAAATATATGACTTTGGATCTATATTTCTTATAAATCTTAATTTTCTAAATTATACGGAAAATTGCATCTTTACGTTTAGTAATTTCTAAAAAGTGGTTTTTCAATCAACGACAACAATTAACAAACAAACAATTTCCAATGATATGAAAATATGAAATTTATCGACCGGACTCCAATCTTTCAAATAATTATGAAATTTACCGATATTAAAATTGGAACCTATTTCGCCACAATTTAAATGACGGCCTAGAAAACACCATTGAAGGACGAAAGCCAGAAATATTGAGACACAAAAACAACGTTAAATGTCACAAACAATTTATACTTCAAAACCAAAACAAATAATGTCACTTGGACGGCCAAAACCGAGCCCTGACCTCTGGTACCTCCAGTTAAAAAGAATAATTATAAATGCGTAGGACCCTGGCGTGTTAATACTATAACTTTTGACTTCATGATTGATCAATTTACACTAGACTTAACACCAAGTTAAGGAGATGGTCAACACGAAGACCATTATGACAATAATATATACAGTGGAATCACTGAACAAACATAACATTATAATCTCTAGAATTGTGGTCTATTTTTTTTTTGAGAAAACAGTAACCAAGTTTTTATTTTTGTAATTCAACGATAATTTTGCCTTTGCAATAATTTTGTTTTCTCAGTCACCAAACCAGTGTTCGAGTTCGAAAGTCCGAGACGAGGTACATTTGTAAAGAAAAATATAAATCATTAACATAACGACAAAAATCAAACATAAAAAAATTTGATACTTATTGATATTAAAATTCTGAATCTTGAAGACTGTGATGTTGAAAGAATGTCAGATGACCGGACACTATCTAAACAAAATTATCACCATTTTATTTTGGTAGACTAAAAAAGAGGTGGATATACTGGATATACCATATGGAAGAGGATTGGAGCAGGACGTGAAGGACTGAGGACTGCCTGGAACCGAATACCGAGGGACCGCAGCAAATGAAGAACATATTTGGAGGAGGACAAACTTCAACCTGGGATGTATATAGTTCATAGATGATAAAAAAGTTTGTATTTATTATGTTTCAGCATACTTTAAATTTCAATAGATAACGTTAATTAATAAGTTAGTAATACAAAGTCTTGCTATATCCCAACAGATTAACAGAAGTTTTATTTATTTTATTTATTTGAGACACAAACAGGGTATTTATAGAACATTCTTGTTGGTAATAAAAAACACATTAAAATACAAATATAAATATCCCCAGACTAATGCGTCTGCAGTAATCATATTTGCATATACACAGAATCCAACACAGGAAAAACAATGTCAGTATTTTTATAAGTAACTAAAAAAACTCAATTATAATTAAAAAAATAATTTCTAATAAGTAGAAAATATTTATGAAGTATTTATGAAAAAATAATAAAACAACAAACAATCTTTGAAACAAGTTATATTATTTACAAAAATATCTATGATAGTGTGTGATTTAGCAAGATCATTGTATGATCTAGACATTCTAGAAATAGGATTAAAATATCCAGTATTATTGGTAAAAATTTTGGTCCAAAATATGTTAAGGTTTCTGGTAGATTTGGGCCTGGCGTATAACTTGATTTGATTGACTAAGTTACTATCTATTCGATAATTCACAATTTTATAAAGCATTAAGAGGTCATTTATGTTTCGTCTTTTAACTAATTTGAAATATGTAAGACTTTGTTCGTACCCGTCTAGAAGATGGTAGACACCTGATCGATAAGTATGATATTAGAAGAATACCATCTATCGTCGTTAATGTTTTGTATACGAATGGTTACGATGATTGCCGAAGTCATCGGAGAGTAGGACGAACACCGTCGGTCCGGCAGCCAAGGACGTGATGATTTATTTATTTATTTATAGTGGGTTTTACAGATGTTCTTACTTGCGTGAGAACAATCCAGTTATAAAACTCGGTTAATATACAATAACAAAAATCTACAATTAACTACAGATACATTAAATAAATCTACAATTACATATAATTAACTTCAGATACATTAAATAAATCTACAATTACATACAGTTAAATACAGACACATACAATTAGGAAAGTAAATATCACAAAAAAAAATTATATACAAGCTCATGATGATCGTCATAATATAATTAACATAAAATCCATAATAAATAACATGAACATCATTGATTTCCTCATTCTTTCACCATTGTAAGTGGGGCATAACATGCCTGTAGTTGGTAGATCATAAACCCTTTGACCACTCAACTACTAGCTGGTAAGGCCAATAGTTTAAAAAACATTTTCGTGTGAATACTGGTCGGGGCCAGTGGGTCCATGGCATTCCCAATTGGAGTATTTTGCGAGGCTAATGGGAGGGGGGAGTAGAAAGAAATATGGGAGAGAAACGTTAGGAAGAAGGAAGAAGGAAAAGAAAGCCATTTCTAGTAACGCTTCGATTATAAATACTAAGTAATAAGGAAAAATTGAGCTTACATCGGGTACACATACACAACCACAACACACTCCAATCCACTTATCTATTCAGTGCGTGAAACTAACAGAAAGTGACGTCAGAAGCTACAAATGTATGTTTACCATACAAAGTCTGTATCCAATTTATCCTAATGAACTTGTTTAATTTGTCTTTTTATATTGCATTTGATAGGCTCCCCGGGTATAATTTACTGTCTGTTGTTAATTAAACTGACACTGTAATAACACTCAAACTTAATAGATGCTACTTTAAATGACAATTTATTGATAATAATACATCTATTGGGTTTATTAAAAAAACGGATCAAAAGATTTTTTGGTTTAGTGCGTGAAAAATGGATTGGCATTAAATCGTTTTGAATTATTCAGAAGTGTTTTTTCAAGTGGTCGTTCCTCCTTAAATCAAATAATTCAACAAGTGCAGTTGAACTATTTGATTTAAGGAGGAATGACCACCCCCATTTCCGAACAATTGAGCTCCTTGTCTTCTTACATTATAATTAATATAAAATAATATACAGCTCATTTAGTAGATGCTCTAATTGACGCCCTGATGAAAGACCGCCGTTTATAATCGAAGCGTTACTAGAAATGGCTTTATTTTCCTTCTTCCTTTTTCCTAACGTTTCTCTCCCATATTTCTTTCTACTCCCCACTCCCATTAGCCTGGCAAAATACTCCAAATGGGAATGCCATGGACCCACTGGCTCCGATCAGTATTCACACGAAAATGTTTTTTAAACTATTGGCCTTACCAGCTAGTAGTTGAGTGGTCAAAGGGTTTATGATCTACCAACTACAGGCATGTTATGCCCCACTTACAATGGTGAAAGAATGAGGAAATCAATGATGTTCATGTTATTTATTATGGATTTTATGTTAATTATATTTTTTTAATTAATTTAGGAGGAGCTAAAATAAATACAACACTTCAATATAAGTTGGAACCCAGAATTCACAAATATTTTGTGGTTATAAACAAAGTAGTTGTTTTTATTTAATTATAAACTCATTAAAGTTTCAAAGTATTAAGAAATCTTATTATAATTGGTGCGACCGCCCCTGTGGAGGTTTGGCCTACTCTAGAAAACAAATCAACTCCTGCCGATCTCCAGCTGTGTCCTTTCAGTAAATTACTTCTGAAATTGGCCTCTTGACCGCCACTTGAGCCACTTAATTTTGGACTCCCGGCACATCTCTGTCCCGATGTCTTATTATTGAGAAGCCTTTGCGGTGGTTCGGTTACCATTTAATATTTTTAGATATTGCATCTCATAATACAGGGATAGATTGCCGGAAGACGGGGCCCTGGAAGAAGGAGGACATCGTGGCTGAAAAACTTGAGACAGTGGTTTGGCCAGTCTACTGTAGAGCTGTTCCGGGCCGCAGTAAACAAAGTCCGCATAGCCAACGTGATAGCCAACATCCGTTGAACGGACAGGGCACGAGAAGAAGAAGCAAGTTACCATTTATCCTTGCTATATGCCCTGCGAAATGGAACTTACTTGTTATTGAAAGCTTCAAATAGTTTACATAGCTCATTGTTGCGCCATGATAGATATTATGTAATACCTAAAAGCATGATCTATACCGATTTCCCCACAATTTACCTAAGACGTTTCGACTCCTAGATTTAAAACAGGCCAATAAAAATTTATTTTCTAATGAAAGAATTTCGACCTTGACTGACATAAAACATTTAAAAAAATTCAAAGAATAACAACCAACCGTCTAATAACGATGTACAACAATATAAAATAATAAAACAATAAGTATGATAAATAACAACAACAGAAAATCAAAGACAATAAAGTCTGGGTCAAGTGAAGTCAAGTGAAAGCAAGAAATTCGAGAAATATATTAATACTGGGGGCTGTCGCTAAATAGTCCCGAATCTTGGTAGACACCTGGTGGTGGTACTAATATTTGGAGAAGGTTACGTTTTTTTTTTGGAAAGGAATAAGGATAGTTTCGTGGGTTCTTAGTAGATGGTGCTTGATGTTGATTTTGATTCTGGCTAAGAGGAAATATTCTAGGAATTTTGAAAATAATTTTTTCGGAAAAAAATGGACAAGACCACAACCCAACTTAATTTTTTAACTGAAAACGGCAAGGGGCATCAGCTTGTCCTAATACTAGAATTATTAGGACATTTAAAGAACTCAAAGTCCTTGAATACCAAAATATAGAAAATATTTTGGTGTAATGACTTTTCCCATTATTTTTATTGCTTCAAATTATAAAAACACCAATTAAGTTTGAGGAAACTTGATATCAATTATTGACAAATACTGACAGCCGAACAACGAGAAATATGCCGTCTTTAGTTCCTCTTGTGTCAAGTTGTAGAAGCTACTTGAAAAAGGTTATGAATTTTTGTAGTATCGATTTCTGATGGTCCTGTCACAATTAAAGTAATAACTTCTTATTTGAGAGACCATCTTTTGATTCTACAAGGTTTGCTTTGACATTGTTAATTGGTTTTAGGTTACCTGTAGCCTCCTTAGCTACATGTTACTATTACAAAACAGGTATATTACAATATAATTAACCAAAATTCGGAGACACGCAGCTACTAGGCAGTAGCTAACAGTAGGTCCTGAACTTTACGATTTGTCAACGCCGCGATGTTTATTACCTTGATTTATTTTCTTTCTACGTTTCTTGGACGACAATGCGCAGTGTTGCACATTTACAATAAATTTACACAACTGAATTTCTTCTTGGTTAAAAAACACTAAAATAGAGACATATTATTATTTTGCTGTTCAACAGCAGACTTGATAATGACTATTACATATGTGGGCAGCATTATCTAAGTCAATGCAATGTCCACGTAACTACTTGGACTTGAGCAGAGTTACAATAAGAATAAATTTATTTGAACGTTTGTCCCGCCTTTAATAAAGGTCTATTTATTCTTTCAGCATTGATTCTGCTTTTTGCTTTTTAACTAGGTAGCTACTTACCTAAGTGCACATAATAATAAAAATAATATTTGGCTAATTTATAAAGCGCCGTTTTCGTGAAAAATCACCTCAAGGACACTGTACAAATAATCTAAGATTTATAATTATAACTAGGACCTGCATCTAAGACGTATAGCTAGTGACTTACGACTAAGACTTATAACTACTGACTTAACTAGTGACTTACATTTATATTTACACCTGTTTAAATGCCTGTGACTTAAAGTGACTTAAAGTTAGAGAACATATGGTCAAATAACCTATTTATTATCGAATTTTAGTATTTGGTCAGTGATAGATACTCTTAAAAGGGTATTACCGGAGAATATCGAAAATTAGTCCTTTTAAATCAAATTCTGGACGTATTGACACTTTTTTACAAAACAAAAATTGATTTTGAAAGATTGTTATTTTAACTGGTAAACGCAATTTATAAATTTTGAAAAACTAAGTTTATTTTTAATATACTAAGGTTATATCGTTGGTCGTTGGCAGATTTGTTCAATTTTCAAACGACATATTGAATTATACAACACTAATTTCATATCATAATATAATTTACACGGATCTTGTCTTATCGATCAGGTGTGTACCATCTTCTAGATGGATACGAACAAAGAATTCAAATTAGAGAGTCTAGTTAAAAGACGTAACATAAATGACCTCTTAATGCTTTATAAAATTGTGAATTATCGGGTAGATAGTAACTTAGTCAATCAAATCAAGTTATACGCCAGGCCCAAATCTACCAAAAACCTTAACATATTTTGGACCACCGAAATTTTTACCAATAATACTGGATATTTTAATCCTATTTCTAGAATGTCTAGATTATACAATGATCTTGCCAAATCACACACTATCATAGATATTTTTGTAAATAATATAACTTGTTTCAAGAAGTATCTCCACAATTTGTGCACCTAAAAAATTAAAAATAAAAGATTGTTTGTTGTTTTATTATTTTTTCATAAAGATTTTTTTATTATTATAATTAAGTTTTTTATAGTTTTATATTATTAAGTATAAAAATACTGACATTATTTTTTTTTGTGTTTGCTTCTTTGTATATGAAAATATGATTACTGCAGACACATATTAGTCTAGGGATATTTATATTTGTATTTAATTTTGTTTTATATTACCAACATGAATGTTCTATAAATATCCTGTTTGTGTCTTAAATAAATAATTAAAAAATAAAAATAATCATACAACTAAATAAATCAATATGTAATCTAGTAAGCACACTTTCCAGAATTTTAATTTTAGTTAAATTAATCATTAAAAAATAAATCCGAGAACGTGTTTTGTGACGAAAATACCTCAGTTTTTCTATTTATTTAAGCTCTTACAAACTCAAATATTTCAGTTTTTTTTGCACACTTATTTTGTTTGGACATTATTGAAAAATCATAAATACTTATGATCAAAAAATACTTACAAGAAGGACACAATATTTAATAATTTATCATCGTGCGTTTTGAACATTTTTATTGCTTACTTGAATGTAGGTATACTATATTAAAGCAAGTTTTTAATGAAATAAAACGATATAAAATTTTTATTTTTAAAAATTTGATACGGCGAATAATCGATCTTTCTCATCGGAAACTCCCTGTACAGTTGCAAGCATTTGAAAAAAAATATTCTCAGCCGCTGGTCAATGGCTCTTAATATCAAAAATCTGTCTGGTGAAAGAGCACCATTCAGAATCGAAAAGATTCTTGATATGGCTTTCGCCATGTTTGGTATCAAAATCTGAAGAGACAGGAGCTCCCTTTATCTTGCCGATCTCATTCTCCTCCCATTCTCTGCAGTCTTACCACATCCTCCAATCAGAATGATAGATACACTGAAAGTCCACCATTCAGAATCAAAACCTTGATTGAAATTACTTTATCAGTGTTTGGTGAACAGATCTGAATTGTCAAGTATTTCCCAACCTTCCTCTTTCCCTTTCCCTTCCGATCCTCGCTTCTTTTTTCCTCGTGACATACCCCAATTGAGGATTTCTTAGTCACAAGAGCAAAAGGTTTTTTTTTTACAATTACTCCACACAAGAGGCAATGAGGAAAAGAATTTTCCTCTGAGATCATCTTTGTGAAGTGTCTTTTTGTGTAAAGGAAATAGTGAACCTGGGTTTTGAAGAGAACCATGTTGTAAGAGAGAGGTAACAAAAGGCCTTTAAATTGGGACTTCAATGCGGCATTCACTAAAAATGGATGAATTTATTCGTGAATTATTGTTGTTTATGGCTTATTGATGAGAATTAAAAGAGAATCATTGATAATATAACATCAATCACCTATCATCAACAATATGGATGATAATCTAGCGGAAGAGAATGCGCGCCTCATAAAATATGCAAAAATGTTGTCCACAAATCACAACGCTCACCCACGTCATGGATCTATGAATGATGGATGAGCAATACGTCTCCAAGGCTCACGGCTACCGGATACTAAATACTACAAACTCTGGGTTGAATAACTGAAGCACAGAGATTGAAGTTCAGGGTGTGGGATATTTTCTCAAAAACAAAGATTTTAAAATAAAAGTGAAATTAGAAATGAATACCACCACCAACGCTAACCTAATCTAAACCCAGCCTCCTTCTTTTCTATATCCTTCCCTTCCCACCATTGGGATGCCGTGGTGCCACTTTGGAGAATTTCAAAAATAATAGTAGAATTAGAAATTAATACAGAATCGAAATCTTGCTTGAAATGGTTTGAGCCATGTTTGGTTTCACTGTCCTGAAATTTAACTATCCAGGTTCTTATCAACCTTGCTCTGCTCTATCTCGCTCCTTTCGCCACCTATGCTCACCTAACCTAACCTAATCTAAACCAACCTTCTTCTCTCTATCTCCTTCCTTTCACCACCTATGCTAACCTAACCTAACCTAATCTAACCCAACCTTCTTGAAAACAAGTGTTTACCTACATGAAAAGCAATTCGTTCATTGTTGTTTGCCGGCAGGCAGAAAAGTAAAGGTGAAAACAAGTGTTTTTTAAAGGGGTCTCTATTCAAAGCCTTGTTGTACACCGGCAGGCAGCAAAATAAACTTCACGAGTTCTTCATTTCTGAAAATAATAATAGAAATTTCATCGCAGCCCTATTATGATATAATATACGAGACCATCAATAATAACGATACCACTTCATTAAAACCTCTCTTGATGTTGGAAGATTTCGACAGACTGTTTGCTGTACCGTCTACTGGCGCCTGAGACATTCAAATGAGGCAGAAGCTCCCAATAGACAAACTACAAAATTGTCTGATGGTAAACATAAGCCAAGCTAAACACACAAGCCGTACCGATACTTGAAAAGTGTAAATGGTATGCCACGGCGCGTGTTAAATGTTAAATCCTAAGTGAAACGCCCACGGAATGGTCGGCTATAAAGTAGGCAGTTAAACGTTAAATCGATTCAATGGCGAATGCAATAATCAAAAGTATTTCTGGAATTATAAGCGGAGAAAAATCAGAAAGAATTATTACAAAGGTGTTTCTGCGTTGGAGTGAAATGTTACGCTGTATTGACGTCAATGGCAAAGGAATTTCTAAATAATTGCAGTAATTAGAGTGCAAAATGTTCGCAGCTGAGCGACATCCGTCATAATATTTTGATGATGCATATACGCGGTTTTTGTTAAGTTTTTTCAATTCTCCTTCTTGCCAAATTTTGAGATGTTTTGTTTAAAATTCTCGGCTTTTTTCACATATTCTGAGAACTTGAAAGATGGTAGCTGGATATTATTAAAGATTCTCATGGTTAATAGAATTACGTTGATTGGCTTTTGGGGTGTTTGGAGTAAATCATCTGTCCTGGTGATGGACATTACAAAACTATTCGAAACGAAGTAACGAAGCAATTAATGGGATTACTTGCTAAATAAATATATATTTTACATTAGCAGCTAAGGTGTTGGATCAAAGTACACATATGGTTCAGATACGAGACATAAGGTTTGAAAATTGACAATAGAACTATTAAATCTTCTCGAAATGGGAAAAGTGGTGAACCTAAATTACAGAGAAAACGAAAAACTTTTTTTTTCGATCTGAGCATTTGGACATTTTTTTACATGTTTTCAGCAGCTTTTAAAACAATAAAAAAACACGTACTGCATTATATGTAAAAGCCCTATGAGCGTTTAAATGCATACGTAAATAAACTAAATTAATTAATAAAGAGGTAAAATTTAATTTTAATTTTTAAAATGTTACGAATAGCCTGGCAATATGTGAATTTGTCTTCCTATAATCATTACAAGCGAAAAATTCTGCTTTTGTAATGATGGAATACTTGGCTGGCAGAGGATTGAACTCTTGGCGCCTGGGTGGAAAACTCTTTCAAAGGCACTGCTCTTAATTAATGAATGCAATTGGAACAAAGCTGTAAATTTTATGAATCACAGAAGCGCCTAACAATTAACAACGAATGAGATAAGACGTTTAAATAGAATGAAGGATATTGCACTAAGTATCAGAAGTAATGAATGTTGATTTTATCATCGTCTGTTATTGTTAAATAAACTGTTCAACTATTAAGAGGGTATTACCAGAGAATACCTACAATACATACAATCATACAGCAAAATAAATCAATACATAATCTAGTAAAGACAGTTTTCAGAATTTTAATTTTAATTAAATTAAAATTATTAAAAAATAAATCCGAGAACATGTTTTTTGACGAAAATAAGTCAGTTTTTCTATTTATTTAAGGTGTTACAAACTCAAATATTTCAGATTTTTTTACACACTTGTTTTGTTTAGACATTATTGAAAAATCATAGATACTTATGAAAAAAAAAATACTTACAAGAAGTACACGATATTTAATAATTTATCATCGTGCGTTTTGACCATTTTTATTGCTAACTTGAATGTAAGTATATATTAAAGCAAGTTTGAATGAAATAAATCTACATTAAATTTTTAAGCATTTTTAAACTTTTATTCTCAACTCGCAATCTGTTATGCACTATCAAACAAATAATCTCTACAGATTAGTTTGATCTTTTTTTATTTTTTCATTGATAAGTATGTAATATAAACAACTCTCAAACGAAAAATGTGAAACAGAAAAATCAGAAAAATATTCAGTCGCATCTTGGAATCTCAGTCTTGGCGGGGTTTTAGTCTGATCGCTGAGATAATTGATAAAAAAAATCAGTTTTTTCTGTTTCACACTTATCGTTTGAGATTTGTTAATATTATCTTCAATGATTAAATATTACGATTTGAGTTATCCCACTATAAAAATATTCGATCTTTTTTTGTTTGTTTTTTTTTTGACTCACAATTTTATAATTCTTATTATACTTTCCTATATCTATACCATTGATGCGATAGTTCATCTATACCTGTTTGTTATGTGACGTTTATACTATACTGCTATTTTAATGTATAATTTTGCAACCCAACAAAGACTACAGCTTGTATTGTGTTTTATTTAATTCTAGATTCTAATTAGTGTTTTTTATTAATCTTCGTAGTATTTTAATATATACATATACTTACTTTATTTTAAAAACTTAATTATGTACAATGTGACCTTAGAACGGGGTAGCCCAGTAATTTAAAAAAAAATATTGTTTAATAAAAAACTATATTTATACTTGTAAGGTAATTAATTAATTAATTAATTCTGTTAACTCAACCATGTTCTATTATTATTAAATGTTGTCTCCTTGTACCTGATGACATACTACAAAAGTAGTCTAACCACTGGAGCGATTTAGGTCCGAATTTACACCGCTTTTATTTTCTGCGATTGATATCGGTCCAAAATTGGACCACATTTAACGAACCTACAAATATGGGATACACGGTGAAATCTAGGTGGATTGATTAGCTTTAAACCGCAGTAAACAGTTTATATGTTTTATATTAATATTTTGAGGAATGATATTAATTAAATCGAATGGCCAAATCAAAAGCTGCTTGAAAAGAAAAATAAAGAAAAAAAATAATTTTATAGAAGTAAGTAAGGACGAATTGAACTTACTTTGGACTCTCGGACAAGCCCACAGCACACTTCTATAGGTATATATATTAAGTGCTTGTATATACATGTGTAAATTTTATGATCCCCAGTGCATTGTTGCACAATGAGGATCAGTGGTTGCTAAGGGTACCTACATCTGTTGCATAAAATGTAGAATGTCATCGAGATAGCAGATTGCAAGTTGCAAGTTGCAAGTTGCAAGGAGACGTTAAGTAACGATACAAATGCAGTTTGCGTCCCCTCTGACCTCTCTCAACAATAACAAACGGAACTTTCGGACTTCGGATACAATATACAGGGTGTTTCAGGTAAACCTGGACAAATTTAAGAACGCGATGCACCTACTGCGGTCCGCTCACGAGGCAACTTAAAAAACCAGTTTGAAACTAAACTCGCTATCCTGTCTATGTCAATGTGATGGTCCGCACACTACACAATTTCTCAAAAACCAGCTGTCAACGGCATCGCAAGCAGTGACTCGAACATGACAGCTGATTGTTCTTCGTCTATGGTTAAACAAGCTGAGATAATTAAATGAAATCGTAAAACTGAGTAGCGCCGTCATACAAGTTTGGTTGGAAATCATAGCAACTTTTTTTCAGTTTGCTGCGAAACTGTTCTGAATACTTAGGAAATTATGGTTTTGTTTTCGATTTCAAATCTTAAATTTAGATTTCGGGCCAAAATACCCAACAGCACTGAATATTTTTTTTAAATCAAAGGGTAAATCAAAAATGTAGAACGGAAATATGCTACTTTATTTATATCTATATGATCGAAATTAATACATAGGCATGTGAAGGATTCTATTTTTCATGATTTTAGACGCAATTTGGGCAATTACTTGAGAATTAATGATAAATATAAAAAAAAGTATTTTTCTCTACTATAAAAATGGGTTAATACAATAAAAATTTGATGGGCGTAATTTTAAATTACAAATAATCTATTTATGTCATAAATATCTTCATGGTATGAAAATTACAAATAATCGATGTAAGTTATTCTTCTGTACTTATTTTGCGTATATTGTGGTTTTTTTAAAATATGTGTGCTTTAGCATTATATTATAATAATTGTTAAATTGACCTGCTGACAAACTGCTTTGGCAGTTTAGTGGCTGTTCAAAATGAAGATAAAAAAAAATTAAAAAATAACATAAATATGTTCATGGTATGAAAATTGAAATTACTACCTAAAAACACATTTTTCGTGATGTTTATGTTTTCACTATAGCTCAGAAGATAAGACGAGAGATTTTTTTAAATAATTTTAATTAACTCACAAAAAATTCCAAATTAGCCTCCCAAATCAAGCAAAATTGATTTTTTAAATTCAACACAAAGCTATAAAACAGAAATAAACATAGTAGCACACTTCCGTAATAGATATTTACTGAAGACTAGGATCCATTCAGAATCAAAATGTTGCCTTAAAATAGCTTCCACCGTTTTTAAACACCAGATCTGATTTTCCAGGTAGTTTCCAATTCTATTTCCATCCCTTTTTCATTAGTTTCAGCTTCACAACATATGCCAATTTGGCAATACCATAGTCCCACAGACAGATAGAAGTAGTTGGTACTCTTGCACTGTATCCACATAAAAATACATTCTGTTTCACCCTGTAGATATATATTTTTATATCTCATACATGAATGTCAACATACAATATTTAGTAATCTCTTTACCTTGCTTGACACGTAATCTCTCTGACTCAATCGGATAACTTACATTGCCACATTACTGTTGTTTATTTTTTGTACAACGCGATGCGTGTTTTTTTTAATCCGATTATCAGAGAATGCAGAATAAAAATACAACTGCACAAGTGTGCATAAAAAAATAACTGACAGGTCAGCCTTGGCTTGGACGTATCAATAACTCAAATTTTTAATACGTACCAACGGGGATAATTGAATTAAAACGAGTCGTGCTATAAAAAACGTTGACAGCGGATTTAAGTGATTTTTTTAAAAGTGTTTTTTAATGTTATAATTTTTTCTCGTTTTGGAGATCCCATGAAAGCATTAAGGTAGCGACATACTCGCAGCTCACATCAAAAAGTTATTTATAACACAATAGCGCTCGCCATACAATCCCATGAGACCCGCCAGACGTAAAAAGATGATGCGCTGTGATCGCGGTTTGAATCTTCGCTAATCGGAATTATTTTTCGTATTCGCTTCAGTGGCCATATCAGAAAAGTTATGCGACCCCCTCTCTACGGTAAACAGGAGAGGGGGTCATTTTTAATACACGGAGCATGCACGGATCTGTCAAGTTAACATATCCAGTACAAAGAAATGATATTCTCTCGACGGCTTCCGATTTCAACTGACCCCTTCTCCTGCCGTAGGGTGGAATATTTTATAACGTAGTGTGTCGGTAGAAAAGATACTTATAACGCAGTATCTTTTTGATGTGAACTTCGCGTTTGTCGCCCGCTTCAATATAACTGTAAATGACGTGATTTTCAATCAAAGGTTCCCAGTATGTGAGTCAAGAAAGGATTGGAGGCTCGTTTCATATCTTGAATATTACACGACAACAATATTAGAATGTTCTCCAAAAATCAAATATTATATACATGTCTGCATTTTACATAATAAATATGCTATAAAATAACACCGGGAAGCATAACGTTCCGGTGCATTAGTAAGACATTTCACATTTTTACCACGATAATCTTTATTTAAAAAATTAACATGTTTCGAGAACGATGTTCTCTTCATCAGGATATTAAATGTACTAAAAACTAAATTATCAAGTATAGAAAGACAGGCGTGGGTAGACATGGAAGTAGTAGGGGGGAGAAGTGGAAAGGGGAGGTGCTTAGAAGTTCAAAGGGGGAGGGGGGGAGAAGTGGAAAATTACTAAAAGATCTAAGTGTAAATCAATAACGTTAGTGTGTAAAATTTTAAAACCAGTATTTACATCAAATGAATGGTTAAAATCAATTTTTTCATAAGTTCATAATTTTTTTGTTTAATACACTGCAATTTTTTCTGCATTATAATTATTGATTTGGTGGTGTTTTAGAGTAATCTGAGTATTGTACCAGATAGAGGGTACACTTTTACATATAGCTGCATACAAAACTTTCACAATTTTATTCATTTAAAATAATATATAGAATATTTACGGCAAGTTCCAGGGCGAAAGATATTTTCAGAATCGCCCTGGTGTAAGACCACACGGAGAAAAATGTTATTCTAAAATACGATCATTTTATTCGTAAAACGGGACTGAAGTTCTGACGAACAAATTAACAGGGTTTCAATGTTTATTGGCGGGAACATGTAAGAATAATTTGTTTTTATACGTAATTTCGTACGTATACCAACAAATTATTCTTACATTTTGCCGCTAATAAACATTAAAACACTGTTAATTTGTTCGTAAGAACTTCAGTCCCGTTTTTAACCATTTTTACGAATAAAATGATCGTATTTTAGAATAACATTTATCTCCGTACACTATTCAGAATTTAAACGTTGCTTTCAAGCAACCTGGACAGATCCGAATAGCCAGGAAATTCCCCACCTTCCTCTTCCCTATCTCCTTTACTTCGTGACTACCTTCAGCCTCACAACATACCCCAATTGGGGATGCCATAGACTCAATGGCTCCAGACATTTGTGAGGAATTCACGTAAAAAACCTAGGATTTAGGGACTCTTGTGAGGAATTCACGTAAAAAACCTAGGATTTTAACAAGATTCGGACAGGTATAGTGGATTGATGAAAAAATTAGTGTAAGTAGAATAATATATGACGCGAAAATTAATGGTTGAAAAAGTCCATACATAAAAGTCGATATTGTTCTTAAACAATGTGAATATCGTAAATGAATCCCAATCGCTTACTACTGATAGTAGCCAGTAAGACTATATGGCATCCCAAATTGAGGCATGTAAGGCAAATCAGTGTGGAAGGGAAGGAAATTTAAAGAAGGAAGGTCAGGAACTCCAGGCTATGCAAACACGGTCACCAAACACGGTTAAAGTCATTTCAAGCAACAATGTTTCGATTCAGAATGTTTTTTTTTTACATTAGGTCCACACAGGAGGCCCTGACGAAAATAATTTCCCTCAGGGCCTATGTCATCTTTGGGGATGCTGTGTGGTGGATATTTTTAAGGAGAGGAAGTTCTGGGAAGGAAAAATGTATAAGGGTTGGGTAGGAATCTGGGGTTCAGTGTGTCTAGATCATCCACCGCCAAGACCTAGATAAACCTTACCCCATGAACCCGGGCACCCCTTCTAAGTCACCAAACGTAGTCTTTTACGTAGTAAACGTGTGTAAGTAGTAACATTTGTAAACGGTTGTCTTTCACGCAGATAATCTACCACTCTTTGTACTAATTATAATGTCACACACGAGTGTCACTGAGACAAACCGCGCATGCTGATTACAAAGAGTGCACCTGAGACTAGAGGCGGTAGACCAGTAGACCATTTGGCATGCACCGAAATATAGATGACGGCCCACCGTCGATCGCGTGCCAACGGGCGCACCCAAGTGATATCACAACACAACTGGCAGAATGACCTGGTCACATTCCTGCGCTCCTGGTGACCTGGTACATTCATCAAAAGATTATAACAGTTTGATGACTGCGTTTTATGATTATCATTATGATATCTAATAGTCCTGCCGATGCGAATTCCGTTGTAATTGAGTGGTAGATGATACTCTTTGTAGATGTCACCCTGGTGAAAGACCACCATTCAGTTTTTCGAAACGTTGCTGCTTGAAATTTCTTTAGCCGAGTTTGGTGACGAGATCTTTATAACCCCAAGTGGTTCGCTACGTTTGGTTACTTAGCAGGAGTGCCCGGGTTCATGGGGGTAGGTCTGTCCAGGTTTTGGCGGCGGATTCGTTTCGAGATTGACTGGTTGAGGGAAGCTCTCCGGCAGGACTCTCTCGAGCCGCCTTACACCTCAGTGGGAGGGATGGATTCATACGTCCGTGACTCCTGGCTGTGGCCGTGAATACTGACCACTATACATTTTTCCTTCCCAGAACTTCTTCTCCTTACTTTCCTTAAAAATACCCTAAACACAGCATTCCGCTAAGATGACATAGGTCTTGATGGAAACTATTTTCTTCAGAGCCTTCTGTGTGGAGCTCATGTAAAAAAAATAATATAAACCATTTGGGGGTTATAGTCCCACTGGTTCGGACAATTCGGAGAAGTTCAAATATATTATGATTATACGTAGTAACTGTAGGACCAATAGATGAATTTGTAATAACTGAATCTACTTATTTAACCTTTTTAATTTTTTTGTTGAATTCAATATTATTAGACTAGATCTCGAGAGTAGAAACAGGAGAAAAATAAACACTTCCTTTGTTGAAAACCATGATCATATCTTTGTTCATCTTCTATTCACAAAATGATCCGTATCAAGCTGTAGGGGCGTCATTGACAGTCGATCGCAAAAATATAGCACATCCCACGTCCTCATCACAATTAAATAAATCTAAAGCCTTCAGGTGTCAGGCGTACAAAGGATATTCTGCGGCCATCGCCGTCACGCTCTTAGTTGTTGGATATTATGTCTTTGTGGGGCCAGCCCACCTGATATACAATAGGTAGTCTAGATCTAGAAGGAAAATAGAGTGAACTGTATGATCGTCTAGTACTTCACCGTTTGCGCAGAGGTTATGATTTGAATTATTGACAAAGGTGGGCGCAATAGAGAACCTTGTGGAATACCGTGCTGGCAAAATAAAATGTAAATTAATGCTTTTTTAAATATTTTAATGAGATGATCCAATATTGGGGAATATCGTATGACGGTATTGGAGAATGGTACATTACTACCTATTGAGATTTGATCACTAAACGTATTACTAAAGTCACTAAAAAGTGTGGGCGAAGCAATGCACTCTGCAAAATCATCAAAATACTAGTTGTCAGGAAATTATGATGGAGCTATTTCCACTTTTGGGTGATGATATTACGCCAAACTTGTTTAACATTTGAGGTATTATTCTTAAACCAGCGTTTCGGACATCATTCAGTGTCCTTCTACCCTGATTACGAACACTTCAGGGTAATTCGAAACGTGACACGCCAGTTGGCTAAAGAAGGTGAAGGAAACACCTAAATGGCCAAATATAACAAATAAAGTGGCCTACTCTTCCACGGGAATTTCTTTTTAGAGGTAATTAATAATTTGGTGTTCTTTCTCAAACTTCTTCTGATTCACATCATAAATTCACCACCACCTCTTCTAATATCAGATTACAGCTTTAAAAGGGTCTAATTTCTGGGAAGATGAAACCTTGGCACAGACGAAACATCGCACAACATTCTAAACTCCCAGAAATGAGTTGAACCATGGCATCCTCAATTGAAGTGTGTAGTGAGACAAAAGAGAGTGCGGAAGGGAAGGAGATGGGAAAGGTTTCGATTCTGAATGGTGGTCTTTCACTAGAGTCAGACTTAGGAACAGGTACCTCCCATTTTGGAAAAATGTGATTTCCCTCTGAACTTTGAAATTTGAAAGAAAACTGATATATCGACAATATCGTGATTTATTTGTGGGGTATCATGCCGTGTTGCGCTACCTCCTTCTTTAACCAACAGTTCCGACAGCATTTCAGGGTCAATCCTTGGACCACATGTGTAATAATAGATGGTAGTATAGACAGTTCCGATTTAAGTAACCTCATTGAATTTCATATACCTACGAGAGCAACTCGTTCCAAAGTTCTGTTTAAATGCAACAACACCAGGACTGAGTATTCCAAAAACTCACTTGTACCTAGGTTGCATGCAGTTAGTAATAGATACGCAGATGTGGCGGATATATTTAACTGCACGGAAAGTAGGTACAAGAGGGCTATGCTATCATATATTTTCAACCAATATTAATTTAATCTAAGTTTACCTTATTTGTACTATAAAATTTTTTTGTACTTGTATCTCTTGCTCATATCTCCTATGTCATTTCATAATCAAATGCCACAATCAATTGTCATTCTCTTTTTTGTTTTTAATTATTCCTAATATATGCTTTTGGTTTTTAATGTGAAATGTAAATATTGTTTATGGTATGTTTATACCGTGGAAATTAAATAAATAAATAAATAAATCTTATACATCTGCCCTGTTGATGGACACTCTAATGCAGTGATTCTTAACCTGGGTTCGATCGAACTCCGGGGTTTGGTGAGTCAGTCTCGCGGGTTCGGCGGAGGTCAAGACACACCCCCGACTCATATGATTCGTGATGGCATACCCCGCTTGTCCATCAAGAAGGGTTCTGATATGAAACTGATGGGGGTTAGTACCTCGAACAAGGTTAAGAACCACTGCTCTAATGCCTTACACATACCCTGATGATGGACATGTATGCTGTCCGAAAAGTTGGCTTAAGAAGGAGGTAGCGCAACGTGGCACAATATCCCCAAAATAAATCACGTTAAACTCAATTCTATTTTATAGATACCAGAGGCCCTAGCACGCTTGCTCTATATCGATCGGTCGGATAACTATCGGTAACTTCTCATCGTTCCCTAGGACAACTGCACATCGCTAACGTACAAACAACAGTTGATGTCGAATATGTTAAGGACACTTAGTCATTGTGAACTGTCACTTATTCGTTGGCGATCTGTAGTCATGCTAGGGAACGTTGAGAAGTTACCGATAGTTATCCTACCGATCGATGTAGAGCAAGCGTGCTGGGGTCTCAGGGAAGCAAAACCAGTCAGGTTGATTCAGCTTCAAATCCTTTGCGAATCAAATAAGAATAAAAAGGTTATCTTTATCTGGTATAAGAGTGCAGCGGTGCGTCACCTCCCGACTGAGTCTGCGGAATGCAGTCCTCAAGGTCACTGCGCGGTGTAACCAAATTCTAATGCTTCCACTGCGTGCCCCCAAATTTAGAAATACCTTTTGTTTTTTTAATAAAATAATATAATATAAGCAATGATTTGGTGACATAGTATAATGAGAAGTAGGTACTTGGATATTCAGACCTGGTCAGTATCTAAGGTTTAAGCCATTGTTTTGTTAGAGACGCGTGAAAATATATTGTTTTATCTTATCATCAGTAACCTAACCGAAGCAGGTAATATGCAATGAGATACTAAATACAAAAAAACTCATACCTACTTGTGACATTGAACTACTTTACTATACAGGGTGTCCGGAAACTCGTGAATCTTCATCACGTAGAGAAAACAAAAAAAAAAATGCTTTTTCGTTTTTTTTTTTAAACTTTTTTTCACCACAAATAAAGGATTTTAAAACTTTTAGAGACGTATTTTAAAATATATTAAACAAGGGATATTAAGGCGATGCACCACGCCGTGTAAATTGGTTCGAGTTCAGGATCAGGTCGCTAACAATAACACTCCTTATCCTTATGTAGATAGCGCTAAGGTTTAAATTCACGTTTAACAGCAGCCGCCTGTTTTGATTTATTCAGGCAAAAAAATGGCCAAAAAGCGTGTTTTATTTTATTTTTTGAAGCTCAGGCACAAATATTTAAATGTTTTATTATCATTTTCTAAAGAACTTAAATTTTCACATTATATAATAAAACCATAACCTGAAATGGGTTGGTAAGTAATAGATTTTGAATTTTAAAGCAGTTTTTATTGGTCTGAAACTTCATTTTTTCTGGGCTAATTTTTTACATTTTTTTCGTTATTATTTAATATTTTTTTATAAGTCACAGTTTTTGGTCATTTTTAAACTAATTACAATTCAATTATATACTATTTAAATAACTGGTCGATAATTTCAAAGCCAAACATATCCTACTCGCAGCATCTAAAATATTTCAAAGCGATCTAATCTTCAAACCAAAAAACATTATTTTGCATTACATGGTAGTGCATGGCCTTAACCCCCTAGCGGGCGATTTTTGTCAGATGCGACCCAAAAAATCATTATTGTGATATAAATTTTGATAAAAAAATTTTTTAAGTAATCTACATAATTTTTTTCTTCATTTTTAATTGTTAGTAAGTGTGTAACGGTAGACATTAATTTATTCGTCTACAGCTGTTGTGTAGTTGAAATAATATTGAAAACTACCTCATGTTTAATTCAGAAGACTAAAGATAAAACTGGATGATATCATGACATCAACATACTGTTTGCAAAGCAAATAACTCGTCAAAAGAATGAGGAAATAATTATTTTATATGGTGAAGTTGCTTCAGAAGACTTCAAATTAACCCAAACGGAAAATTAATTGTAATCAAATATTTACCCTTTGCCATCAAAAATAATATTTGAGTACCATTTTTTAGAAAATTAAATAAGGCAGTAGAGTTCCAACTGCTCCCGATACTTAATATTGTGAGGCTGAAGGGAGTGGAAGAGGACGAAGATGAGGAGGAGTAAGGTTGGGAAGTATTCGGTTTTCAGATCTTGTTATCAAACATAACTAAAACTTGGGCTTACTTAGGGCCACTTGTTTTGCAGAAATTCAAATGTAACAGTGTCACCAAATGGCCATTCAGCACCATTTTGTATTTTTGACAGTAAGTTGAAAGGTCCCCGTTAAAAGCAGATTCTCGGTGCGTTTTAGCTTTGAATGAAATTGTAATAATCTGCTGATCACAATTTGTTCAAAATCTGAAACGGACTTTAACGGGGACCTTTCAACTGTAAAAAAACAAAATGGCGCTGAATGGCCATTTGATGAGAACGTTACAGTGCGTTAAATAAGAAAATGGAAAGGGAGGGTTATGTCGTCTATGACATAACGATAGTAGGTGTGGTTCATATAAACATATAGCGTCAACTTATACGTGTAGCACTGCACATCTGAATTTCTGTTAATCAACCCGTTCTTTGAGTATCAACTATCAACCTACGCATAATTCAGAACGATACTGTGTTTGGTGATCAGATCTGAATAGCCAGATACTTCCCATTTTTCCTCTACCCCATCTCCTTATCACCCCCAATCCCTTCAGCCTCGCAACACACCCTAATTTGGGGGTGATCGGTCAACTCAAGGCACTTTACTCCTTTGAAAAAACATTAATAGTGATAAAATAATTATTTCTTCAAATCTCTGCAAAATTACTTTGCGGCATCATTTTACTTTTTTATTTTCTTTTACTTTTAGTAGTTTGTATTTTAATGAAATCTTTTCCTCAAAGATATTATTGATATCCTTTAAAATTTAAGTGTAAACCTTAGAAATATGTATATCATAAAACACTTTGTAAATTGAAGATGCACTTAATCAAAATTGTTTGTATTAGGTATATTGTTGCATATTTTTTTTATTATGGTCCTGTATCTAAATGTCGTTATTTTATTGGTCAATGACTTATTCACTGTCATATATAAATGTATAGACTGTTTATAACGCAAATAAATAAAATAAATAAACAAATTACTTTACGTAAACCACTATAATCACATGTTATTATAACAAGATTATAGTGGTTTACACAAAGTAATTTGTTTCATTTAATTAAAATAAAATAATTAGGTTATATCAGGCTAGTTCCGGGCTATTTTTTCCTAACTTTTCAAAGGGTGTTGAAATGCTACTGTTGATTGAATTGTCTTGGAACTTGGAACCCAATTTGGGATACCGCAGTCCTCTCTTGTGCGGTATTCACACTTTTAATAATAATTTTTTTATTTCACATATCATTGTATTATATTCATACAGTATCTATTCAAGTTCATATCAGATTGTATTGTCATAAACACCTTTCTGTTTCGTGACCCGATTACTTCGATTAGTTTCTGCTATCTAGCCACATTCAATACACAATACAGAAGGGGTTTTGTTATGAAATAGCTTTCAGATATCTACTATAAATTGAGTTCATTCATGATAGGATAGTATTGTGATAGAGTTATTGTTATTAGTTGTTATGACATAGCACTTGACTATGCCAATGTCATTTGATTGATAGTTTAAACAATATCTATTAAGCGTAATTTATATTATACTATTTTTTTTATGTAACTTATAAAAACAAACTACCATATGAGTGTAAAATACAAAATATGTGAGCAATATTAGTTTGCGTTTGATTCGACAGGACAATCATAGATCTATTATTAGATTGTAGAAAACAGATCATGTTTTTTTTATCACGTGTAACATTTAGAATCGGGCCGCTAACAATAATACTTCTTATGTAGATGGCGATAAGGTTTAAAATTCAGCTTTTCACCTATCGCCTGTTTTGATTTATGCACGAAAAAACATCGCCAAAAACGGTGTTTCAATTTATTTTTTTGCGAAGTTCAGGTACAATAATTAAAATGTTTTACTATCATTTTATAAATAACTGAATTTGCCACATTATACAATAAAACCATAGCCGAAAATGGGTTCTTAAGCGGGAGATTTTGTACTTTAAAGCACTTTATTTTCTTCTAGGCTTATAAAACGACTAATAAAAAAAATACAAATTTTCTTACATAATAAATAATAAAGGCAAATATGTTTTCTCTCACAGTATTTATTTAAAGCATCTAAAATAGTTTTTTAGCGATATAATTTTCAAATCAAAATCACATGATTTTGCATTACCTGATAGTGCATCACCTTAAGTAGGTACTTCTGGTGAAAAACACGATTTTTTTTTTAAATGAATAGACAACCAATTAATTTCATTGGCCTGTCGTAAGGTCTTCAACTTGGCGACATCAGTTTTCTTTCAAATTCGTATAAATTCACAAGGATTGTAAACAAAATATTATTTGACCTTTCTTCAAAAATTATTATTCTTTAATTTTAACGAAATTTTTCTTGCATACTTTATTTAATTACCTAACGCGGTAAAAAACTTAACAATAATATAGGGTCATCGAAAATAATGCCAACATTAAAATAACTGCTATAAAAATACTATTAGAGGTAATTCAATGGTTTTGATCTTAAAATGTGCGGAAATTTTGTTTAAAAAAAAAACGTAATTCAGTATGTTTCGATGTGTGCACTGTGCACCGTTCGTCGCTCTGAGATGTCTATGTCTAGTCTGTAGTCAATTTCCTGCCACGTAAGTGCAATCATTTCAGGAGTAACTATCAAGATAGCGGCTCAAATTCGCTCCGCAGGTGATCCAATTCCCGAATCTTTTCTGCGTACACAATGTTTTTAATGTACCCCCAGAAAAAGAAATCGAAAGGGGTAAGGTCAGGACTTCTTGGAGGCCAGGCGATGGGGGCTCCTCTACCAATCCAGCCGTTGGGGAAGCGTGCGCTCAATGCTCAGCATACTTCGCGAAGGTAGTGAGGTGGAGCCCCATCTTGCATAAAAATAATTCGCTGTCCATTCTGTTATTCGATTTGTTCAATTTGAGGCAACACAAACAGTAGCCACCTCCAAAACAAAACTTACGTTCACCAGCTAGCAGCGTTCAGTGACAGAATTACACGTTTAACTTAAAGGGTTTCTTTGGCATAATTTGGCATTATTTTTCGATGACCCTGTATTATTAATGACGACATTTGGTTTAAAGGTCAAATATGCAAGCTTTATAATTAAGTTACTTGTTTTAAATATGTGTGAACTTTTAATGATCCTGTCCAATTAGACAAATTTACTCATAATCGTTGGATGACTCCACTGATCGAAATAAACTATAATAAAGACTTGTGTAATTGGTCATTGAACATTCCAGTTCTTGCACAAAATATAAACAAATATTTTACATAAACGAGTGTGACTCATAATAACAAAAATAAGAGAAAAAATCTCCATAGAAACTTATTATATTATGCAAATATGTTATAACAATGACTCATACAAGATATTTGTTTGATTTTATTGAGTGTTTATGTTGTTGGAGACGCTGCGTATCTACCTCCAGTAAGTTTTCAGGTCATTCGGAATGTTGCTTGATATGGCTTTAGTCGTGTTTAATGATCAGATCTAAATAATCAGACACTTCCCACCCTTCGTATTCATCTTCTCCCAATATCCTTTACCTCCCCACACCCTTTGGTCTTAGAACATACCCCGATTAGAGTTGTCTTTTTTTAGATTTTTTAAGAAATTTCTGAGATTATTCTTCACTAGGGAATATGGCTCTATCTTACCTTTCTTTTGGGTATGCTCGGAATGAACCATCCACTGGTCAGAAGGGATGTATGTACACAATGCTACACATTTCTTGAGACAAGCCCAAACCATTCCCAAAAATGGTTTTAAAACTCGGCTATCATGCAAGTCAGGAGATCTTGCTGTTTAAGAGAATCAATTCAATGTACTTGTAAAGGATGTCAATGTACTTATTTACCTTTTTTCTAATGTTATGCAATTATAAAACAAATATTATGCAACCATTGTTTATTACTAAACCTTATGTAAAAATGTTTATATTTATGTAGCCACTGTAAAAGACCCATGGGCGTATAAAAGAGTAATAATTAAATAAAATTATCTTTTTCAATGATGTAAGATGTAAATGTATAATACAAAGAATGTATGCACATCTTGGTGTATTTTAAATCTTTCTCTCCGTGTATTTATCTTGCTCATTCTTTAGAAATCGCAAACAATACGTTGTAAGTTTATGGTCTCCTGGCTCCTCGTGTTTCAGCTTTCCCAGTATAATATTTTTTTTATTTGCTTCTTTATCATAAAGCTTGGTTATTTAGCTGATACCATTATATCGTGGAATTTATTAGCATTACAACAATTACTTTTTGGTTTATCTTAAATTTTGGAGCAGACCACTGAAGAAATTACATTTTTTCATTGTAGTGGAATTTGCATTAAAAAAATTTCTAAATTTTTTGTTAAACAGATTAACAATTTATTTGTCTTGTCTGGTGTCCAGGAGACGAAGTAGTCTTTAAGTGTTGGTAAATGAAGTGCATACATTGCCTATTGCCGAACAATTATCGAAATTAGTCTCTACTAGAGGGCTAGACCTAGTCCTTGAGGTAACCCGAAATGAAATTTGATATCTTTGAAGGACAAGGTGTTGGCCATCAACATTGTCGTGTCTCGTCAAGATTGCCGCAATGTATAAGACAAATTCAGAACACAAAAAAACCATCTTCCGCAATAATTATACTAAACTTGAAAAATGATAGTGTTTATAGTAGGTGCGAAAACGCACATTATGACAAAGCGAGAATGAAACAAATTTGGTCCGGCAATATTGTCGTAAAATCTATAGCCGATCGAACCAACAGTCGAGACAGGGCAGTACAAGAATAGGCAATTCACGACAATCTCGCGCAATCTTGACCGACAATCTGGAAAGAAATTTTCGTAAAAAGTAGATCGTTACCAACAGACTTTTTGAATAATCGACAACGGTTTTCTCACGGGCTCGTCCCAAATTTCATAAAATCTACCTTCATTTTATAATTTTTTTAAATATGCGAATAAAGAGTTCAGAAATTTCCAGACTGCTCGAATCCCAGAATTGGCTACCACTTTCGACAGACTGCAAAACTCTTTATCTTTTTAGTGGCCATTGTTTAAGCAAAATCGTGAAACCCGAATCCCAGTCGGTTCTGATTTCAGTGAACAGTGAACAAGCGATAAGGCTGTAATACAGTTTCTGTTCGGATTAGCGCTATAAAAACTCAAAACCAACCAGAACAAATCCTCAGACGACCATTCAGAAAGTGGTAGATCTCTCTGTATCGCCCGGTGAAATGCCACCATTCAGAATCGAAAGAAAAGAAGTTTCTTTTTATGTGAATACCACACAAGAGTCCCAACTGCTCCCTGCTAGTATCCACCACTAAATATTTTGAGGCTGAAGTTTATGGGAAACAGAAAGAGATGGAAGGCGGGGAAGTGCCAAGTAAGTGTCTATATCAAATATGATCACCAAATCCGGCTAAAGCCATTTTAAGTGGAAGATACTCACAGTATCGCCCTGGTATCACCATCATTCAGATTTGAAACGTTGCTTGGAATTGCTTTATCCGTGTTTTGTGACGAAATCTGAATATCCAGAAACTTCCCCACCTTCATCATCTTCCACTCCCCACTACCATCAACCTCACAACATTGGGGATGACATAGCTTCACTGGCTCCAGACAGGAACTGTTGAATTCTCGTAAACAGCATCCCTTCAATTCTGAATAATGGTCTTTCACATGGAAGATATTGCTATCTTTTAATCTTTTAATCAATTATAATGGAATAGCTTTAACTGTGTTTCGTGACCAGATGTTTATAGCCAGGTATTTTCCAACCTTCCCTCTCCATCTCCTTCCTGGCCCCAAACAGTAGCGAGCAGTTGGGACTTGCTTTGTATCGAATATCAAACATGTTTAACATATTTCTGCACTTAAATGTGACAACCATTTCATTTTTTTTATTTGTCCACCCCAGGTTTTCAACCCAAAACCTTGGTTCCAGGTTCCGGACCCAATTAGCTTGTCGCTATGCCTCGCAGATCGTCGTTAAAATACGAATACGTTATAAGAAAAGTTCAACTAATTAATACGTGGATACCAATGAACAATATAAAAAAACTTTAGTCCTCGTTATTGTCCTAATACTGCGAGTATTGAATTGGTTTCTCAGAAAAAAGAAAAGGCAAGGAGTGTGTCAAGGTTTTTAAGGTATAAAACTGAACAGTTAAGCATGTAAATAATAAGTAGCTTCGCAGATAATAAATTCAATGTTACCGTAAAATTGTCAAAGTGTCACATTATTAATAGCTAATGAACCTAATTTATGAGCAGGTAAAGAAATATGCATATATATTCTGGTAGAGGGCTCACCCAGATCAGACACCAGTCATTTGATAATATTTATAGAATATGTAAAACGAACTATTGTGTCAAGGTCCCGTTCAAATAATAACAACAACAAACCATGCAGAAGTCTCGGAACCTAACCTAATGATCTCATAAACCTTATTAGAAACTGGTGAAGAAAGAAAAATATATTTTGCTAGAGGACTATTCCAGGTCCTTGAGGTAACCCGAAATAAAATTTGATAACTTTTAATAATAGCATAATATTAAAAACTATAGTGCCACTTTTGTTTATGTTTTAAATATTAACAACAACAAACTATATAGAATACTGGGAACTCTTTGATGAATTTGTTTTCAATTTACGTATACCTATTTGAAAAAAAAAATAAAAGCTCTTTCTTTTCAACGAAAGTTGTTCTAACGAAGATGCTCAGAAGAATTTTCGTCATTGCTCCCTTCGGCACCAGTGCACAGCCGGGAATTATGTCAAACTTCGACATTTGTACATGAAATCTTTACAATTTGGGAGGCGGGTTTGCCCCTGGAACCATTTATTGAATTACCAACACCTTTGCCATATAGGTCACCCCAAGTGGTTCTCTATGTTTGGTTACTTAACAGGGGTGCTCGGATTTATTGGGTAAGGTTTGTCCAGGTCTTGGCGGCGGATGCGTCTGCCCACCAATTGCGTGGTAGGCCAAATCGGCAGAGACCAGTTGAGGAAGACCTTTTGACTTCTCCGGCAGGGCTCTCTCGGAACATCACCTTGCACCGCAGTGGGAGGATGGAACATACCTTTTTCCTTCTCAGAACCTTCACTCCTTCTATTCCTAAAAATACCCTACACGCAATCCTTCCAAAGATAACATAGGCCCTGAGGGGAATCATTTTCTTAATGACCTCCTGTGTGGAGCTATTTGTAAATAATAAAAAATGTCATTATTTTTAATAACTTGGATCTGGGATAATTTTTCAGCTATTTTGCTGTGTTTCCTCCTTCCTTCAACATAGGTCTTTGTTTTCCCAAAAAAAAAACATCACTAAATAACATTAGGACTCTCCTATGTGGAAGAACAAATAAAAAAAATATAAAAATAATTGAGGACTGGCACAGATCCTTTAGGAACGCTCGCAATACAGTTTAACCATTAACAAACAAACCATGCAGAATAATAACAACTCCCAGAAAGCATAAATGAATTAAGTTTCTACTTGCGTACAATAAATACTTCTCTCCTCTCAATGAAAATGCCAACACGTCAGTAGTCAGCAATAATGAGTGTAACGTATGGAGTGTGGTATCAGGTATAATGACATGATGAGATCAGAGGTGAACTCACTATTGGTCAATCGGAGGCTGTAAGACGCCTGGGGAGTCGCCGCACCCGACTGATCTAACTTTGTGATCTGTGATCATTTTGATCTTAATCTCTACAGTGGCGGATTTAGAAGAGACTTTTATAAAATGTTGAATCTTAAATTTGGCAATTGTTTGCAGAGTTTTGGATCGAAATTTAAAGCTCTTCAAAAACAGTGTATTGATTTTTTTTATTGCAAAACTCTTTGGATTGAAATCGTTGTTCAAAAATACGTTTTTATGGGTAGTTTCCTAACTAGGATGACATAATAGACGTAGATGTGTGATCTACATCGATTTGAAAGAAAAGTCATGTCACCAGTTTACATCACACTCAACGGGCCAATGAAATTGATAATATTTTCAAGAAATAATTTTGAAATTTGATCAATTTCAACAGAAGTGAGGACAAACCGGAAGCGCCAACAATACGCTTTTATGGATTTACCTATTCATGTGATCTTTCATTTACCTTTGCTAATATAACTAGCGCAGAATCATGAAAAATCACAGGATAGTCTGAACTCTTGATAAACAGATCAGATGCAATTTTTAAAACACCAAATAAAATATTATAGTTTGAGGTATAACGCATTAAGTTAAAAGTAAATAAAACTGTCAAAATATTATATTACAGGAAGGTACGTACTTTACCACCCTTCTTAAATTCTTCACAAAACTGATTCCAATTTTGAAAAAAAACACGATTATATTCAAAGCAAAATTGAGTTAATTGAACCAGATCTCAATCACAGACCACCGAAAATATTATTTTTTATGATACGTTTTTAGATTTTCACGGCCAAAAGCATTTTCGTTGTTTGTTTTGGGGGTGTTATGCCGTGTTGCGCTACCTCCTTCTTTAGCCGACATTTCGGACAGCGTCGCAGTGTCCGAAGCGTCAGCTAAAGAAGGAGGTAGCGCAACACGGCATAACACCCCAAAAACAAACAACGAAAATTATTTTTTATGTTTACCAACCAAGCGGAGCCAACCGACTGCGCGATCCCCAATTATTGTTGTGAGGATGAAGCGTGAGTGGAGATGGGAAGGAGATAGAGAAGAGGAAGGTTGAGAAATACCTGGATATTTATAGTCGGTCACCAAACATGGCTCAACCCATTTCAACCAACGTTTCGATTTTGAACGGTAGTCTTTCACCGGGGCAATATTGAGAATATCGACCACTCTGGACTTGTGAGCTCTCTGTTTGTGAGTCGATCCCTTACTGCCGATACTCACTAATTCACCAAATCCCACCGTAAATCTCCGTAATCCGTATGCTAATGTGGCTAATTGAAGCGAACCACCTCAGACAACAACAGAGAGTCAGCGAAACTATTTTCTGACAGGAGTTGAGTCATAATTACTTGCAAAGAGATTTATGATCGTGTGACTCGACCTTTGTCATAAATCAATAAATTATTTTTAATACGTAAAATTCATTGAAGGATTATTTATGAAGTGGTGCGAACTCGCTGAGAGATGTCATGGATTTATATTAAAGCAGTAATTCCTGTGAGGTGAGAGGACAAAAATAAGTCCAGGTGCTTGACACACATTTTGTGGGATCCAGTCGTCGAAATGGAACGCAAATTAGGCGTTAGGGAAGGTCTACATACTTATTATTATGTCTGTATGTAAGGCCTACTTCCGCATAAAATACGTCTGAGACGTCTTCCCTTAGACTTTTCCTGCAAAGTTGTGAAAACAACTCGAGATGCTGTGAAACTGTGAAAGGAGAGGTTGAGCTTGTTTTGAACTAAAGTAGCCCAGGACAAGACCTCTTAGAGGCACCTTTTTATATACTGAATACCGCACAAGAGTTCCTACTGCTCCCGTCTGGAGCCAGTGAGACTATGGCATTCCCAATTGGAGTATATTGAAAGGTTGAAGGTAGGGGTGAGGGGAAGGAGACGGTAAGGAAGTTGGGAAGTACCTGGCTATGCAGATCTGGCCACCAAACAAGGCTAATGCCATTTCAAGTAACGTTTCAATTCTGAATGGTGGTCTTACACCAGGGCGGTACTAAGAGTATCTTCCACTCTGGAACGTGCCGCAAATCTTTATATATAAAAATCTCGCGTCACAATGTTTGTCCGAGGTTAACTCCGAAACTACTCAACCGATTTTGATGATATTTGGCTTAATATGTGTAATTTGGTCCAATTTAAAAGATGGGATAGTTTTTATCTCGATTATTGACCTCAACATTTATTATTGCGAATTAAATGTTTTTTATGGGACAATTATTTGAAAATATATGTAAGTTCCATAAGTTTCTGACATATAACGGTGTGAGATAATTTATTGATACACCACTTGTTAGGGAACCATCCAGTAGATGGCGTTATGTTTCGTTAGCCACATAAACGCGTGGGTTGGTCAGCTAGTATGCTATAAATTATTTTTTAATCAATTGATTGTGAAATAAGACAAATTAATCAAATAAAATTTATTTGCGCACGTCAGTTTCAAACCCGCGACCTTCGGATTACAAAGTCTTATTCCTCGACCACCACCCTCGACCCTTCACCTTGTTAAGGTGAAGCATCCCCAACCCAAATAGGACAAGGGAAAGAAGATTAGAAAGATATACATATTTTGAATTATTATAAAAAAAAGGAAGATTTTTATGAATGGCTTTTAGAACGATGGTCGATGACGTGCATACGATCTCTCCCAAGGACTAGTATAATAAGTATTTAGAAACAGGCATAGTTTTAATTAAAACTTATATTTATATTAAACCACATGAAGTGGATATATTTAAAGTTTAATAAAAAACTAATAACTAAAAATTTTCGGTACAAGTCACACCCAAACAATGATTAGAAACATTATTTATTGCTTCTCTTGTGCGTTTTTTTTTACCAAATCCAATTAGTGGAGCTGACAGTCTGTAATGTTATGATTATCTGTTTTGAGGAATGAATATTTTTTATACACACCTACTTTAAATAATGTAAGTTACTTATTGTATTATGTATCATAAATCAAACTTATTATTATTTTTAAATAGGTACAACAGATTGAAGAACATCTATTGTACTAGAATATGAACACACTTTAACAATACATTTTACCGGACAAATTTAATTGACTGGGCGTTGCGAAATCCTGTTTGCATTTCGTCTCTACGTAAATTTGCTTGTACTTTGCGTTTTTGATTCAAGATGGTGGCACTTACGTTTCGATAAAGATTATTTTTTCAAATGTTTGTGTTCGTTTTCGTGTTCGTTTGAAATTTATTGTTCGCATTTTTTTCAAGTTATGGTAGCAGTCTAAAGAAAGTTGGAAAAAGAATTGTTATTGAGATAGCAACGGTTTTTTGGATAAACTGTATATTTGCTTATTTAAAATAAATGAAAAAATAAGCTATTAAAATACCTACTTATAAATCTTACGATTTCAAAATGAATTTTTGTTTATTAAATAAGAGAAAATTATATGACTACAGAACTACTCGTATGGATCAAATAGTTACATTGCATTGTGGAAGTGATGTTTTGTGAACCGAAAAATAGTTTGACTTAATACAAAAATTTAACAAAGAATAAACGGTGTCCAAGTCGCATAACTCCAGAGCTGACAGCTTTAAAGATTTGAGTGCTTTGAACAAAAATAATTATTCAAACCAACATTATGTATTTTTAACATTTCAGAAGATTAATTCAACATAGTAATCCATTTGGTACAACCTCGTCAGGACTGAAATTGATAATATGTTCAAGAAATAATTTAATCCATTTCACCAGAAGTAAGATAAAATAGACCTTACTTCTTGTACACGAACACGCTCACAGCACACTCCTATCGGTTTATATCTTCAGCGCACCCCAGCAACAATCAATTTGTATGTGATGTAAGTCAAATTCTTTCATTGACCCCACTCTTGTTAGTGATTATGATTAAATACTAACTTGGGCCCATTAATCGACACTTGTATCTATAAGACCCTAATAATCGTAGATAAATAGATTGTGCAGTATTAGATTGTAAGCCCATGATAACCAATTCAACTGCTTCTGTTTACTATCCCGATTGATGAAAACAGTCATATATTGATCATAACAAAACAATAATTGTGCGTTTTCAAAGTTTTGTAGCCACAAATGTAGTAGTTTGGTCATATTAAGTGCGTCAAAATCAACATCAGCCGAAATCTGCAATAACAAAAAAAAAATGTCAACGAATCATCATAAAACACATACTTAAGTCACATAGACTTTATCTGAAAATTATCAGGAAGCTCGGAAAAATATGTTGTTTTCATTTTGTATTAATGTTCCCTGCATTTGCTAAAAATAATTTTCTGTAAGGAATTCTTCTTTATGTAGGTAATTTTTAAGTTTAAATCACTTGTACATTATATAAATACATAGATTAAATAATAATGGTCCTTAATGCGAACCTTGAGGAACACCGCAATCGTAGTATAAAAATTGCAATACATACATTAAAGTATTTAGATTTACGGAATTCACGTATCAAAGTTTAAAACAAATTAAAGAAGAATTAGAATCAAAATTTAAGAAAACTATAAATATATAATTATTATTAATTTTAAACTAAATATCCCACTAGATGACTTAAAATATAATTTCTTATTAAATATTCAAAAAATACATAGGTACATTAAAAGACAGAGTAAAATAAACAATCAAACCTTTTTATTCAAAACACTAAACTCTAAATTCGAACTCCTTGTACTCATAAACTTACGAATACCCACAGTAACAACACGACAAAATACACAATTTTACTTCAGCATTCATAAACGTAACTACATTACAACGATACGCCCACTCTCCGATACAACGATTTCACACTATGGGAAATCAATACTTGGGTGATGTTGACATATTTAATATCAACTTGGCGAGTTTTGTGGATCGCGTAAAATATTTATTTTTGTAAACATATCTAATCGCTGTTTTTTTCAGTTTTTGTTCTTGTATTTTTATGACTTGTGTGTAATTTTTACTATTAACAAAATGTACCAATTTTTTTTACTACCAACAAAATGTAACAAGTGTATCTGCCGTACTAACACGTAAAAAACCTCTGGACGTTAAATACATAAATAATAATAAAAACGAACACCTTAACAACCAAACACGTAACTTCTAAAAATAAGAAATAAAGATTAAATTTAACATTCGCCAGAAGAAAGAAGCGATGAAATATCTATAATAAGATTAATAAGCTAATAACAATGTAAAAAAAAACACTGCAATTGAAGTTTAGGATGTCCTTAAAATATTATTAGGCTTAGAGTCACTGCAATAATAAATCATTTATAAAATGTGAATGGACAGCTTTAAGTTACAGTATCTCCCTGTTTCTTGTTTAGATATTATCTTAATTGACTTGAGTGCCCGCTTCACGCTACACTGGTCTGTTTTGATTTAATGCAGTTTCCAATAGCATTCATCTTCTCTCGGGAGATTATCTGAAGATGGCTTGATAGGAGATAACAGCAGGAACTATGAACTACGAGAAGATGAAATTGAAGATATCAGATGTAATGAAAATAATGTGCAGTCTTGTGCAGTAAAAGATGCTGGGAAAGTAATATAATACTGAGAAATAGGATACGGAAGCTTGGATGTAGCAGATAAACACAATAGTGACTTGGGGAATTCCGAGGAATCTAATATTCGAGAACCAACTGCACAAAAAGAACATGCAATCAAATACAATAACGACAATTTCCTGGATTCTGGTTTTACTAGTCAGTTTATAGATGATTCTTAAAAAATACATAGAAGCAGAGTTTGATGGATTCCCCTATTTTAATAAATAAATTGTTATCTTTAGAGCACAGGTGTCAGGTAGGAATGCTTTTTTTTAATATATTAACTCCATACAGAAGGCCCTGAGGAAAATAATTTCCCTCGGGGCCTATGTCATCTTTGAACGCTGCGTGGAGGGTCTTTTTGAGGAGAGGAAGGAGGGAAATGGGTCATGAAGAGACCCATGTTGTAGGAAGGGGGAAACACAGAAGCCGGTAAATCGTTCCACAGTCGAGCTGTTGAACTCAAGAACGAGTCGTAAAAACGACCAGTTCTCATGTGATAAATGTCAACCGTGTACATATGTTGGGCGAGCGTTTGGCGTGTTTCCCGACTATGCACCGGTGCCGAGGGGATCAATGACGCTAGTTCCTCGGAGCATCTTCCATTGAAATACCGGTAGAACAAAGATAGCATTCCTACCTGACGCCTGTGCTCTAAATATTGCAATCCGTTTGTTAAGACGGGAGAATCTATCAAACGGACCTTGCTCTACCGGCATTTCACTGGAAAATGCTCCGAAGAACAGAACTAAGATTTATTTGCTTTGAATAGGTGTCATTTTCAAAATTAGAAGAGTTTATTTTAACAAATATAGACAAGCGATGAAGTAGAAATAATTTAAAAATTTATTAAATAAATAAAAAATATAAAAATAAAATAAAAAATCTTTAACAAAAACAAATTTTAATTGGTTTTTCAAAATTGAAATTATAATATCTAATGATTTTTCACGGATATCGTTAGGAATTTTATAAATAAAATAAATATCAAAACTTTAAGCCGTCAACAGGAACAAAATACCAGTAGCACAGAAATGTCATGGGCTAATTTGCAAATTTTTACGCGGTGGCGCTAATGTCACGATGTTCGTAAAGAATAAAAAAAATTATAATAATAAACGTCATAATGTGGACTCGCCGATAAGAACTAAATGCCAGGAGCATAGTAATATGATCGGGTTTTTTTATTTGGTTCTTATCTGGTAAGACGGTAAAAATAAAGCCAAAAAACAAAAAGTAAACGTAAGTTTTTAGGAAAATCAGCCGGCGCATGGGATTTTAGCTGGCGCATCGAAGGTTAATTATAGTATTAACTCATTGTTAATAAACATCCTGATAAAGGATCCACGGGGTGGTCTTACCGTGTTATCTTGGATACTAATTATTGCAACCCACCGTACCTGCTTATCATAGGAATACAAGTGAGTCGTATGAGAACAATACCTACATAAAGAGAAATAAAAAAGATAAACCAATTATATTACAAACTAAAGTTCGGTGAACTTTCGGAGTGTCAGGACCTAAAGCATGGAATGGACTGCCACATGATTTAACCCGTTTAATCACAGGAGGCCATATTTGTCCCAGCTGACAGAGGTCTCATCTTACTATCTTCCTTACTATCATAGTGAGAAGTATGATCTAAACGGTAATAGAAAGAGAACACAACACGCTATGTATTCAAATATAAAAAAAACGATACATTAATTTAAATGTAGACCTTTATAGAACCAAAGTTTCCGACCGAAATTTGAAAAAAAAAATTGAAACTTTCGGAATTTTTTATACATTATTTTTACATGAAAGGACAAAAAAGTGAGGTGAATGTTTATTATTAATTTTTCTAATAAAATAAGTGTGTTTTTATTTTTTTCCTTTTTAAAGTAATTTTTGTTAGAAAAAAAGGTGGGCAATTTTTTAAATTTTTTAAAGTTTGCACTCAAAATTAGTATATTTAAAATTTTCCATGATTATTTCTAATAACAAAATTTGAATGCGTATTTTATCACCTTTCGAAAACACTTTTTAGTTTTCGAATATGTTTACAAATATTCCATTAATGTGGATTTTATTGCAAAGCGAAAATATTTTTACCTTCTGACACAATACGCACAAATTTTGATTCGACATCTGAAAAGGTGTGTTTTAAGTTAAACCTTATATTTGTGGCAGTCCATTTCCAGGCTTCAGAGGCCCTAGCACGCTTGCTCTATATCGATCGGTGGGATAACTATCGGTAACTTCTCATCGTTCCCTAGGATAACTGCACAACGCTAACGTACAAACAACAGTTGATGTCGAATATGTTAAGGACACTTAGTCATTGTGTACTGTCACTCATTCGATGGCGATGTGTAGTCATGCTAGGGAACGATGAGAAGTTACCGATAGTTATCCCACCGATCGATATAGAGCAAGCGTGCTAGGGCCTCAGGTCCAAACACTGTGCTGCTGTGCGCTTTGCTTTCTATGGTTTTGTAATGTGCATTGGTATTGTAAATAACTAATTCTGTAAATATGTAAGCAAATGGGACACTTCAAACGAAGTAAAACAATTTTTTTATTTTATTATTTCTACATATATACTCTTTTAATTATAATACTCCATATATACTCTTTTAAAGTTGACGTGAGATTTTTATTGCCCCCCCCCCCTCCCCCTCGCTATAATGAGATTTATTATTTGTATCTATACCCCCCTATTTTTTGCTCACGTTATTAATGTATGCCCCCTAAGCTGACAATCTCAACCACATGATAGTTGTCCTCTTCTGCTGATCATAATTTGTTCAAAAGCTGAAACGGACTTAGAATCGGCATTTAACGGGAACCTTTCAACTGTCATGATAGCCATTTGATGAATTTGTCACACGTGAATTTCTCGTTATTAAATAACTTGTTGACAAATATTATGGCACGATCTTGCATTGTCAGTCGATTAAACGTAATGTGGCGCTAATTTTAGGAAATTCCTATTAAATTCTTATTACAGACAACATGACGTCATTTGACTTCTTCGGAATATGTTCTAAGTACCAAAACACGTGCTTTCTGAGAAAAATAGTAAAAGAAAAACAACAGTTCGTTTTCTCAAAAGGTGTTAAGCATTTTAACAAACATTACGCCGGGCAAATATTTACCGAATGTACTGGTACTAAATGCTTTCTTTGAGAAGTAAAGGAAGAACGGGTGTCTGGATCACAGACGGTATGCAAAGAAGAGAAGAAGCTGTGATCTACTGGTGAATGTATTCTAATGTCTTTGAAAATAACGTTTTAATTCTAGGAATACATTACAAGCTCGTAGCATATAGATTTTTTTAAAGAAATTGTTCAAATATAGGAGTCCTCTGTTGAAAATTGTTCAAATATAGGAGTCTAACTAACTAACTAACTAACCAACCATCACGCCGTTTCCCCGCAGGAGTAGGCAGAGAGGACGGACCGCCAAACACCTCGGTCTTGGCACACACTCTTTACCTCATTCACATTCATACATCGTCTCATACATACTCTTCTATTTTTCTGACTCTTGACATGGCCCAACTCAAGTATCTGATTCACTTGATCGTGCCATGTCTTCCTCGGACGTCCCCTACTTCTTATACCATTCACACTTGCATCATATATTCTCCTTACGCTCCTTTCTTTGTTCATTCGCTCTACATGCCCAAACCATCTGAGGGTTCCTTTCTTAATTTTACTCATTACGCTTACATCAGCCTTGCATTCTTTTCGTATCTCCACATTTCTCACACGATCATAAATGGTTTTACCTCACATACGCCTCAGGGATCTCATTTCAACAGCATTCAGTCTACTTTCATCCTTCCTCTGCCAGTTCCATGCCTCACTGCCATACATCAGGGTAGGAACAAGCACTCCATTGTGGACTGCTAGCTTCGCTTCTTTGGACAGCTTTTTGTTAGCGCCAACGGCATTCAGTCCTCCATTAATGGAGTTACCTGCATTTACCCTTCTTTCAATATCTCTATCAGCCTTCCCATCTCTCGTAAACATACTACCCAAATACACAAACTCATCTACCTGCTCCAAGTATTCATCGTTCACAATTATATTGCACACTGTGTTCGTACTCTCTCTTTCAAACACCACGATGTAGACTGTCCTCTGTTGAAAATCAGATCAGATCTGTAAGACTAGATATAGTATATAGAAATAAATAAAATTGAAAGCATTACAGTGTCAATCACCGAAGATGTTTTTGGGGTCTTCCTAGGACTTCAGGAACAAGTCCGAAGTAATGGCCGGTTTAAATTAAATGTTCGGCAATTGTAGATTTGTCAGGATGGCCGAGTTTTCATACTCGAAAGTATTCTACATCACATCATAATAGCATACAGATACAATTGTGATTGGACAACTCTACAAAAGTGTAACTTCGTAACTCCTTTGAAAAGTCAGATGTTGAAAACAGTGCCGAAGTGACAATTTTCCGTAAATCCTCCAAATAATTATTAAATTAGTAATTTATAGTCCAATAATTTATCTAATAAAATATTTGTCTTTTTTAAAGTTTTTCTTTTATATATTCAATGATTTTGTTATTCAATTTATAAAAAAAAACAATTCATTAGTAAACAAGTTCTCTTATTTATTAAAAAAAAAAATTTAATAATAAAAAAGTTCTGTTGTATAATTGATATTACGTTTGACAATATGTTCGCCTTCTGATGGCGTTATCAAACTGGCCTTTATATCAAAACGAATTCAAAAGTTTATAAATAAAATCCTTTCTTAATAAATAGTATTGTCGAATACCTATATAAAGAAAAACTTTTAATTAAAATGGGGTTCTAATAATTAAACTTGTAAATATAATTTCTTTTAAAACACAAAAATTATTTCGCTAAACATTTGTCGCATTCTACGATAATATTTTATTGACTTACGTAATCGAAGGAAGATTTTCAAGCATACGGATATAAGATGTGGACTTACCTGTAAAAAAAAGAAATGGTTAAAAAAATTAATATTATGGAAATAAATTTTTTAAAAACATTATATACAATTAATTGAGTAAAGATAAACTTTACAGATAGGATTTAAGATTTTCAGGGCCAAAAGTATTTTTGTTATTTATTTTTGGGGTGTTATGCCGTGTTGCGCTACCTCCTTCTTTAGCCGACGTTTCGGACAACATTACAGTGTCCATCACACATCCATCCAGCGATCCATCATCTGGGCAGATGTGTGATATATCTTCCACTCTGGATCGTGCCTCAAATATACCTTATATTATTTTACTTATGAAATAACAAAATTAATTTAAATAAAATTTACTTGCTCACGCCGGGATTTCAACCCGCGACCTACGGATTGCTAGTCGAGAGCTTTACCCCTCGAAAACGAAGTCCGTGGAAAGTATCAATATAGTGAAAAGAAAAGAAAATGTTACTATATGAAGTAAACAGCAGTTGAGGCTGAAAATTCCGATTAACGACACACATAATATGTCCTTTGAACAATTACGTTTCTATGTTCTAAAAAATAAATTATTTTATAAGATAATCTCTGAATACTGTCGGGCCGGATCGGTAATCACATAAAATTCCCTCGATAGAAAAAAATCGCAAAGTATGCTCCTAAAATTAAAAAAAAAAAAACACGTACGGTTCTTTTATTTAACACAAAAATCACAATGTTTCTTTACATGCTTCTTAAAGTATTGTCGAGAGATTTTTGCTATATTTTAAAGTCGTGTTTTATTAAACATTTTTACAATTTTAGCTTGAATATTATCGTTTTTAATATTAGCGTGCTCCCTTTAATATTCGTATTATCGTATCTCTCCTTCTTCTTCTTTTTAAGCGGGTATAACCAGTCTTTAAACGAAAGAAGAAAAAAACAAAAACAACAAATAAGTAGATCACATTAATGTAAGTATTTCAAATCGATTTGATATTGATTTATCGATTTAGCTCGTGCTTCCGCGAATCGAATGTGTTTGGTTACTCGATATTAATTTAATAAGTCATAGTCATAAGTCACTATGACCATTGTTTCGGTTGCAATGCCATCAATGCGGAACTACACAGAGATATTTGATACATTTGCTGAACAAAGACCTAGCGAAAGCATTGCAGCATGCGATAATCAGTCGTTTACGGTTTCAGAAAGCCCCGTCAGTACGACAATAACCCTTTGAGAGGTACGAGTGAGATCTTTTGATCAACCGGCGCACATAAAGACGCCCAAAGTAAATTACGATGCCAAAAATAAGTAAAAGTGTTGTTTTCAAACTAATCAAAAATACATGTTCTCCATAAACCAGTTCAAAATGAACAGCAAGAATTTATTTTGAAAACGCAACGCAATAAGTTGAGTCCTTTTTTTATTTTTTTTATCAATGGCAAATTCTATTCACAGGCAAACTTAAATACCAGTATTTTTTTTTTAAAGCTCGTTTTCATCATTAAATTAATTCTACAAGTTTGAATTTTATTAAGCCCGCGAAAACGGCGGCAAGAGCATAATACCGTGCTGTAGAGTTCGTGACGTAACCCGGCCCGTGCTTGTGTGAAATATAAGGGAAAATATTTACAAAACCCGGACACGCTTAATATGGATGAAAAAAATAAATTAAAAAAGTTGTAGTAGTTAGATAAATATTAAGTTATTGGAATTTCGAAAAAAGTGCATTTTAATGGTTATTTTTTTTCATTTAAAAACACGAAATGTCATTTTTCAACGAAACTTGCAACAGTTCCTTACATAGCGGTCGGTAAAAATGACATTTCGTGTTTTTAAATTTAAAAAATAACCATTAAAATGCACTTTTTTGAAATTCCAATAACTGAATTGATTAGTACCTACTAGTAAATATCTAACTACTACAACTTTTTAAATTTATTTTTTTCATCCATATTAAGCGTGTCCCGGTTTTGTAAATATTTTCCCTTATATTTCACACAAGCAAGGGCCGGGTTACGTCACGGACTCTGCCGCACGGTATTATGCTCTTGCCGCCGTTTTCGCGGGCTTTAATAAAATTCAAACTTGTAGAATCAATTTAATTATGAAAACGAACTTTAAAAAAAAATATACTGGTATTTAGGTTTGAATGTCATCTACATGAAAATATTTTTTATAAGTCAAAATATTTTTCACTCAACTTCCCTATGCACATTTGCCCAAAGTTAAGCAATCTTTCGCAGGGTCAATACAGATTCGTATCGCCTGAATCATTGACAGAGTTACTACACTCGTCCTATTTTTCTTACTTTCCAACATAAAAAAAAACATAAAATTTATTAAACTTTGTAGAGAAACGGACGGCCCATTTGATAGATTCCCCTACCAATAAACAGATTGTAGTATTTAAGGAACATAAGAGGTAGGAATGCTGTCCTTGTTGTACCGGTATTTTAAGAACTTGCGTCATTCATCACATTGGAGCTCCCAAACCGTTGGAACTCACCACATCAGATCACACTTCTACGACTTGAGTTCTTGAGTTCAAAATCTCAGCAATGGAATTATTTGCCGACCTCTATCCGAATTTCGATGTTTGATCATTTTCACCGGAAAAATTGGGTTTAATTCGTCATAGTCGAAAACATATTTTTGTCCAGTTTTAGTTGCGATTTTGACTTTGTGCAGTGTTTAAATCAACGACATTTCGTTTTTATGTTTTATATTTTTATAGTGTGCAGTAAACATGACTATCTTATTCAATGTGTGAGACACATTGCACTATTTCTTTTTATAGCCTTTAATATTACCAAATGGATCTTTCCAGATGGTTTTTGTATTTAAAATGATTTATGGCAATATTTTTTAAGTTGACTGGGTAATTAATGCTTCAAAATGAATGGGTATTCACACACGTTAAACTTTTTTTTTACAGTTTTTAGTACAGTCAAAATTGGTTATAATGAGCACGCTTATAACGAACATATGGATGTAACCAGCAAATTACTTCATTCGTAACATTTACGCATATTTCCATAAAATCTGGTGCCAAATGCAATAATACAAACTTGGGAATAATAGACCAACATAATAGTGTAAATAAACATGAAAACAATATATCAATATGCATTAGAAAAACAGACGAAGAAACATTATTACTGCTATTATCAACTACAACTATTTGGGCCTGGAATCTTACAACTGAGACAAGAAATCACTATTGTCGAATCTTTACCATGAATCGTTTTACATTATGAATACCAAAAAATATGCTTCGGATATAATCAAGCTTTTCATACCGTTTCGCTTCAGTAAAATTAAAATAAAATTGTTGATTACGTTATAAAAAATATAAGCGTAAACGACTAAAAAATATACATATTTTTAGTTTGAAATTTGTGAACGCATATTATAAGAATTTTTATTTTATTTTACCTAAATCATCAGGGTCCTATGGGGTCTTTAAAGATGTTAAAATTAAGTAAAAGTTAAAATCCATCTTTGTTGTTATTTTATTTCTTAGTACTCCTACGACGAATCCAACTGCGAGTTCCCAAAAAACGAAACTTCCCAAAAAAAACTTAGGCCTCCCTCAATGCAACATCAATTCTAAGCAAAACTTCTTAATTTATCGTGCATCACATACTTTCAATACACACAACACAAAATTTGATATTTTGAACTCTGCACCACACTCTATGAATTTCTTTTTTTTGTTATACATATTATTATTAGTATACATACCACATATTAACTAGAAACAAGATTGATACCTCCCCCCCCACCCCTTTTCCTATAATAATTTGCTATCTAATCTTTCTTAAGACGATAGATTTCGCTTGTCCGCCCATCCAAAAAGGAAGGAAAAAACGCTTTTCTACATCGAAAATTGCACGAAATCAATATATGTACGTTTTTTTTACATTGCCTTCTAAAAGGTGAAATCTATGCCGGTATCTTTTTAAATTTTCGATGCGTTTCGTATTAACGTAAACATACACTGTCAAACATGCATAATTTATTGGAAAATATTATTTAAGGACAAGGTGCTGCTAACTCAATTTTCATAAAGAATTTCAAAATTATAAACACATACTGACATAAATATGGGAGTTTACGGCAGTTGTCCCATTCCCACGTTTTGCATTCGCAAGTATGTGAGCTGAGTTTGAGCGGGACAGAATGACAGACCATGATATACCTAAACATTAATCTAAACACTGCACAAAGTCAAAATCGCAACTATAAACGGTGTGGTGCAAAGACTTAATTATCATTTATCATCTTTCAAATTACATCATTCACTTATATATTACAATATTTAAGTGGATACCTTTAAATGGCTTAATTAACTTAGAAATTATTATGCTTTACTTTAATGCCAACTGTTGGTATCCCAAATTAAATTAAATAAATTATTCCGTCATATGCTAGAGAGTAGTTTGAGAGGTTAATCATAGATTGCACTTGAAATTAGTTTCATAAGTTACCCATTGGTAAAAATGGCACATAGCTGTCAATAATGCAGGGATTGAAACTATAATAAATACGGTTGCAACATCAAGGTCGAGACCCAGAATAATTGCATGATGAATAAGAGCTTACTATCACAAATGAAGTTCAAGGTGTTTGGTTGACCCCTGAGTTAATTTAAAGAGTTGTGAATGAGACAAATCCAAAATTACAATACTTTCCAGTCAAAATGATGTACAGAACTATGCAGATGACTCTCCGAAATGTGTCTTTTAATCAATCATTGCAGAAACGTGATTCATGATCCACATTCCTGGGTCTCGCCAATCAATACTGACTTCCCACGACGCGACTGACGCGACGTTTGATGTCGGAATTGGACCCGATCCAAATGACCAACAACGATGAGACACTTGGGTTTTCTGGATGCGCCCAATTGTCCAAGACAGCAATGGGCGCAAGACAGGTAATCAATTGTATAGCTTTGACATCGTTAACTATCAATGCACTTTCAAAATTGTTTTTGTTCTTTAATACAAAGCATTATTTTCAATGTTTAGCGTTCAAATAATTTCAAAAAAAACTCGGGATCGGAAGAAACTGGTTGAGAGTTGAGAGAGACCTTTTGATCTAGCCTGATTCTTTCGACAAATCGCCTTGCAATGGAAGGGATAGATTCATACGTCCGTCACTCCTGGACACACTGACCCCCAGTTCCTACCCACCCATACCCTTTTACTTCCCAGGACTTCCTCTCCATCCTTTCCAAATTTCCAAGATGACATAAAAAAGGTATAGGTATCGCAACTACAGTAGACCAAAAGATGGATAAATATTTGAGCACGTTTTTACAGTTACATTTATATTCTCGATTCAATGCTTTCACAAATGAAATTTTATTTTAAGACAGGTCATTGATTTTTTGTCCAAAAAAACCACCTTGTTATGAATTAATTAAGAAACTAACCCAATCATTTTTGACATCTATTATCAGTCGAAGTTAAATATAATTGATTGTATAATCCTTGACATTCACAGCAAAAAAACTTGGCTTGAACAGTTTCATTTTGAAGTTTTGTTGTTTTTCTAACATGTGGTGTCGATTATTTTTTTGTATTTTTTGTCTGTATCAAGTTGGTAGGCTGGTTTTTTGCAGTCATTTATCAAAGATACGAACGATTGGGACAATTAAACTTCTTCCAAATTAATTGCAATGTGTTATAACCCGCTATTAAAGTGTATTTATTTTGCCCCAGGGGGGTATGCTCGTTAAAAATACTGGCAGAACTTGTCGCCTAATTGTCGAATTATCTTATATATATTATCTTATGTATATTTTGATAATTAGAGAAGTGTGAGATGAATGACTTTATCTCTGATATAATATATTATCATAACGGTTCAATCAGCATATTATATGGTTTGTCTGAGAAAGTTGCCAAGTTTTTTTTTTATATATATATGTATCCTCTAATAAGATCTGCGGGATTGATAGATCGATACGTGATCTGTCTTGTACGGTTATAAATATAGCATTCAAGCTAGTTAGTAACTTTTAAATTTATTTATTAAAATCTTTTCATTAATGTCAAATGGCTTCCGCCTTCTGAGTGAATACCGCCCACTTGATAAGAAATATTCCGACCGAAGATTGACAACTTTTAGCGCGGTCTCCTGAGTGTCAGATGAGCTGTCAATGTACAAAACATTTTGAATAATGTCATTCGTTACGCAAAATAACTGGCTTATTAATGAATGGAGGTGAAGTAAAGAAGCTCTAAGAATTGAAAGAAATTGTATACGTGATCCATAAATATTTTAATTTATTTGGAGAAACAAAAGTGGTCCCCTCATTAACTAATTACTAAATAACTCCCGTTTAGTTTCAAAAATACATGCGAAGTTCCGACGTTTATTTAGCGACAAAGTAAGTATTTCCTTTTATTTGCAGTTTTGACATCTAGGAATTTAAAGTCATAGACAGATCCGCAAGTGTTGCCAGCGGTACCTTTATCGATTTTTATTTTTTTAATGTGAATTCGCACAAGAGTCCCAACTGTTCCCCTCTGGAACCATTCAGACTATGACATCCCCAATGTATGTTGTGAGGCTGGAGATAGTGGGGAGGAGAAGGAGGTGGGGAGGAGAAAGAGATGGGGAAAAGGAGATGGGGAGGAGGAAGGTGGGGAAGTACTTGGCTAATCAGATCTGATCACCAATCACGACTAAAGCCATTTCAAGCATCGTTTCAATTCGGAATTATTATTCCTTGTCAATATCGGTCCGGCTATCAACAGTGTGGCCGTGCTCGGAAAACGGAATAAAATATCGGTAGTTACGCTTATCGATCCGTAATATTGTAAAGTTATCGTTCATTAGTTAGTAGCGTCCTTAAGGTGATTTCTCACAGAAATATCCAATTATTATTGAAGTAAATTTTCGCACATTTTCTTTTCTCTCTTCCTTTCATAGCCAGTGCATGAAATATTTCAGTCAGTAGATTGAAATACCAGTGACGCGCAAAACTCGGGGAGGAGCGGACGTTGATGCGCAAGGCTTGATCGGGCGAGGCGAATGATAATAAATTTAAATAAATATTTGTAGAAAATTAATATATGTATATATTTTATATATATAAACATATATATAGACATACATATAGATGGAGCTAAAGAAGTATTTACTTCAGTGTGTGGTCTAAAGCACACTCGTATTTTTAGTAACGTAAGTTCACACGGTAATATTCTAACAGGTACCAGTCGCAAGTCTGAGATAATAATATGATAATGAAACATGTATTGTGATCTCTGGCATAATTCATTGCCAAGAACATCGAGATGAAGAGAGTGGACATTGCATCATCGCCAGAGGACAAAGAGGTGCTTCAGAAGTTCTGTCGCTGTGAATACTTTCAGATTATTTATTGTTTACGGTCGCCGTGCCGTTTATGACAGCCGTCAATATAGTTTATCGATTTTGAAGATCAAATTGTTGCAAATAAATAAGTATTCAGAGTTTATTGGATTACCCACACATCTAATATTTATAGGTAACCCAAAGTGGTTCGCTACGTTTGTTGACTTAGCAGGGGTTCCTGGGTTCATGATGTTTGACTAGGATTTTGCGCCGGATGTTCCTGTTCATCTACTGCGTGGCGGGCCAGATCGAGAGAGAAACTGTTTTGAGGGACTTTTAAGACGATAGACTTCGCTTTTCGGCCCATACAAAAAGGACGCCCGGGAAAAAACACGTTTCTATATCGAAAATTGCACAAAATGAATATATTTTTTTGTCGGTATGTTTTCGAATTTTCGATGAGTTTCGTATTAACGTAAACATTCACTGTCACACATGTACGATTTATCAAAAAATATTATTTAAGGAAAAAGTGCTGCTAACTCAACTCTCATAAAGAATTATAAAATTATAAAAAGCTACCGACGTAGCTTCTTCTTTCTAAAAAATATATATTTTTAAAATTTCAATTTCATGAAAGTTTTGGTGTAGAAAAGTGTATTCTCCATAAACCCCTTTTCGATCGATTTCTGTAGGTAAATTTGAGCGTTGTCTCATTCGCATATTTCGCATTCGCATGTATTGTAAGTGTGCGTGAGCTTATTGTGAGCGGGACAGAATGACAGACGCGGGTGTTCCGCGTGTCGTTCAAAGTCTAGCCTCTTAACCTCTCCAGCACTCTCTGGGAACATCGCCTTGAACAGCTTTGAGGGGGTTGGATTCAAACGCCCGTTACTCGTAGACACACTGATCCCCTGATTCCTACCGATCCCTCAATCCTTTTCCTTCCCAGAAGTTCCTCTCCTTCCTTTTCTAAAAACACAAGCCACTCAGCGTCCTCAAAGATGACATAGGCCCTGAGGGGAATTATTTTTCAAAGGGCCTCCTATGTGCAATAAAAAAAGTGCGATACTGAGGTTTGAACACGCGACCGCTGGATAATCTTAAAGAACCTTACCCCTCGACCACGGAGGCTGTCAAATGTTCAACATTTGGTAAGGATATCTCTGTCAGAAGTGATTACATGTGTACCTACATAATACACACAATCCTAATTTTGTGTTGTTTAGGTAATCGTTAATTGCGCCACCTGTAATAAGCCCACACTGCATTATAAATTACAATACTCCAAAACGTCATCTTTGGAACAAAATCAATGCTTTTCTTAGTTATTTTATGTTAATTCATCATCATTATTAATTTTAAAAGTGAAAATCACGTGACAGATGACAGGTTGGCTCTTCATGACTGACAGTAGATGTTTCAATGTAAATCGTGACAGTTTATTATTACCAAATGAAACAAATACTTAGTTTTAAACCACTTTATTTTTATTTATATTTGTCGACCGGTTTCGATTGTGTCCTGATGAAGATTGAGTCCAATCGAAACCGGTCGACAAATATAAATAAAAATAAAGTGGTTTAAAACTAAGTATTTGTTTCATTTGGTATAATGTCAAGCCACAAAGTGTTTGCTTTCTTCGATAGTTTATTATTACATTGATTTCTCTTTCCCTGGGAAATTTATAATCCCACTGGAAGTTAATTTATCCCAATCATTTATCTAACTTTAACTGCTACTAATCTTAAAATTATGTATACGATTCTGCCGCCATGGGACGAACCACAGTGCCCTTTTTGACAATATCAAGGAGGATACTGTGTATTTACTTATGTCTACAGAATAACACTTAATCCAAAACATGCGAACATCTCAGCACAGGTTTTCCAAGTGAGGTGTTCACAAAATGCTACTACTAACCTTTTTACATACCCTTGTACATCAGTTTACTGAATATTATATTAACATGTTTGTATTACTATATAAACCACTGTAATCATTTGTAAAATGTATGTTCATGAATAGAAATAAATATAATTAAAAATTCAATTAATGTCTTGGATGATGTCTCGTAAAAATATGAATAAAACATAATCAAAGGGGTGCACAATAATTTTAATATATAATAGGACCTTCCCCGCATCAGCTTTAACACATTGGGGATGCCATAGTTTGATCGCAATGAATATTAACATGAAGAAAAAAAGATTTTTAAACCTTTTATTTTTATGTATTTATTGTTCTTCTAAAGTATTATACTCTCAAATTCAATTAGGCAATTGAAGAACGGCTGCGGTCGGTTTCATACAAAACATAGTTTTGGATTTGAGCCCAAAATACTTAACCAAACTGAAAAATTATTTTTGTAATAAAAATGTAGGTCAAATGTCGATCTCGGACAGGTGCTACTTTTTTTTGCTTTTAAATGATGACGTATAGGTAATTAAAGAAGTTTTGGTTAATTTTGGAAGCAACTTTGGAATTTTTTTGTGAGTTATTTATAATTTTTTTTTTAAATCTGCCTAATCTTTGGTTTTAATATAATGAAAAATAAAATAAATAAATTAATAATGTTAAAAATGCGTTTCTTTGGGTGGCAATTTTAATATATAAACGACATGTTTTTGTTCCGTTGTAAATAGGTAATTTGCAATTTAAAATTACGCAATTTAAAAAAAACAATATTTCAAATTTTATATTTCATCATATTATTAAAAAAAATATAGTAAAATATATTTTTTAATATTTAAATTTGCTCGCAAATAATTGTCCAAGTTGCCTCTAAAATCATAAAATATTAAAATCTTTAATAGACAACATTTTATAAATTATAGCAAAAATAAATAAAGTAGCTCCTTAGAATATATCTAGTAATATATCCTAGCTATAAAGAGATCGACATTTGATAAACCTTTTGATTACAAAAATAATTTTTGAGTTTGGTTGGGTATTTTGCCTAAATTTCAAAACTACGTTTTGTATGAAACCGGCCTCGCACCCAATAGCCTTAACAGGATGTTTAATTACAAAGTAAATAATACATGTACCTATGCATAACATTATTACACTAAATATAAATACAAACTATTATTGACACATCCAATGAAATTAATACTAAATCTACATGCTACATTGAATAAAAACTATAGATTGATAAAATTTCCTAAAATATAAAATAAATCTCAACGAGTCATGTTTTCAGCATTTTATATCTGAATCAGTTGGCAATAAGGAACTCCAGTTCATTTTTTAAAAAAATATTATTAATGATGACATTTTAACTTAAATAACAGCTGTTTAATTTTTATATTTAGTTTTAATAGTTAAAATAATTTCCAAACTTAAATTTTTAAGTTTGATGCCCGCTAAAACGCCCGTGACGTCACCAGTAACTTATTTTTTACCAACAGGTTCGATTCAGTACATCTCTGCTCAGTACCAAACTGGGATGGATTCGTGTGGTTGAATAATGATAGTTCTTTTTTTATTTTTTTATTACGGTGAGATATTATATATATATAGCGTTAGAAAGATATAACACCATGCTTTGTATTTGCATTTGAAAGCTTAACCATACACTTCCTAATAATTTTAATATACCTATAGAATACCTTTCGCGAAATAAATAAAGTAAAATTCGAAAGATTTGTTAAAGTGTGTCAATTTTTATTAAGTAATTATTTTTATATGAACCGAAAAAAGTGGAATATAATACGTTTCTGAAATAAAATATTTTTTTAGTTTCATTTTATAAAATTATATTTCTTCAATTTGCAAGAAAAAGCAATCGGTAAGCGACAAAAAAATTGAAAAACAATGATCTATTTTTTCAATGATAAATTTAATATTGTTAATTACATATTTGTTTGTTTGAAATTTAAAAAAATCTAAAAGAGGGTTTCTTTTATTTAAAAAAAAAAGATATTTCATCATTTTCACTGGGATTTTCCATTTAGAAGTCGAATTCGAATAACAATTTGAAACATTCTGTATGCAAGGTATGCAGATGTGACTCGATAATCGCTATACCTACCTACAATAATAGTCCTATAAAACCACTAGACTATACAGCAAGTTACAAAATCTCTTATAACATACTTTATCTGATCAAGCTGTGTGGTTATTGTAAGATATATGGAAGAAAAGTGATTTGAAGTTGTCTAATACGCCATGTATCTTATAAATGACGACAAATAACACCAATAACATTTGTCACGTTCAATCCATAGATAAAACCAGTCCAATATTCGGATCGGTTATATCCGTGATCCGGTGTTAACGCCAACGCTATTTCTCGACAAACGACAAACAAGAGACATTATAACCGTTGGTTATTTAGTGCACGACTCCCCTGTGATGTAATTTGTTCGAAAGCTAACAGAGTTACATTTTTGTATATTTTTATGCAATATCAAATTGGAAATCAATATTAATTTACTCTGATTATCGACAAACAAGAGACATTATAACCGTTGGTTATTTAGTGCATGACTCCCCTGTAATGTTATTTGTTCGAAAGCTAACAGAGTTACATTTTTGTATATTTTTATGCAATATCAAATTGGAAATCAATATTAATTTACTCTGATTATCGACAAACAAGAGACATTATAACCGTTGGTTATTTAGTGCATGACTCCCCTGTAATGTTATTTGTTCGAAAGCTAACAGAGTTACATTTTTTTTATATTTTCATGCAATATCAAATTGGAAATCAATATTAATTTACTCTGATTAGATCATAACTAGAAATGTGATCTTTTTTACAATATCTCCTTACAGGGACCCTGAAGAAAATAACTCCACACTAAAAAGTGTGGAGAGGAAGGAAGGAGAGGATGTTCTGGGAAGGAAAGGGGTGAAAAGGGTGGGTAAGAATCTGGAGGTCAGTGTCCAGGATTGACGGACGAACGATCCATCCCTCTCACTGCGGTGTAATGTGATGTTCCCAGAGAGCCCTGCTGGAGAAGTCAAAAGGCCTCCCTCAACCAGTCTCTCCCGATCTGGCCTGCCATGCAATTGGTAGGCAGACTCATCCTCCGCCAATATAAACCTCACCCCATGAACCTGGGCACCCCTGCTAAGTCACCAAACGTAGCGAACCACTTGGGGTGACCTATGGCAGAGGTGTTGGTTATCCAATAAATGGTACCCATACCCAACTACCAAATTGACTATATACTCAAATTTGAAAGAAAATAGATCACTGACCATTGTTTCTATGGCGAAGTTTGTAAGTGTTATAAGTATCACAGTTTTAACAGTCCTCCTCACTTGAGTTTCCTGTTTTGAGGTGGGTTGTTGTTTTTGTATTTAAATTTAGTCTCTAGTTGTATTTACAATGGTCTTCATAATGTTTTCAAGTTGATTCACTCTGTTCTCTCAGTCATGTTTTCACTTTACTTAAAATATATTCAATTCTGTTATTGTTTTTGTTTGATTTTGGTACAGCATTATAGTATATTTTCGTAACAAGAAATTTAATATTTCTCTGTCCAAAAGATGTATTCAAACTGGGAATTACCAGTATATTTTGGACGAAGCTAAATGGTAAAATAAAATATGTTCCTAACTCTCCCTAACTTTCGGGAAATTTATATGGTTTTTGAAAAAAAAAGATTTATAAATACCTAGGAAGCAAGTTGTTGGTCTTTTAAAATGAAAAGTATGAATTAGACCATCTGGAAAGTACATAATAACGTTTTGTTGTGGCGGTAATTACCTCGTGATATTGTGCTTGCTCGTGGAACTATATGACTATATGTGGTTGTGTCATGTGCTCCTTCACAGGGTATATAAGTGATTGGTAATCCCTTTTCCTTGCATACCTTTTTTTTCCTACACATATTAACACCCAATTTCAGCCAACAGCGTTTCGTTTTTAGTAGTTACAAGTGCACCTGATGCTGTAATTCGTAAGCAGTTTTGGATGCAACAGTAGGTATACCTATCGCTAAACATAGCCTGGTGATGATCTAAGGATTGCAGAGGATTCACTCATGACACCAATTGACAATCAGCCAATATGAGACAGCCAAGTGACAGGATACCTGTGTGGACAATGGTTGGATAGATTCGGCAGTTTTGGATGCAACAGTAGGTATACCTATCGCTAAACATAGCCTGGTGATGATCTAAGGATTGCAGAGGATTCACTCATGACGCCAATTGACAATCAGCCAATATGAGTCAGCCAGGTGACAGGATACTAGTGTTGACAATGGTTGGATAGATTCGGCAGTTTTGGATGCAACAGTAGGTATACCTATCGCTAAACATAGCCTGGTGATGATCTAAGGATTGTAGAGGATTCACTCATGACACCAATTGACAATCAGCCAATATGAGACAGCCAAGTGACAGAATACCTGTGTGGATGGATAGTTTTGGCAGTTTTGGATGCAACAGTAGGTATACCTATCGCTAAACATAGCCTGGTGATGATCTAAGGATTGCAGAGGATTCACTCATGACGCCAATTGACAATCAGCCAATATGAGTCAGCCAGGTGACAGGATAACTATGTAGACAATGGTGCACAGAACGTTGATGTCATCAAGTAATCCCATGCAGAAAGCCGACCTTCATTTCGATAGGATTCAATAAAATGCATTCCGATTGACTCGTATGCATTTCATAGTGCAATCGTAACAATGCAATCAATAAAAATCTAATTAAACTTGAATACATTGAAAATCAAATTAGTTTTTTAAGAGTCACATTTGTCCTGCGTCAGTGAGACTATGGTATTCGCAATAATAGTTATTGTGAGGTGACGTGAGACTGAATGGAATGAGTAAGAGAAGGTTGCGGTATACCTGGCTGTTCAGATCTGCTCACTAAATTAAAAATTATGTCTGGTTACAATATTTGTATGTAGTATAACATTTTTTATAAATGTTTATTTAATTATATTTATTGTAGGTATACCTACAACAACAAAAAACGTAAAATATCGACAGGTTTATTTTCTTTTTTCCTTTCGCCAAAAATTTCTTAAAAAATTGCATTGCAAGCAATAAGATTATTTTGTTTAGTTCTTGCGAATAGAATTCACTATATTTGAAATTAGATTTCCAAACTTCCATTTTGGCCAAGAGCATGCTTATAAACAGCACACATGTTTTCAATTGATTGCTTCGAGCACGCTTATTCACGAGTGTGCTTCAAACAAGCATGCCATATACGAGTAAATATGTACAGTTGAAGAGCATGCTTATTTTAAGCAGTCTCACAAGCATGCTTATTTATGAGCAGTTCCTTAATGTAAGTAAGTCAAACGTTCCCAGCTTACGAATAACCTGACAATATTTAAATTTCCCTTAGTTAAATGTTACTTAGGCAATGATGAAGTACAGCTAGTAGTGGATTGAACTCGCGACGCATCGGTGGGAACCAGCCAACAAGTAATATAATATTTTAAAAGGATAAAGTCCGTTATAGCCTGCAAATCTACCTGAATTTATTAATACTGCTAATAAGGCGATTAGTAAAACTGGTTGCGGACAACACAGGTGAACTCTTCTGCATTATTAAAGACTTTGATGCTAATTTGCTATCAACATAAATGCATAATATTAAATACCAAATCTATTTGGCGCAGTTTTTTTTTATTATCTTGAATTTAATAGTGATCGATCCCGTACTACTCGTGTTTATGTCGAGACTTTGTTCAGATGAAGCGTTTTCGGGGAGTCTTATGCCCCGCTCTCACTGGGCGAGTATTTTAGTCGAGAAGCGAGTATATTAGTAACTAAACGTGTCCGAACACCACAATTTTAGTAAGTTAGTCAGTTCTTTAGTAGATTGAATCCATTTGGTTATATTTTTTCGGCGTCCCTACGTAATGACATGCGCAGTTCATTCGTAGACGCAGACACGCGCAATATGTCGTCCCGTTGGAGCGAAAATTCTATATTTTTGTATGTATTATTATTATATAATAATTTATTTTCGTGTCCATAGTTTATTTATTGTTATCTCACTAATGTATTCTTCCACCTCTTCTAAAATAAGCATTAGATACCATCAGCTTAATTAGCGTATTTACTTTATCGCGTTGCAGCCCGTCATGTCGCGACGCGCCGCTTACTAATGAACTCTACTTGACAGTAGTGCGAACAGTTGTTGGTAAGTCAAGTAGCGAGTTACTCGCTACTCGACTTGCTAATTGTCAGGTGTGAACAAGGCATTAGGGGAAGATATATATTATAGATTGGTGATACTCGCATTATTATTTATTTTATAACGTTCTTTTAGGGTATTTTACATATGAATAGTAATTAATTACATGGTTAATAATTATACATAGTTATAATACATAACTGAACTGCCTCATTAACAACATTTTGTATTTGTTTAGTGATAAATTGAAAATGTCCATTTTAACTCAGTATAATTATTTCCCTCCATTAGTATGGCAGAGACGAATAAATATGGCAGTTAATCCCAGAATTTCTGTACTGAAATAAATCCCGACTTTTAGTAATACTAGTGGAATGCAAGCTAATCTGGGCTATCAAATACATCATTTGGAATTTTATATAGAAATACCATGTCAGTAAAAATCTTTCTGTCTGATATCTCAAGCATTTTCATATCAATTAAAATAGTGTTATAGTTCAACGAATATATTTTGTGTTACTTCAATAGCTTTACATGAATATTTTAATGTGGGTTCCCGATGGGAGAATTTTACTTAAGTTAACTTCTGACAAAAGCAAAATATTGCATTTTATTACACTCAATATTCTTGAAATTTCTAGTTGACTTACTTATAAATCCTAATAATTGTAAGTCCTTGTTAGAGATTTGCGTCATGTGGTTAACAAATGAAAGATTTGATTGAAAAGTGATTCCTCAGTCTTCAATAATTTATGTTAATGTCGCAAGAGCATTGTTATTAATGTAGTCCCTAAAGACTATGTTAAAGGATCTAGTGATTCTATGTATATGATATTTCACTCCAAATTAAAAACGTGAGAAGTGCTCGTAAAATTATTATTTTCATTTCCCAGAATATCAATGGAGTGAAATAATTGTGCCAAGTCAGTGGAAATCTTCAATTTATCACTAAATCACTACAAAAGATTATTGCTGGGGCAGTTCAGCTATTTAAATACAAAAAGAAAGAACCAAAACTGTACAATTATTATATTATAAATAAATGAAACACCTATAGTATTTTTATTGGAATATTTGTATTTTTTATCTTTATAAACATTATAATAAAACATGTATGTGGTTAGCTGGAAGAAATGGGGTCTACCCATAAGATACACCCTTTGTATTTTTTATTTGTACAATAAATATTTTTTGATTTGATTTAATTTATAATTCTTATGCAAAAGCGCCTAAGCACAATAATAATTAATTAAATCAATTAAAATGCCTGTACCGAACAATCGTTCTCTTTCTATAAATTATGACTGGTCCATTAAAAAAGAGACTGTTATTTAATGTGTTAATTTTTATCCATAAAGTCACGAACAACCAAATGATAAAATATTTTAAGGATGAAATTGTTTTTAATAGAGATGTACATAATTACGAAACGAGAAGAGTAAATAGAATTAGATTGCCACATATGAATCAATCCAAACCACAGAACTGCCTAATGTACAGAGGACTAAAGATATAATATGATGAAATGCCTGAAAGTCTGAAGAATGAAGGTATTTAAAAATAAATGTTATGTTTATTGTAAAAATATTTAAAGTTTCAAAATGAAATACTATCTTGTTTATATTGGTTTATATTCATGTTGTATAAACTAACTCAATAAATAATAAATAATATTACAACTACCAGCGAGTGTCAACAGCTAAGTTCCGATTTAAAAAAAAACGCGCGTGGATGGCGATGCAAAAAGCATCGTTTAAACGCAGCTTAAAATAACGGAACCAATATTCAAATCCAGACAATATTTTATTCAGATTAATTGATGATACGAGTGGATGATATTGTCAACAAAAAAATACCGGGTCATTAAATGCTTTTTGTCAGATTTATGCTACAAGTTGTGCTGGTGCCAAAAAACTTGGAACACCAAATAAGAAATAAAAACGGGAATAAAAATCGATACATTCCATTGCAATTCTAATAAATTAATAAAACTACAAATACAAAACATTAAATAGGTATTTAGTGACGTTTCAATGTACGATACAGAGATTATTTTAAAACCAAAAACGCGTTCAGAGCCACTTTGAGATTGGAATGATATTTAAAGATAACAAGAAAATTCAATCTAGTTGAAGAATGTAGATGCCTATATCTACTTGAAATATTTTAAATTTTCAAACATTACTGTAAATCAACTTGCTGCTAAAAGCCAAGATAGTCATAGATTTATAGCATCGTTGCAATAACTTTTAACATCGTTACAATAACCCCTTCTACACCTTATTTCAAACCAAAAGTAACACCACTTAGGAATAATATCATAATGCAAACTACCCATAGAATTCCGTCGCATCTCTTGCGTGAAGTACCTAGTTGTTTTGCTTAGAAGAAATTTAAAAAAAATAAAACCGTTTCTATAAAGCGGTCGGCAGAGAGAATAGACCGCATCAACACAATTATAAATACCAAATGAAACAAATTCTTAGTTTTAAACCACTTTAGTTTTATTTAAATAAAAAATAATTTTAATTTAAATAAAAATAGATTTAAATTTAAATAAAAATTAATTATAATTTAAATTTAAATAAAAAAAATATATATAAATAAAAATTAATTTAAATTTAAATAAAAATTAATTTAAATTTAAATAAAAATTAATTTAAATTTAAATACAAAAAAATAATTTAAATAAAAATAATAAATTTAAATAAAAATAAAGCGGTTTAAAACTAAGTATCTCTTTCATTTGGTATAATGTCAAGCCACAAAGTGTTTGCTTTCTTCGATAATTTAACAATTATAAATAACAGACAAGCGCATTAAAAAGAACAATTGTACTAATTGCAGGTGTGTTTAATCATTTTAATTAATGAAGATAATATTAGCGAAAATCAATCGAAAATCTGAAACAGAAAAATCAGAAAAAGATACGAATATAAAAAGAAAAGAATATAGCGCGTCGGCCCGGATTGCCGGAGGACCTGGGTTCGAGTCCCAGATGTATCCGTATCTTTTTCTGATTTTTCTGTTTCAGATTTTCGATTGATTTTCGCTAATATTATCTTCATTAATTAAAATATATAATTTGAGGTTTAACTCTTTAAGTTAAAAAGTTAAAAATAAAAATAAAAAAAGTGTTTAATCATCTTTATTAACTTTATAGAGTAATCAAGAACAACTTGAACCCGGCTCTATGCGGTTCCTGATGTCCTGCTCACTGAATATATATATATTACGTAGAAGTGCAATCTAAACCGATTTGAAAGAACTCTGAAGTCGCCAATTTATAAACATTTCAACTTCTATTCCTCAAGATACCGATTGTAGGTGGGGTAATTATTAGAGTTGGCCCTAACAAAACAAATTAAGAATTTTATGTGAACAAGTGAGATTATGGCATCCCCAATTGGGGTATGTTGCGAGGCTGGCGGTAGAGGGCTGAGAAAGGAGATAGGGAAGAGAAAGTGTGGTAGTAGAAGATTTTCAAATGTTGTTGGGTTATTCGTAACCCGGGAATGTTTGTCTTTCTTAAAAAAAAAATAAAATAAAATAAAAAAATAAGGTGAGGAAGTGTCTGGCTATTCAAATCTGGCGATCAAATACGGCCAAAGCCATTTCAAGCAACATTTTGATTTTGAATGATAGCCTGAGATCAAGGTAATACAAATAAAAGCATTAACACACTCGGACGAGCCGCAAATACATAACATTTAATTTTAATGATTAAAAAAGACAATAATAAAATTAAAAAAATATATTATTATTTTTTAAATTGATAAACTAATGTTTAAGACAAGATTTTTTATGCATAGCACAAAAGGTAATAAAGGTATCTTTATTATTTTATTATTAATTATCGATTATAATAATCGTTAAAAAGATATTTGCGTACGATGGATTTAAACCCGCGACCTCCGGATTCTTAGTCGATTGCTTGTGTACGAAACAATTCCCTACACAAATTGAATATCTGTTAAAAAAAAAAATTTTGGAAAAAGTTTGATCAATTTCAAATAAGATAAAATTGACCATACTTTGAGCAAACGAACATGTCAATAATACACCTCTATCGAGTGATCTCTTCGGTGGCCTCCTAGCACACTCGATCGATAAGGATTGATAGGCTAACATCGTTCCCTAGCGTGACTGCAGATCGTAAACGAATAAGTGATAGTTCATAATGACTTTATATATTTATGCACTTTAATATATTCGACATCAACTGTTGTTTGTACGTTAGCAATGTGCAGTTGTCCTAGGGAACGATGATAAGTTACCGACAATTATCCTATCGATCCTTATCGATAGAGTGTGCTTGGAGGCCTGATCGTAAATGCGGATACGGCGATTATATCAATTATATAGGTACATGTACATATTATATATATATGCCAAGACGGTTTTATTATGCTGCATATACATTTGCGAACCGAAAACGAGGAAAGGAATAGAGCAAGTGTAACTGATTGAATCATAAAATTAAGGAGGCTTTAATAACTAATAACTCATATTATTTATAAGTCAACCAATAAATAGTTACGTTTAATTACTGTGCTTTGTGCTCAGTGTTGTTATTATCGATAATTATTGCATTTTTTAAATTATTATAGATGCCTACCAAATTGCTGTCTGTAAAAAATCACGAAAACGGCTTGCAAAGACAAAAACTGAAAACTTTGTTGCTACAGTATTAAAAATATTGAATACATGACATTTAGGCAATTTAGAAAAAATATTTTAGGAAATTAGAATTTTTAGGGAAAATATGTTATACCTACTTAAACAAACATAACTCACACGGAGAAAAATGATATTCTAAAATACGATAATTTTATTCGTAAAAACGGTTAAAAACGGGACTGAAGTTCTTACGAAGAAATTAACAGTTTTTTAATGTTTATAGGCGGGAAAATGTAAGAATAATTTGTTAGTATACGTACGAAATTACGTATACCAACAAATTATTCTTACATGTTCCCGGCAATAAACATTGAAACCCTGTCAATTTGTTCGTAAGAACTTCAGTCCCGTTTTTAACCGCTTTTATGAATAAAATGATCGTATTTTAGAATAACATTTTTCTCCGTTTAGTATTTTCGAAGAGACGTGCAGACAGAATGTACCACTAGAGGAAGTTCTGGGAAGGAAAGGGGTACGAGGGGTGGGTAGGAGTCTGGACATAAATCTATCCCTCCCACTGCGGTGCAAGGCGATGTTCCGAAAGAGTCCTGCTGGAGAGGTTAAAAGAGCTCTCTCAACCAGTCTCTCCCGATCCGGCCTGCCACGCAGTTGATGGGCAGATCTATGCAGAAATATGGATAAACATCACCGCATGAACGCGGACAGCCCTGCTAGTTCACCAGAAATAGCGAAATATCGAGAGTTGACTTATGGCAGAGGTGTTTGTTATACAATAAATGGTTCACGGGGAGGCGGTACCCATATCCGGCTCCCAATTTGAGAATTTTTACATTATTTTTTTTTTGTACATAATTTATGTTTAAAAAACACACATTTTTTGTTCACTCCATGTTTTTTGTACCACGTAGACCAATATACATCTTAGATAAATTGATAGCTAAACTCGTATGCTATGCGTTACGAATTTTAAATAAATCATAATATGAATTACTTAATAGATTCTTGTAATAGACAAGCTATTATTGAATGCGAAACTCAATAAATTTATCTATATAAATTTATCAATAAATTTATCGCAACTAGACAACATTCATTACATTTTAAAGTAACATTTTCTGGAGGAGAGTCTGGGCCTGGATGGATGGGGGCCACTGAAATAGTCCGACAAGGACGCCTGGAGGAACATTGTCGAAGCGATGGGTCCCCGACTCCAATAGTACAAGGAGAAGAAAATGAGAAGAAATACATTTTTTTTTTTTACACTCCATTCAGGCCCTGAGGGAAAATATTTAAGGGCCTATGTCACCTCTGAGTATGCTGTATTGAGGATATGTTTAAGGAGAGGAAGGAGTGAACATGGTATTGTAGAGACGTAGAAACGATCCTTTTTCATGTGATAAATCGACCCTTTGGAATAACAAGGTTCCATCTGTTGCGGAGAGGTAGAAACGATCCTTTTTCATGTGACAAATCGACCCTTTGGAATAACAAGATTCTATCTGTTGCGGTAAGGTTATGCGATAATGGAATCTATAGTAAGCTACTTTAGAGTTCATTATCGCATGAAGTTACCGCGGCAGATGGAACCTTGTTATTCCAATGGGTCGAAATGTCAATCGTGTACATAATATGTTAGCGGACGCGCGTTAGGCGTGTTTTCTGGGTAAACACCAGTGCCAATGGATGTTCCTCGGAGCATCGTGGATTGAAATATCGGTTCAACAAGGACAGCTTTCCCACCCGACGCCTATGCTCTAAAGCTAAATATTGCAATCCGATTGAGATAGGAGAATCCACCGAACGGACATCAAGGGTGAAGTCAAGTATAAGTTAATGAGGCTACGGACCAGAGGTGGCTGACAAATTCAACAGTTGGGCATACTTCGATTTGTACAAGGTGAGCAGTTATGTACTATCTGCAGCTTCTGAGAGACTAACTTGACTCTGGCTTCGATGGAGCCCCGGTGCCTGAATTGATCACTTATTCAAGCAACGTTTCGAATCTAAACGGTATTCTTTCACCAGGGCTATACTGAGAGTATCTACCACTGACTGGCAAAGATTTAGAGATATTTCAGTTTGAAAATTACTGCTCACAGTAGTATATTTTATCTGTTAGTAATATGGCTTATATCCGAGCAGTGTTAAGACAGAATAGAGACAAATTAAGGTCATATTTGTTTAATGATAGCGATGTTTGAGGTGTGCGCGACCTATTTCATTAAAATTTAACGAGTCTAATAATATGTAAGTACCTACTGCGTTATTTTAAAGGTGTTAAGTAATAAATGTTGAAGCTAGGTAAATACGTGCAAATCATCACGCTTTAATAATTTACAAAGACTAGATTCGTGTTAGAGGAATATAAACACCAGAAATATTTGACTTCTTACCCCTTTAGCACTCCGCATGTTTTTGGTATTATCTACACGAGGAAAGTAGCGCCAATGTTGTTTTTATTTTTTATGAATAATTTTACAAAAATGAAAACAAGTTAGTCAATGGAAAGAGTCAAAATAAATCTTCGCCATAAAGAGGTATTTTTAAAAAGCTGTTGTACATATAACTTCATATTTATGTAATGAAAAAACAAATTATTTAGTACTTAAAGCTTATATTTTTTTAACGTAATTAATTTTTTTTAAAATTGTAAATAGAGAAGGTATGAAAAGCTTTATTACGTTTAACATAGTATATTTTTTAATGTATGTATGTATATATATATGTATCCATAGCATATTTTTTCATATATTTATTTTTATTTTTTATAGTTAATACCTCACAAGAGTCCCAACTGCTCCTGTCTGGAGCCAGTGAGACTATAGCATCCCCAATTGGGGAATGTTATGAGGCTGAAGGTAAGTGTGGAAGGGAAGGAGACGAGGAAGAGGAAGTTGGGGAAGTACCTGGCTATTCAGATCTAATCACTAAACACGACTAATGCCATTTCAAGCAACGTTTTAATTCTGAATGGTGGTCTTACTCTAAAGGGCGATACGATCTTCTCTTCCACTATCTTCCACTCTGGAACGTGCCGCAAATATACTATACATTATTTTAAATAATTAATTGTGAAATAACACAAATCAATTAAATAAAATTTATTTGCGCACGCCGGGTTCGAACCCGCGGCTTTCGGCTAACGCCCTACCGCTGGACTACACCGGCCGTCATAACGCAAACCGATTCGTAATAAAGATAAATCTAAATAGTAATTTGGCGTGTAGCCCTAGATTGTTAATTTATTATCCCTAATTATTAATCACTCTCTAAGCCCTAGATGCGCGTTCTGTATATTATAAATTTCGACTCCTAGGCCCCAAACAGGTCAGTGAAATTGTTTATCTATTCAAGAAATTATTTCGTAATGTTTTAATGTTTTTGATCAATTTCACACGAAATAAGGGAAAATGTACATGACTTTGAGCAAAATTCACTTCTTTGTTTCAGTCATTGATGGTCTTCGTTCATTCGTGGTCGAGGGGTATTCTCGACTAGCAATTAGAAGGTCGCATTTTTAAATCCCGGCGTGCGCAAGTAAATTTTATTTGATTTATTTCACAATTTGATCATTTAAAATAATATAATTGTGTATTTACGGCGCGTTCCAGAGTGGAAGATACTCTTAGTATCGCCCTGGTGTAAGACTACCATTCACGTCGCTTGAAATGGTTTGAGCCGTTTGAGGACGAGATCTGAATAGCCAGGTACTTTCCCACCTGCCTCTCTGACATCTCCTTACCCTCGCTACTACTTTCAGCCTCTTAACATAACCCAATTGGCGATGTCATAGTCTCACAGGCTGTTGGAAGCAGTTTGGATTCTTGTGCGGGATTCACATTTAAAAAAAAGTTGTGCAGACTTTGAAAGTAAAGGATTCGTGTTGTTTTGAAAACACGAAATTAAGAGAATTATTATCATTATTATACGGTTTTAACCTCTTGAATGTCGGATGACAGTTAGAGGTTAAGGCCGTATTTCATAGAAAATTAATATCAGAGCATTAGGCCGGCGTAGTTTAGAGGCAAGGCTTTGTAATTCCCATTCCGAAGGTCGCGGGTTCGAACCCGTCGTGCGCAAATACATTTTATTTGATTAATTTGTGTTATTTCACAATTAATTAATAAAAATAATATATACTATATTTGCGGCACGTTCCAGAGTGGAAAACACTCTCAGTATCTCCCTGGTGTAAGACCACCAATCAGAATTGAAACTGTGATATCTGTGTGAATATGTATGAGAGCAAGCGAGACAGTATGCTTGCGAGAATCTATAAAAGGCGATGCGTGCTAGAAGTATGTCTCTTTTGTTACAAGCAGCTCCTGAATAAATACCTGTACATAATACTTACTTGCTCTTCATTGCGTACTACTACCGACACCACACATATCATACAACTGTATATTACAGAAACGTTGCGTAATAATGGCTTTAGCCGTGTTTAGTGACTAGATCTGAATAGCCAGGTACTTCCCCACCTTCCTCTTCCCGTATCCTTCCCTTCCCCGCTTACCTTCAGCCTCACAACATACCTTAATTGGGGATGCCATAGTCTCACTGGCTCCAGACGGGAGACGTTGGGACTCTTGTCAGGTGTTTATATAAAAAAAAAGCTAGAGTGCTCTAATAAAAAGCAAAGTCTGGAATGATATTGGCGCGAGTGATTCTGACCTTGTAGGTACATTTCTGTATACATAAGGGTTAAAATCGCATTTTATGTTTTAACCTTTCAGCTGTCACCCACCCGCCGCGCCGGCGGGCTTACGACAGATGACTTGTTAAGAGCTAAAGGGATAAAAATAGTTAGTTATTAAAACTAATTATTACTAAAACGTAATTAAGAGTCTAGCGGACCGGCTGTGCAAATTGACTTTTTAGCATTTAATATGTTTTTTTTACGATAAGTGTTGCTTTTGAAGGATAAAACTAGTTAATATTAATTAATTTTGCATAATTTATTTAACACCGTTAAAACACGAATTATGAATCATTTATTTATTAATAATGACGTATTGTATTTTTGGTAAAGTGTTTTGTTTGTGGTTTTGCTAATTTAAGAAGATAGGTAGCAATTACCTCAATGCATTCACTGAACACAAATAATTTCTAGAAAGACCTTTCGACTCGTAGATGTCAGACAGGTCTAAAAAAATCTTCGCAGCATGCGTAATCAAGTTGCTATTGTTACTAGATGAAGATGCTAGAAATCACAGTAAGCAAAGGTATTTTCGTTATTAATTAATTTATGCCGTGTTGCGTTACCTCCTTTTTTAGGCAACGTTTCGGACATCGTTGCAGTGTCCATCACACATCTGCCCTGATGATGGATACTGTAACGTTGTCCGAAACGTTGGCTAAAGAGGGAGGTAGCGCAACACGGCATAACACCCCAAAAATAAATAACAAAAATACTTTTGGCCGTGAAAATCTTAAATCATAACTAAGTAGAGGTAATTTAAACGTACAAATAAAATCTTTAAATTTCGCCTGTGGCGCGAAATTACACATAATATTTTCAAGGCTGGTCAAGGGGTAAAACTTTCGGCCACGAATGTGGAGGTCCCGTGTTCAAATCCCGATGTTCGCGAAAAAATATTATTAATTACCACATTATTTAATACACTGCAAATAATATTCATAATTCATTGAAGAAGAAGATAACGCTAATAATATAAAATAAAATATGAAAATGAACAAGACACAGAAAAATAGAAGATTGCGGTCGCGACTGGGACACGAACTCAGAACCTCTCGTCTTACCGGGACGGCGCTTTAACCAATTCAGCGATTGCCCCTATTTTAAAACCTATATTAGTCAAACTCATATTTCAAATTTCAGAAAACAATATTATCTTCGACTAATTTTTTCCATATTATCGGCAGCTACTTTTTTTATTGGAAACAAGTATTCAGAGAACGTATTGTAACCTAGATAGTGATAAATATACCCACTTTTTATTTATATGGAACACCTATTGACTTTTTATAAGAGTCTAAATGTAATTTTTTTAAAGAAAAACTCTCTTTTTATAACTTTTTGGAGGTTTTTCTTATAAAAATTGAATAATAATAATTCAAAATTATTAAAAATTCATTGTTATTAAAAAATCATAATTATTAAAAATAATTCACAATTTATTAAAACGTTAATTGATCTATTAAAAATAATATATGTAATAGTATATTTGCAGCATGTTCCGGAGTGAAAGATACTCTCATTATCACCCTAGTAAAAGACTATATTCGCATTTGAAACGTTCTTTGAAATGGCTTTAGCCGTGTTTGGTTACCAGATCTGAATAGTCAAGTACTTCCCCACCTTCATCTATCCCATCGCTTTCCTTTCCCCACTACCTACATCCTCACAATATACTGCAAACGATTGGGAGCAGTCGGAACTGTTGAGCAGTAAGTACTCACGTAAAAAAAAAAAAAAAAAATCTAAAACTAAAAAAAAGTTGCATTTTTCTGATATCGAACAAGAATCCAAATACCCGGTTTTAATGAAATTATAGTTTTCACAGGAGGAGATATTGTCAAGCCGTAGGAAATAAATAGAGGAAGGTTGAAAATTTCAAGCTTTATAGGGGAATACATTTGAAAACAGTGTATAAAATAATCATTTAAAACCATTTTGTTATTTGACTGGTAGCATCTCCACCTAATAACAATAACTAAACCATGATTAACGCATGCTGTGAATATTTTAAATTGGAGTGTTAAATATCTATGCAGTGGCAATTATATTAATGTAATAATTTAATCACACTCTTTAAATATTTGAAACAATAAATAAATAAAATTATTATTAGTAGTAATCTTAATAATACGGACTTTACAAAACGTCTTTCTGTCAAATCTGACAGGATTCTCACAAAACACAAACTTTACAAAATTGCCGGAAAAAGGACGGTGAATTATGTTGAGCGATATAATTGTTTGACTCTATAAACGTTTATGAAATTGATTTATACAACATAAAATATTTTTGTAATCGTTTGAATGATCTTTGCTTAAATTAAATCATAAAAAAATATATACATCACTACCAAAATTTTCAGAAAATTTGGTAAAAATATCAACAAACTATATTACGAAAACTTCAGAATTTAAAAAATTATAAATATTTAATAGTAAACACACATTTATATACTTATACAAATAAATACACTTTTCAAAATGCATTTATAATTTATTTATTTGTTTTTAAAGAAAGACCTGAAAATTTTCGAAAAATCTCTTGCTACCGCCACAGTAAGCGGAAGATGCTGCTTGTGTCGTGATGGAGGACTTAGACAGTCGAGGAATTGAACACGCGACGCCTGGGTGGGACCCAAACGCGATGCCAAGTCGTTAAGAAATTTTGAAAACTTAACTTAAATTAAAATCTCTAATTTTTGAGTTCAGGTTGCAGAAAAATAAATCCTTAATTCTTTAAAATCCTTTACATCGTGATAGAAATTACAAAAAATGCAAAAATGTCACTTACGTCATTCTGATACTGCGCTGCTGTCAAAATTCAAAACCGCTTTTCCTCAATGAAAAAAATCTTTCAACAAAAAATCACTAAAAAACGAGCAAAAATTACATAAAATAAATCGTTTTCAATAGTTCGATTATTTTATATTTCACCAAAATAATTTTTCAAAAATATTTTCGGGATAGATTTGATTTTTCGATTTCGGAAAACTGGTGATATCGACGCGCGCGTTTTGCGCCCGCACTACGAGAGAGACGAACGGATACTGATATTTGAATTGGATGTTGGGAGCCGGGAGCTTGTGCTTGTGGTTTCAAAGGATCGCGGTTGGCGCGGCGGACATTGTCATAGATAACGCTATACTTAGTGACTACATAACCAGGCATAGGTGTTTGTAAGTTTGTGTTGGGCTTATTTACACGGCGCCCGAAATCTCGTGCTCTAAATTGTTATTGCGGTCAGTTCTGTCTCCAAGTTATATTGTGTATGTATGTATGTACACGGAGAAAAAGGTTATTCAAAAATACGATAATTTTATTCGTAAAACGGTTAAAAACGGCACTGAAGTTCTTACGAACAAATTAACAGGGTTTCAATGTTTATTGGCGGGAAAATGTAAGAATAATTTGTTGGTATACGTACGAAATTTATATGTCAAGTGTGTCTAGTCTGTTTTAATATCCATGTTCTTTTATATAATATGTTATCACAAAATAAAAATAATAAACCTCAAAAATATCTAATAATATTGTTATGGACATCAAAGGAATTCATTTACAGTATCGTTTTTTTGTATTTATATGCTGGTATTTAAACTATACGTACTTGACTTACTTTAACCAGTGATTCCTGACATTATTAATTTGGAGTAAAAAATGTAAATGAAATTTTGGGCTCCACGGTGACTTTTTAAATGTCTTTTTTAACTTTTCCTTCAAAATCAAGCAAAAAACATCTCTTTCACGTGTCGTCATTGATCACTAAGCCAAGTAACCAACCAACCTCACCCCGCCCCTAACTTCGCTATTGTATTAAAAAAAAAAAATTTAAAAAATATTTTGTTTCAATCGCTTTTCTTTTATATGAAACGACAATTAATTCCAGTTTTGATAATTAAAGTAAATCCAAAATAAAATATAATAAAGTAAATAAATAAAATAAATTAAATTAAATGTAAAACAATAAATAATTTAAAAGCTTGTTTGGTATAATGATATTAGCGTCACGAGATGCACACAGTTTTATACTAATAAAATTATTCATTTCCCATCTACCTTGTTTCTATTATAAATGGTAAGAATATAATATAGAAATTTTGTCATGACGAGCAGCGTCGAGTTTTGTTCACGACGTTTCCCGTTATTTTTGTGACATAAATAAATAATATATTATGTAATATTATGTCAAGTGACCTGACAATCTAACACGATCAATGATCTTCATTGATTTATTACTTAAACATAAAATATGATTCATGATTTACCGTTGCCAATCCGATAAGATTCTACTTGGAATAACACTTGAATGAATATTAAAAGCTAACCGGTGTCAACACGACATAAGTATTATAGGAGATGTTATTGGCGTTGCTTATTTGCAACATCCAGGGTCGAGATGGACTACTTATCGATATTTTATAGATATATTAGCAACTTTGTGAAGACTTGGAGCATGTGAATGAGTTTGAGCACTTGATAAATGTGTCTTTCGAGAGATCAAAATGCTGATAAAGATATTCGAAGAAGGGTGGGTGAATACAAGAAACTATTAAAAGATGTGCAAAGAAGCGATGCTAGTTCACAATGGAGTGCTGATACCTGCCAACCCTGATGTATGGTAGTGAGGCATGGAACTGGCAGAGGAAGGATGAAAGTAAATCGATTGAAAATCAAAAAAGCAGGAATTAATGTAGGCTCTTAATTAATGTAACCAGCAACGACGCAACGCGACGTCAGGAAATTAAAATATACATACTGCAGTTACTGCACTGTCCTGTAGAGTTGTACACATCTGAACTGTGATCACAACACCCAGTAGCGCTATTGGACAAGCTGTATGCTGATTCCTTTACAGCTGACCCCCGACAGTTGGCCCACCGGCATACTTATATACAATACGCAGTCGGTTTTGGGAAAATACGATATAAATAGTGTCCCCGAAGAGGTAACGCCGAATAACAAAAGTATATTATATATTCACTTATTCCTCAAACTAAGAAATATTCAACATAAATCTATGCTACTAAAGGTTTACTATGCATTAGCCCAATCAGTTCTACAATACGGAATAATAGGCTGGGGAGGAGCGTATAAAACCAACTTAACCCCACTTGAAATAGTACACAGAAGACTCATCAAAATTATTCTAAAGAAACCATTAGACTATTCAATTTAAAGTATTACCACTAAATAAAATGTATCAAAAAAATGCATTACTTCAAATCCACAAAGATAATTGAACCACAAGACCGAGAACCTTAGGACAAATAATAATCCCTAAACTTAATACTACAACAGCCCAACATCATTACACATACTCAGTCATAAAATGCTTTAACGAACTCCCTAAAGAAATCAAATCCGAGAGGAATTATGAAATTTTTAAACAAAAACTTAAAATTTTATTATTAATTAGAATTAAGTATCTGTTACGATGTGCCATATTATATTTCTATTATGTACAAAAAAAATGCCAACTTATATTTTCTCCATATATAAAAATTTTCATTATATTCCATTATGTACAAAAAAAAATACCAACTTATATTTTATTTATGTATACTTAAATATTTCCATTATGTACAAAAAAAAAATGCCAACTTATGTTTATATTATGTATAAAATAGTAGTTCTACATGCATGCCAATTGAAACAACTGTTAAATATGTACAGTACCGTCAACTCTGATAGTGCTCCCTCTCTAAACACGAGATTTTCTCAATTAAAGAGGTATTGTATAAAATAAAATATATATTTTCATATAAATGCATCAAGGATAACACTATTTATCTTTGTATATATACGGTATATAGCTGCAAATAGTATAAGTACAAAAATCGTCACTGTAAATAAATTCGTTTCATATCCATACCAACTCATTATCTTCAAAAATTTGGCGTTTTTTGTCAGAGGCTAAAAATATTCCCGCTTTGCAATAAAATCCAAATAAATGAAATATTTGTTGATTTATCCGAAAATAAAAAACTTTTTTCGAAAGATGATAAAATAGGCTTTCAAATTATTAGAAATAACCATATAATTTTTTTAATAAAAAAAATTTGGATGAAAACTTTAAATAGTTTTAAAAATGGCTCACTTTACGTTTTTTCTAACTAAACTACTGATAATGAAAAAAAATAAAAATAACATACATATTTCATTAGAAAAAATAATTATAAACGTTACTGTCACCTCAGTTTTGTCGTTTCATGTAAAAAAAAATCTTAAAAAATTCACAAAGTTTCATAATTTTTTTTCTAACTGCGATCAGAAAATTTTGGTTTCAAAAACGTGTACATTTTAATTTTTTTGTGGTTTACTTTTAGATTTTAATATATAGCGTGTTGTCTTTTATTTCCAATTCCGTTTAAATCATACTTCTCACTACGATAGTAAGAGAGACACAACGATTTCTATGAGACATATGTGAGCTGGGACAAATATGGTCTAAAGATTAAACGGGTTAAAGATTTTTTTGTTCGATTTTAAGTTTTAAATTGGTAAATAATGCACTCAAATTTACCTATTGTCGCGATGTTGTTATTGATATTGTACCTATTGTGGCGTCGTGTAATAGGTTTTTTTTTTTTGTTTTTAAAAAATATCATCGAACAACAAAATAACATCTACATTTTTTATTCCAAATAAGCTCAAATGTGTTCGGGTACGGGCTGTTACAGATGTATAAAACGCAAAAATTCAGCCTAACATACCTCAATATATTTTTGCAGCATATTTTCATGTTTATTCTAGTAGGTACCAGCAACTACTCGATAAATTATAATTCCGACTCCAAGTGTGAAAAGAATGGCATTCAAACATACAAATTGCTCTTCAAATGGATTCCATATCAAATTCATTTCGTAGAAACCAAAGCTATCTGATACAATATGTTTATACTTGTAACCGAGTGACGTCTGAAGGAATAATAATGGACCAGGAATTACATATTCGAAGAATTGATTTTTTTCGGGCGAGGCAACTCCAGAAACTTTGTGAGGAGAGGATGGGTCTGCCATGGACGGAGGCCGAACAATCAGCGCAAGTCAGGGTATGGAGGATCTTGTCGATGCAGTGGGTCCTCGACCCGAATAGGACAAGGGGAAGAAGATGATGATGATGATGATGAAGAATTAATTTTTTAAGTAACTAGCGCAAAGTCGTAAAAAATCGTAGGATTTGTGAAGCTGGAAGTATTTACAAAATATTAGACTCGAAATCATTGCTTCAAATTAAAGAAAAACAATTAAATTACAATTGTAGTGTATATGTGAATATGTATTTAGTTTAAATGTCTCTCAACAGATGTCGTTCATATAGGTAGTTAAATGTAGTATTAATGTATCTCAGCAGAAGTCAGTAGAGTTGTACCGTATGAGAGAGACGACTGTCGAATACCTGAACGGTTACGAAAATAGCCGATAATATCCGATTGACAGGTGATCAGTGACCATTTCGTCTGCTGCAGTTTAAAACCCGCTCGCCGAGAAACTTGAATAATAGTTATTTTATCAAACTGTTGCTGTCACAATCGCTCTTACTCCCCCGAATACTGAGCGAAAGGGACAGCTGCATCTTGAGATTTGAGATTTTGTATTACCAAAATTGAGATTTTGTATTACCCATTTTTCTTCTCTAAAACTGGACCGATTTTTAATATTATGTTACTAATTGTATTATAAGAAAACTACTCTATATCTGTTCCTTTTTTTAATACTTTGTCTAGATTGTATAGTGAACGTCTATTTATAGTGTTCAAACCAGACAATTTTAACGATTTTTCGAGGGTCCTTACTCTTTACACCCATAAGAATATTGGTACACTTAAAACTAGAAGGCAATTGACTGATCTAATATGTTTACATAAAATTATTCAACCATCTTGATACTGCATTATGTCTAAGCAATATTGAAGTAAATGTCACCAATTCCCATTGTTTAAGACGCCATAACATTTTTCACATGAATACATTTAAAAATAATATCGCCTACTTTAGCCCTTTGACCCAGATGTGTCGACTATATAACAAGATTGGGTCCAAAAGTGCTGAAATATATATTTTCGTCGATAATTTGTACGGATTCAGAAAAAAAGTTCTGGAGCTGTTAAAAAACATTAACTAATTTGTGTCAATTTTCTCTTTATGCATGATCGCGTGTATTTTTTGTCTCTTGCCACTTATTCTAATGTGTTACTTGAGTGAGCTTGCATATAATTCTGTATTTTTATTTGTGATTTTTTTGTTTTTCTAATTGTATGTAACAGTTTTTTAGATATTTGTAATTGTAGATATTTGTAATTGTATAATAACTGCGTTTTTATAACTGGATTGTTCTCACGTAAGTGCGAAAATCTGTAAAAACCCAGTACAAATACATAAACGAGAAGTTACTTATCAAAAAAACAAAACGTACCGACATGCTAGTGGTCGATATCTATATTATAGTAAAAAATATTTGCACTAGTGCCAAAATCTAGAGAAGAAAGTTGGGAATACGTTCATATAAAACAATTCCAGTTAATGGTCTCTGCCCACTACACCATTCCAAACCATGACCGTAACCGTAGCGGCGCATGCAAAAAAAAAATCTTTGTATCGATCAGTATGAAACGCTGCCCACTAGCCCGTCCCGTCACCGACGAACACCGTCGCATACCATAACCGGACTGACGGCGAATTTATTCTCGATGACAATATTTTGCAGGTGCCGGTCCGTTCTATGCATGGCACGCGACGGTGTTAGAACGGGGCGTATGATCCCCGTTCTAATAGTGATATTATTCTTTTAGTGATTATATTTTCTATATTTCTTAATAATTCATTACATTGGAATGACTAGTGCTTAAATAACGTCCAGTATTCACCCTCGATTTTTCTTTTTTTTAGAACCGTACGCCTATTGAACGGGGATGGTACGGACACTAACCCCGGTGTATACGGGTATCATACGGTCACTAAACTAGTTACGTACGGGTATCATACGGTGTTAGCACGTTCTAGTGGGCATAGTAGGGCGTAGCGTATTTATTTCGTGGCTGATACGTTCGTACGGTCATGGTATGGAACGGTGTAGTGGGCAGAAAACCCCTTGTAAGGGAACCCCTTCGTGATTTTTAACCTTCAGGTTACGTACCTACAGGTTAACTTTCACAAATAATACAACATCAAATTGAAAGAACCAGCGTAGATAAATGAGAGAATCAAAAGGTAGATTATAATTATAGTTTGAAAGCTTTTCGAGCAAATTATCCGACCACTAATAGAGTTGTGCGTAAACGATACTAACCAGTGACCTTAAAACTGTTGATAGAAATAATCCTTTCATTCGACTAACTACAGTATAAAAATACTTTCAGCCATTATTCGCTGAAATTTTCAAAGAGTGTATATACTTTCCAGTCGGAAACATAAACAATTATCGTTTAACGGGATTAGATTGAAGTGAAATGTTACTAAAAACATTTCTTTTAGAAATTGTGTTCAAAGTTATAAAAAAAATTATTTTTAAATGTTGCTGAAATTGATATCCCATTAAAATTGTGTTGTGGGCGACTCTCTGTTGCCAATGTAAGGCAATTTTTAGCCTAGATGCAGGTACATAATTTTAAAGAGCGCACGTGAATGTATTTGTGCAACCCGATAGTGGTTCAAATTGGTTCAAAATATTTTGGAACTGCCGCTCGCAGTCCACTCATACCCTGTAGTATAATCAACAAGACATAGAATTTTTGTATTATTTTATTTTATGAATTCCGTACAAGAGTCCCGTCTGGAGCCAATGAGGTATTCCCAATTGCCATAGAATGAGCCAATGAGTATTCCCAATTGCCATGGAATGGTCTCAATTCAGAAGGAATGGGGAAGAGGAAGGTGGGGAAGTACCTGGCTATTCAGATCTGGTCAGATCACCAAACACGGCTAAAGCCATTTTAAGCAACGTTTCAACTCTGAATTGTGGTCTTACACCAGGCGAAACTGAGTATGGTCCGCTCTGGAACGTGCCGCAAATATACTATATATTATGTTAAATCAATAAATTGTGAAATAAAATAAATCAATCAAATTTACCTACTTGCGCACGCCGGGATTCTAACCGCGCCCTTCAGATTCTAACCCCTCGACCACGAAGACCGTCGTGGATCTATTGCGGATAGATTTTAGAATAAAGGTTCGCCCCTCCAAGTTGGTTACCAAGGTATAAGAAATCTTGCGATTTCAAGAATCAGAGAGATTTCGCCAGTTGTTTTAGATTAGATACACACTATATGATATAAGATGTTAAAAAAATCACAGCTACATAGATAAAATATACAAAAGGAGCGGTGCGAGAAGGAGAGGCATGGAGAATCTGCCACAATAATGAGCTCTATGATATCTGTCAAGCTCCCAGACTCTCAACCCATTTAAGGCTCCAAAGACTAAGATAGGCCAGACATGTTCACCGAATGCCAAGCACGTGAGTACCGAAGAAGGTTCTAACAGGACACCTGGGAGGTAAACAAAAGACGTAGGCTGAGATGGGAGGATGATGTCAGGAAGGATGCAAGAGGACTACTCCATGTTGCAAATTGGAAGAAGACGGCCAAGGACAGAGGGCAGTGGAGGCTCACGTTGAAGGAGTCCAAGGCTACAGCGCCATTGAAGACGAAGAAGAAAATATACAACAAAAAACAGTAACGCCCATAAAACATTTCTTTCGTCAATGAGTGCGGCGCACAGTGGGCTGAAAATCGCCTTTCATAGACATAGAGACTTGAATGCTCAAGGCTCTTTTTTGGCTGTAAATGGATTCTGCTGATCATTACTATGATATAAAATTTCGTATGAAGCAATTGCGTGTACAAATGAAGGAGTTATCATTTTTTAAAGAAAAAATTGTATGGCACTAACATTAAAAATGAGGCTATCTCTGGAATCATAAGGTTGGCCATTACATCCTTACACACAGATATACTACTATTTATTTGTATTTTTTGACATACTTCGTATTGTGGCGCAACTTGCGCTTTTTTTTAAGTCCTCAATGTTGAAAAAAAAACTTTTTTTATGTTGATGATTCATTTTAATGCAAAATTTTGGTTTATGGTGTCAATAAAATATTGTAAACTAGACAAAGCTACTCATATGTAAAGCATTTAAGCATTAAAATGAATCATCAACATAAAAAAGTTTTTTTTTCAACTTTGAGGATTTAAAAAAAAAGCGCAAGCTGCGCCACAATACGAAGTATGTCAAAAAAATAAAAATAAATAGTAGTATATCTGTGTGTAAGGATGTAATGGCCAACCCTATGATTCCAGAGATAGACTCATTTTTAATGTCAGTGCCATACAAATTTTTCTTAAAAAAATGATAACTCCTTCATTTGTACACGCAATTGCTTCATACGAAATTTTATAGCACAGTAATGATCAGCAGAATCTCTTTCTAGCCAAAAAAAGAGCCTTGAAAATTCAAGTCTCTATGTCTATGAACGGCGATTTTCAGCCCACTGTGCGGCGGTGAACTGGGGGCCTAGTCTATATCTCTCACAGCGCCCGTAACGCGGGTTTAGCTACGTCACGAATCCGTATTAACCCTCCTCTGACCGTGCTAAAAACTTTTTCGCGCTCCGATGCTGTACACTCAGTAAATATTAGTGTAATGTATTTATTTAATCCAATACATAAATGTATTGTGGAGGAATACCTAAAATGTTAACTCTATGTTTAGTATATTTACAAAGATATTTCAGTAAATACAATCCGTGACCGCGTAGTTGACAGCACCGTCAAGAAAGGTTAAACGGCAAACGTGCTTGTTTGTGAAACCGAAAGATCGAGACTAGGCCCCCTGGTAGATGATAACTTGCAGTTGACAGTAGTTGACAGTTGGCACCAAGTCTAGGGTGTCACGTGTCACGGTGATTGGTGTGACGAATCAACAACTTGCTGTCACTCAGATTTTTGTGCTCGCTTTTTACTTGACGACAAAAAATCATGAACAATTTGATTTGACGTTTTTAATTTAGGCAGTAATTTATTAAATTTCTCGCTTGATAGCAATAATATTAAACTAAATTAAACAAATAACTTTGTATCAACCACTATTATATGGTGACTATTACCATCATGGGGCCTATGTCATCTTAGAAGATGCTTCGTGGAGGGTCTTTTTGAGGAGAGGAAGGAGTGAACATGGGTCTTAAAGAGACAGACACAGAGGCCGACAAATCGTTCCACAGCCGAGCTGTTGAACTCAATAACGAGTCGTAAAAACGACCAGTTCTCATGTGACAAATGTCAACCGTGTACATATTATTATTATAATTTGATTTAGGTAATTGTGATTATATAATAGTGGTTGATACAAAGTTGGTTGTTTAATTTAATTCAAAATGACGCCACAAAGTGATTTTGCGAAGTTTGAAGAAATAATATTAAACGACTTAAAAAAAGCACGTGTCATCAAATTATCATCATCGACACCGTCCACACTGCTTACCGACTAAAAGAAACACCTATAATATTTAAAATTAGATATATTAAAAGAACGTCTTGATAAAACTAACATCAAATTTAAAAAAACACCATGTAGAATCTTAACTCATGGCCATAATCAAAATTGACATCAGTCAACGTCTATTGAAACCCCGATACTTCCCATTTTCCTTCCAAAGAACCAACGACAATATTTTTATTTTTTTTAATTAACGATATATATATATTAATGATATATATATATATATCAATATATCAAAAATCCTCACGATTCTTGTCCAAGGGAAACGGACATATGAATCCATCCCTCTCATTGTGGTGTGAGGCGATGGGTCGAGAGGCCAAATGCTTAAATGGGGAGCATCAGCCGCCAAGACCTATATAAAAAACACACCCCCATAAACCCGGGCACCCCCTGCTAAGTCACCTGACATAGCGAACAACATGGGGTGATCTAGGTAGAGGTGTTGGTTATCCAATAAATGTTTCGTGGAGCGGCGGTACCCATACCCGCCTCCCAAATATCCACTGTAGTAGTAAAATTTCGGACATATTTAGCGATAGCCCCCAAAAAATTCTCGAATCTCTTGTTTTCACTTAACTTTCTTACCCAAAACTATATTTTCTCTTTTTTTGTTATTGTTGATGTTGTTTTTTACAAGCTTTCTGATTTATTTTTACATTTTTTATATGAATACCGCTTAAGAGTCCCAACTGCTTCCGTCTGGAGCCAGTGAGACTGTGGCATCCCCAATTGAGGTATTTTGTGAGGCTAAAAGGAGTGGGGGGAGGAAGGAGTTGGGGAAGAGAAAGGAGGGGAAGAACTGAAGAAGAACCTGGCCAATCAGATCTGGTCACCAAACACATTTCAAGCAACGCTTTAATTCTGAATGGTGGTCTTACACCAAGGTGATTCTGAGGGTATCTTCCACTCTGGAACGTGCCGCAAATATACTATATATTATTTTTAATTTATGAATTATGAAATAACACAAATTAATCAAACACGGGTTCGAACCCGTGACCTTCGGATTGGGAGTCGAGAATCTTAACCTTACGCTGACATATTGATGTACACCGTTATTGAGAGGTTGGTATTTATTATTTGTTATTTTTTATTTAACCCCCTGTCAGTTGTGTAAATTATAAATGAAATCAAATTATATGCATTTGAAAAGTGTAATCATGATTTTTTTTATTTCTGGATCAAAAGCTCTCACCGATCTATCACGAAGGTCGATAAGCTTTATGAACTACCTTCAGCTATGTTAGTAAGTTCAAGCCTCAGAGTATGGATAATATCCATACTCTTAGGTTCAAGCAATAAGATTGAAGGTCCGTCATTCGCCACTTCTTGTCAACGATAAATCTAAAAATGCACAAATTGATTTAAGAATTGGACTGTTTCAATTTAAAACTGCCCACTCGAATCATTTTAGCAAGGTTTTTTTTTCAGATTCCAAGAATTCATACGAGCCACTGTAGATATAAACAGATAGAATAGTGTTGTCGACGTTGTGTTGTGTGACCAAAACAAGTCTAATTTTTGCTTTAAATTTCACTTTACTAAACGATTTTTTTTCGAAATCCTTCCTTGAACAGATAATGAAATTCGTTGGCCTTGGAGTCGAAGTGTCTTACGTTAATAATAATTGGCGACATTAGTTTTCTTACCAATCGGTAGATAATAGTAATAAATGTTTTATTCTCTTTCTATTTTATAACAAGAAATGATAGTGATATCCTCGATATGATCTTTCGTGCTGAGGATTTAGTTTACCAAGATATTAATTAAATTTTATTTGTTGGAAAAATATCATATGCTTGAAAGAATTAAAACCAAATAAATAAACTTACTTCCACATGTCATCACTAGTCACTCAACCGAGTAACCGCCCAACCGCTCACCCTGACCATAACTGTCCACTGTGATTTATTTAAATGTTTTATGTTGAAAAAAAAATATCAAAAATGTCACCGGAGATCAAAATTTCATTTACATTTTTGACTACAAATAATGTCATAATAGTCCAGGGATAAGGCTTTGGATTCCCATTTTGAAAGTCGCGGGTTAGATTAGTTAATTTGTGTTATTTCACAATTAATTAATTAAAAATAATAAACACTATATTTGCGGCACTTCCATAGTGGAAGATACTCTCAGTATTGCCCTGGTGTAAGACCACCATTCAGAATTGAAACGTTGCTTGAAATGGCTTTAGCTGTGTTTAGTGACTAGATCTGAATACCCAGGTACTTCCCCGCCTTCCTCTTCCCCATCTCCTTCCCTTCCCCACCTTTCTTCAGCCTCACAACATACCCCAATAGGGATGCCATAGTCTCACTGGCTCCAGACGGGAGCGGTTGGAACTCTTGTGAAATATTCACTAAAAAAAAAATTTTTTAAAAATGTCTGGAATTATTGCTCAAAGAAAGTCAAGTGCGTCCTGTAACTGTAACACCCTGTTAATGTAATATTATTACATTAGTGTAGTGGTGTGGTTTTTGTATTTGCTTTTAATATATTTTATATTTCAGATCTCAGTTTTGTGTCCTGCTTTTTTTTATTTGAGTTTTAAATGTTTTTTATATAGTTTATAGCAGGGCTTCCCAAACTTTTTTCAACTGTGACGCCCTTGGGAAGTTGCCATATTTTTGTGACGCCCCTCCCCCCCCCCCCACCAGTTACTAAAAATCTGAGCCTCCCGCCGCTCATTTGTACCAAGCGTGGTATTTTGAAGCCCCCCCCCCTGAACGGGTCACTTAGTATGGGTACGTTACCTAATAACAATTTGTCAGAAAAACTCCAAATAGTATGTAAATTTTTTATTAGAAAATAAAGTACAGAACATAACAACAAAAATGGAAGCAAACAAAAAAGATAAAAAAGCAATTTTTTTCTTTGGTGTTAATAAGAAGGATGTGCTTGCTTTTCTGAGCATAGTCTCTCAAAACGAGGTTGAAGTTTCGAAATCGCCACTCTCGTCTCTGCCTCTAAATTTATTTTTGATCTGTACTTATTCTTAATTACTGCAACTGCAGAGAAACCTGTCTCACACAAGTATGATGTCACAAACGGTAATAAAACCCTTAACGCTGCAGTGCTGATGGAACGATATTCTTGATAAACTGAGCTCCAAAATTCAAGTAGCTTATCCTTATTATATTGCAGCTTAAGGCTGGAGTCACAGGACAATTCTATTAACTGTTCTTCTTCTGCTGTCGAAAGTGTTGATGGTGAGGTCGACTGGAAAGTGTTTCTAACCCAGTCATATTGCTCCAGATTTTCGGGAACATATTTTTCAAAATGTTCGCTCAAAGATGACAAGTGCTGTGTAAATATTATTTTTAAAGAAGGATCGAGAATTTCTGTCGATTTTTCTTGTAGAATGCCTTGTAAAGCAGATAAACATTCGGAACTTACTTGATCTTCTTCTAATTTTCTTTTCCATAAGAGCAACTTCTTCTGAAACCCAGTGATTTTATCTGCCAGTTGTAATATGTGAGTATTATTTCCCTGCAAGGACTTATTGAGATCATTTAACTTTTTAAATATGTCGCAGAGATATGACAATTTTATTAAAAATTCTGTTTTAATAAAGTTTTGCGCATCACTGTGTGATTCTGTATGTAGGTAAGTGTAAAACTCATTTCGTAATTCGTAAACACGTGCGAGTACATTGCCTCTGGATAACCAACGTGAGTTGCAATAATAAATTAAAGAGGTGTGTTTAGCACCCAATTCTTCACAAAGCTTCTGGAAAAATCTTGCTTTTACGGGTCTTGTTTTCACATAGTCTACTTTAATAATTATATCCATCACAACATTTAATTCAGATGTAATGTTTTTTGCAGCTAAGGCCTCTCTATATATGATACAATGGGTCCAATTAACATTTGGAGCCTTGGTTTTGATAAGAGCTTGTAGTCCTCCATATTGTCCAGACATCGCTCGAGCACCATCCGTACACACACCCACACAGTTTTCCCAGTTAATATTATTTTCGATCATATATGAAACGAAGATCTTAAATAGACCGATAGGTTTACAGCGCAGTTCACTGTGAGACTTTTCTGCGCGGCGGCCTGAAGTGGCGCGGGACTCAGTCGCTCCGAAGTATGCGTGTGGAAGACGCTATAAAGATTGCCTCACGACGCCCCTGCGATGATCCCGCGGCGCCCCGGGGCGTCGCGACTCACAGTTAGGGAAGCCCTGGTTTATAGGATTTATAATTTTTTTTTTTCAAATTCTGTATTTGTACTTTTTGCTATTTGGATATGTTTTTGACAAGATCTAGTGTTTCTAATGTGTGTTTGTTATTATTTCTTGTCTTTTTTAAATACAAAAGACAAGAAATAAAAACAAAATATATAAAGGAATATTGTTTTAGAATAGAGTTGTTATTGATGTTAAGATTGCTGAAGACTTCATCATTGCTATTTCTTACAGATTGCGGGTACTTTAAGTAGAATACAGTTCTAGGAAGTAGATAATCAGTGGTGATGGCGGTAGTATTAATTAAGTATGCAATATGAGAATTGACATTTGTTTAAGGATTGTGACTACTGCCAGTTGCCACCAATTATTATTGGCTTCATGGTCTTCACAAACAAAAGGCAGACAACAGAAAAATGTTCAATTTAAAAATAAGTACATATCATAATAAATTAAAGTCTTATTATTTTTGTCTTTATCATAAAAAAATCGCAAAAACAACACTATAGCGATATAATTTTATACGGAGGCTGAAAAAGTTTAAAACTTAAAAATCTAGAAAGTTATGGTTATTTCCAAAATTAGTTGACCTTTTCTTCAATCTTTGCAAACTTCTAGAAATTTTAATATTAGAGTTAAGGAACATATAAGGTGCTTGAATAATAATAATTATTCAGAATTTGCCAACCACATTTTTTACATTTGTATTTGAAAATGCAAAAATCAGTCATTTTAAATACATGTAGAATTACGAAAGATTTTTTAAATATTTATATTGAGGGATCAGTAGGATTTATCGGTCAAATTAGGAATTCCACAGAGCCGAACCCTCTGATATGAAAATATCTGGAGACGGTGAATTATATTCCCATTTAATAGTTTGGTAGATTAACGTGTTGTTCTTGTATTGTTTTGTATTAATTATACTTACATAATACACTTGCATAACGTGGATTTACTAGATGATCATTTATATGGAAAAGTGTATGAAAGGGTTTAGTTTTTCCTATGGGAAAAACTAAACCCGTTCCTGCAAATCTGGTGAATAAAAAAAAAAAAATAATAATGGTTTATTCCAGAATGTATGCAGGGGTAGTGCAATGCAATACATTCCATATTAAAAAATAACAAAAGAAAATACACAAATAATAAGATTAGGTAAAAAGTAAATAACAATACATAAATAAAAAAATTAGGAACAAATCATTCTTTTGACATAAATAAAGGGTTAAAATTTGAAATTTTAGAAATTAGAATAAGTGTTAATAGTAAATTAAAAATTGTTAATAATCAAATATTTTTTTTAAATAGCCATCTCTTAAATTTATTTTCATATTAATACTTTTATATTTATAATAATTTATTTTTGTTGTTTAAACAACCTGATTACCATAGATCCCATAACCGCGTGACGTTTCCGCAACAGATGGAACCTTCTTATTCCAAAGGGTCGATATTCTAAACTATTTTTTATAATTGTTTTTATAATATTTTTAAGTAATTAATCAATCTCTCTCTCTGTAATATTTTGGTCTATTGTTTGAAATTAGAAAAAGTGTTAATAGTAAATTAAAAATTATAATCAAATATTTTTTTTAAATAGCCATCTCTTAAATTTATTTTCATATTAATACTTTTATATTTATAATAAATTATTTTTGTTGTTTAAACAACCTGATTACCATAGATCCCATAACCGCGTGACGTTTCCGCAACAGATGGAACCTTGTTATTCCAAAGGGTCGATATTCTAAACTAATTTTTATATTTCTTTTTATAATTGTTTTTATAATATTTTTAAGTAATTAATCACCTCTCTCTGTAATATTTTGGTGTATTGTTCTTTATATCTATACTTGTTTGTTTCTTTTGTTATTTTTATTCATGTTATTATCCCGACGAAGAAACCATCGGTTTTGAAACATGTAGATATTATAACATTGATTACAGTGGTTTACATAAAAGTAATTTGTTTCATTTAAATAAAATTAGTTGACTTTAAAGTTTTAAAAAATGTAAATTTCTCGAAGAGGGTAGGCAGAGAGGATGAGGGGTGAGCAGAGAGCATAGAGTAGAGAGGAGAATAAGCTATTAAATTTGACCTGTAGTCTCAAACATCACGGCAAATGGGCTCAGCAAATCTAGAAAATTAATTTTTGAAAGTATAGTTTAAAAATAAATTGGACTATATTAAATTAATAAAATTAATGTGGTTTTGTATTACGTCCACAACATATTTCAAGTGTTCTTTATTCTGTGTTCAGCTGTAATACCTAATTTAGGTGGCAGGTATGGGTAACGCCGCACCGGGAACTATAAGTTTAGTTCTCCGCTATAGGTCACCAAGGGGTTCCTCCGTTTGGCAATTTAGCCCGGGTTCATCGGGTCAAGCGTGTTCAGATTTTTGCGGCAGATACGCCTGCTCACTAGCTGTGTGGCGGGCTGGATCGAGAGAGGTCCACTTCAGTTGCTCTCTCTCGACCCATCGCCTTGCACCGCAGCTGAAGGGATGGATTCATACGTCCGTCACTGATAAACACAGATTCCTACCCTTTTCCTTCCATAACATCCCTACCTCTCCACAGCATCCCCAAAGATAACATAGAAAGATGATACAGGACGCACTGAAAGAAATTATTTTCCTCAGGGCCTCCTGTAAAGTAGTTAATGTTTTTAAATTTTTTATAATATTTTCTACTCAACAAATGCAAAATAATTATGTATACAAAGGGATAACTTACTTCAATAGCCTTCCCGAAGAAGTAAAAAAAATAAGAGATTTAGCATTATTCCAGAAAAAGATCAAACTATTCTTAAAAAACTGTATGCAATAAAACCATGTAACCTTAATCCTGTAAATCAAAACATCAAATATTGTATAATGTCTTCCTTAATCTAGTCCTTAAGATATTATATTAATTATGGACTTAAAGTTGTATATTCTTACATAACTCCTACACCAAGCTCAAGAGCCAGTTCTCTTAATTGGTGTAGAAACCAAAAAAATGATGTTTTCACCTTTTTGTTATACCTTTTTATTATATTTTTGTTTTTATTTAGTTATTCTATTGTTAAACAATGATTAAAATTTGTAAAATTGTTGTGTGTAAGAGGTGAAATAAATTGAAATAAATAAATAAAAAAAATAAATACCACGATAAAAGCCAAACGCCGATCGTTACCTGGAAAAAATGTACGTAGATATATTTCAAAATCTTATCTATTAGTTCGTATATTATTACATACTGGGATTTCCGCACACCTTGTAAAAAACATCTCCTTTACAGCATCAAACAAATGTAAATAATGAATATCTTACCATGGAAAAAGTTTGTTATTGAGATACGCGTATGTTATTATTTCCGTTTCATTTCTCTTATCAGTTTTAGTTTCCCGAAAAGCCTGTCTTGTTTACAGTGGACATTCCGAACTTTGTTTATTGTATTCAGGATATTACAAGTATTATCTAGTGCTAATATTTATAATTCCTGACATACCACAATGATACATGTTACGTCCTACAACTTACAACACTGAAGAGATACGGATAGAAATGTATTGCGAGCGTGCAAAGTAAGCTCAACTATTCATCCAGACCTTAGATAAAATAGAATGCTGTGAATCGTTGGATATTAGGCGCCAGACAAATAATTTAAATTGATTAAAAATAATTAACACATCGATTTAAACACTTTTTATTGTTTATATCAGGCCTGGCCAACCCAAATTGCACCACGGGCCGCATTGACGACCTAAAATTTTGGAGTGGTTGAGTGGGCATCGCGTTTGGGTCTCACCCAGGCGTTCCGTGTTCGATTCCTCGGCTGGATAAGTCCTCCATCACAACCACAAGCAACATCTTCCGCTTAGTGTAATGAATGGTAGTGGGAGATTTTCAAATGTTGTTGGGTTATTCGTAACCCGGGAATGTTTGTCTTTAAAAAAAAAAAACCGACATATAAAAAAAAAATCATACATGACCGCGGGCCGCAGGTTGGTAGGGGCTGGTTTAGATCTTTAGATGTAAACGACATGTTTCGTTAGGGTTTCACCTCATCAGGGTTTACGAAGAAGCCCCAAGCTAAAAAATTGTGTATTCTGTACCATATATCGCCACGAATAGAGGAAATAGGCATAAAAATCGCTTGGCAAATGGAGTCGAGAGTATTTTGTAAATAATTTAAAGAAACTGTCACAGATAGTTTTAGTAAAAAAAAAATATTTTTAAAAAGTTATTTTTTATATATTCCTTCTTACATTTCTAATGAAAAAAACATATTTTAGAAGTTCAAGCATTTATATTTTTTATAAAGTAACAAATAAAATAAAAATTAATTCTGCTCAATGAAAATGATAGGAAGAACTTCAATTTATCCAAAGCACATTTTTGTATTTATTATGTAAATAATTGGTAATAATAATCAATTTTAGCTTTAACATGTCTTAAGTAAACCACGATGAGGTGAGCATTGCTCCCGAAACTTGTCAGTTGTACCTAAACCATAAAAAGTTGTTAAAACGAAGTGTTTATTATTTTTTAAATGATGCCACAAAATAATTTTGCTGTATTTAAAGAAGTGAAAATGATTATTTATTCAAGAAATAATTTTAGATATTTGAAAATGTTTTATCAATTTCTCCCGAAGTAAGATAAAATATACCTTACTTTGGGCAAACAGATATGCCTACAACCCACTCTACAGTGTTGTAGGCACGTCATGTTGTGCACAAAAAAAAATCTTGCTAAGTGAATTTCAAAGAAAAAAATGTTTCATTGAAGAAGAAGATAACAATAATAATCAAAAAAAATTTAAATATGAAAGTAAACAAGACACAGAAAAATAATAAAAGATAACGGTCGCAACTGGGACTCGAACCCGTCTTACCGGGACATACACCTCTACCAATTGGGCTACTGCGATCTTATATGAGACTGTCGTAATTGTCAACTTCATATTTCAAATTTCAGAATTAACAATATTATCTTCGACTAATGTTATTTTCCATATTATTGGCAGCTACCTTTTTATTATTGGAAACAAGTATTCAAATAATGTATTTGTTACCTAGATAGTGTCTCGGATAAATATATCCGATTTTATTTTTATGGAACACCTGTTGACTTTTTATAAAAGTCTAAATGAATATGGGAATAACCTTCAAAAGTTAAAAAGAGAGTTTTTCTAATAAAAATATGAAAAAAAAATGTTTATTTAACACAATTAACGAATATAAATTACAGTACCAAAAGATCACAAAGGCTCGGAGAAAAATCTGTAAAAGTAGATTTATGATACGGGTTCAAGATACAGCCTTCGCTGAGAAATTAGAACCTTAATCAAAACCAGCAATGAGTTACACCTCATTCTACGTTCAATGCATACTAATTTGGTAGTATATCTATTGAGTATTGGACCAAGGAATGTATCTTCCACCTTATGTCAATATTGGTTTTGCATTTATGTAAATGTCCTGGAGCGGGTCTCTTTGAGACCCGGATATAATATACTAGTCTATAATCAATGAGCCTCTTTCTCGCATTTTAAATCTATTTTTTTAATTTTTTATATATATTGGGTTTTACTACAGGTGTTCTCATTTACGTGAGAACAATCCAGTTATAAAAACTTAGTAAATATTCAAATAGGTACACAATTAAAAAAAACCTACTATTTCAAAGGATATCTATAAAAAATACAAAATTATATAAAAACTCACCCAAATGACAAATAATTAGTGTCCGACCGAACTTTCGGTTTCGGTTTCGGTTTCGGCCTAGTTTCGGCAAAAAAATGGGTTTCGGTTTAGTTTCGGTTTCGGCTGCCATCCAGCCGAAACTACGGCCGAAACCGAAACTGAATTCGGGAGGTTTCGTGCTGCGATCGGATATTTTCGGTGCATTTGCGAGCGACGAAGTGTCATTTTGCTGCGTTAGCACTCATAGTCGTGTCAGGACTTGTTGATTTTCATACGTCAAAGGACATCCTGCTCTGATTACTTCAACATTATTGAATCCCAGATTAAAAATTACACATTTGAATTCTGATGAAGTTGATAATTGTGCGCGGGCGTCGTTAGTGCAACAATGAGCAAAAGCTGTAATTCTGGAGACCCACAGCTATCTTATCTTGATCATCTAGAATCGCGTTTTCTGAAAGAGGAGAAGGGCTATGGGATGCCCATGACTTTTAATGGAAGCAACTTCTGGTGTGGATAATGGTGATCGCACACAAGTTGAGCAAATTATTCAAGCCTACTTAACAGAGCCAAGGTTACAAGAAACGCAGATATTTATTCTTACTGGAATTCTAGTCCATTTCTGTCTTTGACAAAGGTTGCAGTGAAATTCTTGTCGGCTCCACCGACGGATGTTTCCAGTTAACAACTATTTAGTGCTGCTGGTCAAATTTATTAAAACCGGAGAAAAGATTTCTGTGGCAAAAAAGTTGATAAAATTATTGTTTCTCACTTATAATATGAGATTGTTTAATTATGAATACTGATAATAATTAATTCATTAAAATTATTAATGATTGCAGCACATTGGAGCTCTTCACAGTTTTTTTAGTTTGAGTTCAATTCTGAATGGTGATCTTACACCAGGGCGATACTGAGAGTATCTTCCACTCGGAACGTGCCGCAAATATACTATATCATTTTTTTATATTAGATTTTATTTTTAATCAATTAATTGTGAAACAACACAAATTAATCAAATGAAATTTATTTGCGCACGTCGGGTACGAACCCCCGACCTTCGGATTGTAAGTCTTTCTTACCTCTAGACAACGCCGGCCGTATTATTAATAGTACAGCTATTTGGTTCGAAAATAAGAGGTTACCTGGAAAGTTTTCCGGGAGTTTTGAAAATTGGTAATTTTTGGCTGTTTTCGAATTTCAAATTTGCCAACTCGTATCTTTGCCGGTCGGATAGTAAAATATTTTGGAGAAATATACGAAAAAAACGTAGTAAAAACGTACAAAATTATTGATTTTACCAAAAAAAATTGTTTGTACGTTAATTGTAGGGAATTTTCTCTAGTTTAATTTTGTACATACATATTTTTATCGTAAAATGAGTCGGAAAGGAGATATTGTCAAAAAAATTCTATTAGGTGCCATTTTTCCAATATGACGGAGCGAGCGGCAAAGATACGATGTGGCAATGTTGAAATTCGAAAAGAGCACATCGAAATCTATAAAATTACCGATTTTCAAAAACTCCCGGAAAACTTTCAAAACTACCAAATAAATGGGCTATAAGTATTATTTGTATAAAAAATATTTAGTTGTTGAACTCAGTAGATAGGTAATTTTTATTTTTATTTTATTGAATTTCATTAAAAAGAGTTCCTTACAAAATGACCAAAGTTTAGAAGAAATTATTTTGTTCTTAAGATGTAAGATATTATAAAGTATTTTTTGTTTAGTGTACCTAAACAAATTAGAAAAAAAAAAAATTTTTGTACCTATTTTTTTATGTTATTCGTAAATAACGTTTAAAAAGAAATAACAGACCTACCATTTCTTATTTTAATATTATTTACCAAAGAGTTCATTTGAAATAAATATACCTAGAATAAGTAGTTATATGTATTTCAAATCAGTAGGTATACCTAGAATAAGTAGGTATATTTATTTCAAATCATTATTTCAAAAAGCACAAATAATTTATTTGAAATACCAAGAGACAATTTATGTTATGTTTATTATTAGTTCAAATATCCGAGACGGGATGTTTAATATAAGGCTTTAAAATAAAGGCTGACTGATTAAGATTGATTATTTTTTTCCCATGATAACATGACCTTATATGGAAGTTTCGGTTTCGGTTTCGGTTTCGGCCGAAACTGAGATCAAAACCGAAATTCGGTTTCGGTTTCGGTTTCGGCAGTAAAAAGTAGTTTCGGTCGGACACTACAAATAATACAAAGAGAAAAACATGAGTGATACATAATATATTATATTTAAGTTAACATATTTTTGAGCAATAGCAAAACATTCGTTCTGAATCCGTATAAATTATCAACGAAAATGTCTACTTCAGCACACATTACCTTACAATATAATCAACATAGTCGGGGGGCTAAAAGGCGATGTTATTTTTAAATGTAATCCAGGAGATCATTCGTCAAATTCATTAATTCATCAAATCATTCGTCCGTCACTCCTGGACACACTGACCCCAGATTCCTACTCACCCCTCATACCTTTTTCCTTCCCAGAACATCCCATTCTTCCTTTCCTAAAAAGAGCCCCTCCACACAGCATCCCCAAAGATGACATCCCTGATGGTAATTACTTTCTTCAGGGCCTCTTGTATGGAGCTATTGTAAAAAAAGGAGATACATGCTGAAATATGATTGTGATTTATTATATGTAAACATAAATATTGTCTAGATCAGTCAATTGCCTTAAAATTAGCTTAGAAATATCATCTGATCTAATTTTTTTTTACTTCATTTTTGTCGATGTCATACTTTAATTATATTATTAAAATTAACATTATTTATTTAGCTACATCTTTGTTTGTGCTAATAATTTTATAAACATTTACACTGTTTACATTATCCTAAATCTCCTTTCCTTCTTCAAAAATTTTTTTTTTCCTAAAAATGACGTAAAATAATCAAGTTAAAATGGTCGAGTGGTTAGAGGCTTTGTCCCGGTAAGATAGATATCCTGGGTTCGATTCCCAGTTGCGACCGTTACATTCTTATTGACTGTGTTTTTTGTCATTTCTATTTCATGTTTCGTATAGATTTTCTTCAATGATTAAATATTATATTTTAAATAAAACAAACACTTAGTATTTAACCACGTATATTTATTATTTGATATATCGACCGGTTTCGCTCCGACCGAGCTTCATCAGGATATAATAATAACTAAATACTAAGACAGAGTTGTTGGTTATATATAGGTTGAGTGGGAGAGGGAGAAAGAATATTACAAAAGAAACATAATTAGAAAGAGACAAATTTTTAGAAAGAGATAAAAAGGATTATCAATAAGTGGAAGGGAGACAACAATATATGTGTATCACATTTACATTTATAAACAACAGTTACTGGTAATCATAGACATATTGGAAATTGGATCTATTATACAAGATAAAATTATACAATAATTAAATACAATAATATTACATATTACTAGTCAAACATCTCAGAACAACAATGTAACATATATAATATCATGGGTTGGAAAAAATGGCAGGAAACAAGTTGAAGATAGGGCTATAAGGTGTATTTTTTTGATTTGATAAATTGGTTTGGTTATTAAGTAAGTATTCGGACTTATTTGAATTTAACGATTTTCTTATTTCTAACGCTTCTAAGTTATCTAATCTAATGCCTATACTGTTTTTATGTAACATGCACGTGTCTGAAATTTTATTAAAAGAATGATCTTTTGAGATTAAATGGTTGGCACATTCCGAGAAACCCTTACCATTTAAACATCGTAAGTGTTCTTTTACCCTAATGTTGACGTTACGTGCTGTTTTTCCTATATAGAAGGCAGGACAATCATTGCAGTTTAGTTTATAAATGCCCGAGTGGCTTAAATTGTCATCTTTATCTTTGGTATTAATTAAAAATTTTCCTAGGTTATTGTTTGTGTAAAAAGCCGGTTTAATATCTAAAGGAAGGTTCCTTACACTTAGATTGGAAAAATTATTTATAAATAGGATCCTACGCCAATGGTAATTTTGAATATCATTATTATTTGGCGGGGTTAATTTATATAGGAATTTATTTGTGGATATATGTTTTAGTTTTTTATTGAGGATTTTATCAATTAAGTCCGGATCATAACCATTATTTGCCGCAATCTGTTTAATAAGAGATAATTCAATTGTGAAGTTAATGTTAGACAATGGTACGGAAATTAATCTGTGTATCATTGAATGAAAAGCCGAGTGTTTATGAGAGTTAGGATGATTAGATGTATTGTGGATAGTTATGTCTGTGTAAGTTGGTTTGCGGTATATATTGAAATTAATTCTATTATTTACTAAAGAGAGTGTCAAGTCAAGAAAATTTAAGGAAGCATTAATACCTATTTCTAAGGTGAATTGTATTTGGGTGTGGAATGAATTTATAAGTTGGAGGAAGGCATTTAATTGACGATCCGTACCTGACCAAATACAAATTATGTCATCGACGTACCTTTTCCATACCAGCACGTGTATTGTTGTCTCCCTTCCACTTATTGATAATCCTTTTTATCTCTTTCTAAAAATTTGTCTCTTTCTAATTATGTTTCTTTTGTAATATTCTTTCTCCCTCTCCCACTCAACCTATATATAACCAACAACTCTGTCTTAGTATTTAGTTATTATTATATCCTGATGAAGCTCGGTCGGAGGGAAACCGGTCGATATATCAAATAATAAATATACGTGGTTAAATACTAAGTGTTTGTTTTATTTAAAATATAATGCCTAACCACAAAGTGATTGCTTCTTACGAAAAAAAAAAAATATTATATTACTGGGTTTAACCAAAGTAATTCCAATCAAATACAAAATACACATAATTATTTGTTTTATTTCTACGATCGTGAACCCTGAGTTAGTTGGTTAAATCCATATATTATTTACTCACCGGGATTTGAACTCGCGACCTCTATACAGTATGCCCGAAGCCGCATAGCGCTGAGTCGGACGTGGTTCGAATCCCTCTTATATATATAATATTTGTAAAATAGACAGGAAAATTATGATTTATCTTTCAAATGCTGTAAATTACCATAAAATACTCTTGCAGACCACCGTTTACCCCATTACATAATTTTAAAATTACCATGCGGCAATTTGAAATCCATATAAGGTCGTCATGTCGACTTCTGCACACTTCTGCGAGCCCGGTACGTTTGATGTTTGATCAAATTAATATTTTAATGCTGCAATTTATGACGCGAAAAGCAAACGGAACGGGTGGATTAAAAAACGCGTTAAAAAAAATGCATTAACTAGGTATACATCAACTTATAAAATAAGCAATTTTACGCAAATTGCTACTAGCGTATTTATTCATCATCATCTTCGCTATGAAGAAACCAGAAGGGTGATTCGACAGTGTAATCGAATGTTTAATATCGAAAAATTTAATATAGATTTATTTCATTCAAATTACCTACATTCAAGTAAGCATTAAAAATGCTCAAAACGCACGATGATAAATTATTAACTATCGTGTACTTTTTGTAAGTAGTTTTTGATCATAAGTATTTACGATTTTTCAATAATGTCTAAACAAAATAAGTGTGTAAAAAAATCTGAAATATTATATTTTGTAAGACCTTAAATAAATAGAAAAACTGAGGTATTTTTGACACAAAACACGTTCTCGGATTTATTTTTTAATGATTTTAGATAGTTTGGATTTATTTTGTTGTGCGATTATTTAAAATTTGTGTTGTTTAATAGAATCTATCGTTTGAAAATTGAACAAATCTGCCAACGACCTACGGTATTACCTTAGTATATTAAAAAATAAACTTAGTTTTTCAAAATTTGAAAACTGCGTGTACCGGATAAAATAACAATCTTTCAAAATCAATTTATGTTTTTTTGTAAAAAAGAGTCAGTACGTCTAGAATTTGATTTAAAAAGGACTAATTTCCGGTATTCTCTGGTAAAACACTCATTAATATTTAAAATAAATTGGTATTTAAAATAAATATAAATATTAAGTATTTAAAATCGATTTGATATTGATTTATCGATTTAGCTCACGCTTCTGCGAATCGAATGTGTTTGGTTACTCGATATTAAGTACAATTACAACACTAAGTGTGGATCATAAAGAAAAGTAAAAAATAATTTAACTGGTTTATTAGCAAAGGGATTCATCCGGCATTAGCAGAAAATAATAATTATTATTTCATAAGATAAAACGCATTCCTCGGGTACATTTTTATTACTCGCATTCCTCGCTTTATTTTCAAAGATATTACATTTATTAACTGAGGTACTCACTGGGTTTTTACTGATTTTATATGTACCTACACGTGTGTTAGTACAATCCAATTATAAATGTATATACAAGAATGATATAGATGAATAACACAGTAAAGATAATACAGAAGAATACCTACATACCAGCAAGTACGGAGATTTTTTATTACTGCTCCCGACTGACTGTGGAATTACAGCTTCCCCAAATGTTGGTGTACAATGTTGTGAGGTTGAACTGATTTGGCAATGGAAGAAGATGTGTAAAAGCAGTGTGGGGAAGTACCTAGTTACCCAGATCTGGTCGCCAAACAGTTCAAGCATCATTTCGATCTGAATGGTGATCTTTCATCAGGAAAAATAAGGATAATACGTGTATTTTTATATGAGTTACTTACGCACAATAGTCCCAACTGCTACCAATCGTATGGAGTCAGTGAGTATGTAGCATCTCCAATTTGGGTATTAGTGGGTAGGGGAAGGATATGGTGACGAGGAAGGTGGGGAAGTACCTGGCTGGTCTCAAAACAAATAAATCTAAAAGAAGCCTTACTAAAAAAAAAACACTCCGCGGCCGTTAAACGGTGTTTTTGTGAATCTTTAGATTTGGCAACGCGGGATTTTACTTGTTTAAACTGGAGTTTTCATAATAATTTGCTAGGTGGTGTGATTGATGCGCCTGCGCATTGCCGAAAAAATAGCCGCGTATGCGAACTCTACGAAAAAAAGTCGGTCGCGAATGTGTGTCTGATTAAGATGATCTTTTAGTTAATGATTTCAATCTTTATGACTAATTCGCACTTATATTCATGTACTCAATATATTTGCTATTAATTTGTGTTGTTTTTTGTTAGTTTAAGTCAAATTGTGGCACTAAAATCGTGTGTTCTAAATTGAACTGTCAGAAAATGGTTCTACAGGTTATATTCAGAAATAATTTGCATTTTAAGATCTTTATTTTATTATAAATTCTTGAAAGTGATGTTTTTTGGTGACTAAAATGTCTAATGCATATTTTAGTAATCGTATCAAAGAAATTAATGTCTTAAGATGTGCAAGCAATGTATTCAAACGTGAGTTTTTTTATTGTAAATTTTTGGGAATGAAAAGCGAATTTCAAGATTTTTTTATATTTTTTTATTGTTTGAAGGAGTAAAATGTGAGGTGACAGATTTATTTCAAAATCATTAAATAAAAGGACTGTGTTTTTTGAATTTTGAATTTTTCCAAATATTTCAATGTTTTAATAGAAAGTGTTTGGGGTAAGTAAGTCTTTTTTTTTCAACTTGATGTTTGAAGCTTAAAATACTACAGTTTTTAAACACTTAAGTACATTTTAGATATGAAAATCTTAAAGGTAATTAAATTTTGGTTCTAAAACGGTATTTGTTTTTACGACATCTCAAAAAATAATAAATATATAGGACATTTAAAAAAAAAATCGAAATTCGTTGAAAATTACAAATGGAACAAATATATACAACAGATAAACTACCCTCCTTGGCCGTGTAAGCAATGTACATATCTTTCCATGAACAATTTTTTGTCAGTTCTTCATTAGTAAGGATTCTTCATACATGGTTGTTCGACCATTGTACAAATATTTCAGAAAGTTTATTAGTAAGGCTGGTTAATTACAACGTTGTCAGATCAAAACCATATATTTTGTTTAGTAAGAATTTGAAAAACGAAATGTACATATTTTTATTTTTATTTTAACTTTTTAACTTAAAGAGTTAAACCTAAATTATAATATTTTCATTAATGAAGATAATTTAGCGAAAGTCAATCGAAAATCCGAAACAGAAAAATCAGAAAAAAGATACGGATACATCTGTCCCAGATGTATCCGTATCTTTTTCTGATTTTTCTGTTTCGGATTTTCGATTGACTTTCGCTAATATTATCTTCATTAATTAAAATATTATAATTTAGGTTTAACTCTTTAAGTTAAAAAGTTAAAATAAAAATAAAAATATTTCATCCTAGACTTGCAGATAAAGTCAATAGATGTCGCATATTAATAAAAAAGTGATAAAATTTATCCTGACACTATCTAGAGGGCATTTAGTTCGAGTTGAATCTTGCAATCACACATAAAGGTAGCAGCCAATAAAAATATGCGATAAGAAAAATGAAAATAATGTTGGTGGTTCTCAGTCGAAGTATGATACAGTTAAAAATGACCGAATCGGATAGGGATACGTTGGCGCAGTTGGATAGCGCGTCGGCCCGGATTGCCGGAGGACCTGGGTTCGAGTCCCAGATGTATCCGTATCTTTTTCTGATTTTTCTGTTTCGGATTTTCGATTGACTTTCGCTAATATTATCTTCATTAATTGAAATGTACATACTTTACACAACGTGCTACAGAAACACCGTTTAACAGCCGCGGAGTGGTTTTTTTTAGTAAGTTTGATTCTATGTGGTCTTCTTTCACCAGGGGCTTACAGAAAGTATCTACCCCTCTGGAATTTGGCGCAAATATACTACACATTATCTGAATTAATAATTTATGATATAACACAAATTAAACAAATAAAATTTACTTGCGTTCTCCGGGATTAAAACCCGCTATCTTTGGTTCGCAGCTAAGTATAGTAACAATCAATTATGGAGGCAGTCGTTGATGTTTCTATATAATCATATTCTTATTTAAATAAAGGGGAGTGTCTGTGTGTGGTGACAGGCGGGAGGTATGGATTTGATCTGTATATGTACAAATCTACAGTATTATTCCGAGATTGATTAAATTTTGCACACTTGACATTAAAACAAAGGAAAGGTCACTGTCTAAATTAGATTTCGAAAAATTTTGTACACAGATCAGGAAACGCCCGGGACAGGGGCCAGCTACTTTGTTATAAGAATGAAAAAAATGACATAACATAACTCGCTATTGACATTAAGTCCAGTGTACAGACAGCATCGATAATTCAAACATCACACGTTAGCGCCAACTGACACTCCAGTTAGAAGTTAGATAATCTAGAATTCTTACTCCGTACCAAGGTTGAATATTTCTGTTTTGTTGAAACAAGGAAAAAAATCTCAAGGTGTGGATAAAGCCGGTCTTACAATGAGCGGAAACACTGCGAAATTATCTTCTGTGAAAATCACGACAATGGATCAAAATAAAAATAAAAAAGACAAATTTGGTGAGTAAACTGATAATGAAAGATAACGGTGACCTTGAACTGTGACAATGACAAGAACAAAGAAGAGAGCAGTGGTGAGAACAGCGGTGAGCACAGTTACGAGAATAGTGACGAGAACATTGAGCAAAGCAATGACGAGAACGATGACGAGAAAACTGACGAGATCAGTGACGAGAACAATGACGAGCACAGTGGTGAAAATAGTGGCGGAAACAGTGGTGAGAACGGTGGCCAGAACAGTGATGAGAACAGTGGCGAAAACAGTGACGAGAACAATGGTGAAAACAGTGACGAGAACAGTGACGAGAACAATGAAGAGTGATAAGAGTTATCAAAGCAATAAAGATAACGATAACAACAAAATTATCGAAAACAATGGCATGAACAATAACGACAATAGAGACGAAAAAATCGACTAAATCAACTACAGGACAATGACGAGAACAATGCCGGTAATGACGACGAGAATTGTGCTCACAGCTGGCTGTGCGAGAAGCATGTAACAAAAGGCGGGCAGACCTAGGCTGAAATGGGAGGATGATGTCAGGAAGAGGACTACTTCATGTTACAGATTGGAAGACGGCGGCCTAGGACAGAGGGCGATGGAGGCTCATATTGAAGGAGGCCAAGACTCGAAATGGGCTGTAGCGCCACTGAAGAAGAAGAAGATTAAATGGTTTCCGGGGCGGCGGTGCCCATACCCGCCTCCCAATCTGGCGCAAGGCCGCGACTGAAAGCTTCACAATCCACCAAGAGCTTTTCCACTTGGTTCAGTGTGCTTATGAAAAGTCGGCCCACGCATTGTGGAAGCTCTCGCGAATTGATTTATCGCCGGACTGGCTATGGCGGCCGCGGAGTTATTCCAGAAATACATAATGTTTCGATCCGCAAGCATTTTAATTGAAGTGGTCGCTCCACGTAACCATTAACATAACAACATACCGGAATGCCAAACAAGCCAGGCCGAATTGTATCGGAATAATAAATATAATATAAATGGCGTACTTTTAAGTGGGCTTTATTGTGATTAAAATTTTCTTAATTTAATAATATCGAAAAATACCCAACCTCCATCTCCTTCATCTCTTTCCCCTACCCACTCCCTTCAGCCTCACAACATGCCTAAATTGGGGAAGGCGCGCGATTATTGTAATAAAATATATACTGGTTTATAATTAAATAGATATGTATCTAAGTAGGTACGTACATCCTAACAAATGTATGATTTCGGAGGAAATTTTGGTTGTGATTTATTAAATGAGAGAAAATTAGAAACATACTTTTTTGAATGCGAGGTCTACTAAATGTTCACAGAACTACCTTTTGTAGGTACACTGTTATTGGACGGTTGGTATTTATTCCTTGCATTTTGTAGATACACTGTTATTGGACGGTTGTATTTATTCCTTGCATTTTGTAGGTACATTGTTATTGGACGGTTGTATTTATTCCTTGCATTTTGTAGATACACTGTTATTGGACGGTTGGTATTTATTCCTTGCATTTTGTAGGTACATTGTTATTGGACGGTTGGCATTTATTCCTTCACTGTTATTGGACGGTTGGTATACATTCCTTGCATTTTGTAGATACACTGTTATTGGACGGTTGGCATTTATTCCTTCACTGTTATTGGACGGTTGGTATTTATTCCTTGCATTTTGTAGGTACATTGTTATTGGACGGTTGGTATATATTCCTTGCATTTTGTAGATACACTGTTATTAGACGGTTGGCATTTATTCCTTCACTGTTATTGGACGGTTGGTATTTATTCCTTGCATTTTGTAGGTACACTGTTATTGGACGGTTGGTATTTATTCCTTGCATTTTGTAGATACACTGTTATTGGACGGTTGTATTTATTCCTTGCATTTTGTAGATACACTGTTATTGGACGGTTGGTATTTATTCCTTGCATTTTGTAGGTACATTGTTATTGGACGGTTGGTATATAATCCTTGCATTTTGTAGATACACTGTTATTGGACGGTTGGCATTTATTCCTTCACTGTTATTGGACGGTTGGTATTTATTCCTTGCATTTTGTAGGTACACTGTTATTGGACGGTTGGTATTTATTCCTTGCATTTTGTAGATACACTGTTATTGGACGGTTGTATTTATACCTTGCATTTTGTAGATACACTGTTATTGGACGGTTGTATTTATTCCTTGCATTTTGTAGGTACATTGTTATTGGACGGTTGTATTTATTCCTTGCATTTTGTAGATACACTGTTATTGGGCGGTTGGTATGTATTCCTTGCATTTTGTAGATACACTGTTATTGGACGGTTGTATTTATTCCTTGCATTTTGTAGATACACTGTTATTGGACGGTTGTATTTATTCCTTGCATTTTGTAGATACACTGTTATTGGACGGTTGGTATTTATTCCTTGCATTTTGTAGGTACATTGTTATTGGACGGTTGGTATATATTCCTTGCATTTTGTAGATACACTGTTATTGGACGGTTGGTATATATTCCTTGCATTTTGTAGATACACTGTTATTGGACGGTTGGTATTTATTCCTTGCATTTTGTAGATACACTGTTATTGGACGGTTGTATTTATTCCTTGCATTTTGTAGGTACATTGTTATTGGACGGTTGTATTTATTCCTTGCATTTTGTAGATACACTGTTATTGCACGGTTGGTATTTATTCCTTGCATTTTGTAGGTACATTGTTATTGGACGGTTGGTATATATTCCTTGCATTTTGTAGATACACTGTTATTGGACGGTTGGTATTTATTCCTTGCATTTTGTAGATACACTGTTATTGGACGGTTGTATTTATTCCTTGCATTTTGTAGGTACATTGTTATTGGACGGTTGTATTTATTCCTTGCATTTTGTAGATACACTGTTATTGGACGGTTGGTATTTATTCCTTGCATTTTGTAGGTACATTGTTATTGGACGGTTGGTATATATTCCTTGCATTTTGTAGATACACTGTTATTGGACGGTTGGCATTTATTCCATCACTGTTATTGGACGGTTGGTATTTATTCCTTGCATTTTGTAGGTACATTGTTATTGGACGGTTGGTATATATTCCTTGCATTTTGTAGATACACTGTTATTGGACGGTTGGCATTTATTCCTTCACTGTTATTGGACGGTTGGTATTTATTCCTTGCATTTTGTAGGTACACTGTTATTGGACGGTTGGTATTTATTCCTTGCATTTTGTAGATACACTGTTATTGGACGGTTGTATTTATTCATTGCATTTTGTAGATACACTGTTATTGGACGGTTGTATTTATTCCTTGCATTTTGTAGATACACTGTTATTGGACGGTTGTATTTATTCCTTGCATTTTGTAGATACACTGTTATTGGACGGTTGGTATTTATTCCTTGCATTTTGTAGGTACATTGTTATTGGACGGTTGGTATATATTCCTTGCATTTTGTAGATACACTGTTATTGGACGGTTGGCATTTATTCCTTCACTGTTATTGGACGGTTGGTATTTATTCCTTGCATTTTGTAGGTACACTGTTATTGGACGATTGGTATTTATTCCTTGCATTTTGTAGATACACTGTTATTGGACGGTTGGTATTTATTCCTTGCATTTTGTAGATACACTGTTATTGGACGGTTGGTATTTATTCCTTGCATTTTGTAGATACACTGTTATTGGACGGTTGTATTTATTCCTTGCATTTTGTAGGTACATTGTTATTGGACGGTTGGTATATATTCCTTGCATTTTGTAGATACACTGTTATTGGACGGTTGGCATTTATTCCTTCACTGTTATTGGACGGTTGGTATTTATTCCTTGCATTTTGTAGGTACACTGTTATTGGACGGTTGGTATTTATTCCTTGCATTTTGTAGATACACTGTTATTGGACGGTTGGTATTTATTCCTTGCATTTTGTAGATACACTGTTATTGGACGGTTGGTATTTATTCCTTGCATTTTGTAGGTACACTGTTATTGGACGGTTGGTATTTATTCCTTGCATTTTGTAGATACACTGTTATTGGACGGTTGGTATTTATTCCTTGCATTTTGTAGGTACAGTGTTATTGGACGGTTGGTATATATTCCTTGCATTTTGTAGATACACTGTTATTGGACGGTTGGCATTTATTCCTTCACTGTTATTGGACGGTTGGTATTTATTCCTTGCATTTTGTAGATACACTGTTATTGGACGGTTGGTATTTATTCCTTGCATTTTGTAGATACACTGTTATTGGACGGTTGGTATTTATTCCTTGCATTTTGTAGATACACTGTTATTGGACGGTTGGTATTTATTCCTTGCATTTTGTAGGTACAGTGTTATTGGACGGTTGGTATATATTCCTTGCATTTTGTAGATACACTGTTATTGGACGGTTGGCATTTATTCCTTCACTGTTATTGGACGGTTGGTATTTATTCCTTGCATTTTGTAGATACACTGTTATTGGACGGTTGGTATTTATTCCTTGCATTTTGTAGATACACTATTATTGGACGGTTGGTTAGAATATTATCTATAAACTCGGTTTTCCTGTAGAAACAAATTACAACCGCTCGATGAAAAAATTTACATTATTAAAACTCTCATATATAAGACTACAGACGCATATAGGCGTATATAATATAATACAAATAAATAAATAATATGGATGTCTTTTCATCACGACGATACTGACATTCTTATTTAATATGGGTAATGATTACAGTGGGCGTTCGTTTCGCACTTTGTTGTCTAGACCAGTGGTCACCAACATACGGCCCGCGGATCCGGCCCGCCGAAGATTTTCATCCGGCCCTCCAAAAATTCCCATTTTCTGCGTATGAATAATTTATAGAGGATACATTAATTTTATAGAATTTTATTATTTAGTTGTGAATTCACGGCATCGACAATTCATCAATCGGAATTTGAGTAGGTAGTGGACCCAAAGTGAGACTGCAGACGTAAGTCACACAGCTCAATTTTTAATTATATAACCTAGGCGTAAACGAAAAGGTCTGTAATAGAAGAACTAGTAGGATTAAAAAGTTATATTTGCATGTGTATCAAAAACTATTAATGACCTAAAACTTAACTGAAATCTATTATCAGTGGTTAAAGCGCATGGTGCTAAAAATATGATTGGCTCAAATATTGAATTTATCAATCAACTTAATGATTTTCAGGAAAAGAACGGTATTAGAAAACCTTTAAATTTTCATTACAAAATTAATTCTAATTGGATTCTAATCGGAAAAAGAATTTATTTTTCATCCGGCCCCCCAGGTTTTAAAAAAAAATCAATCCGGCCCTTTTCTCAAAAAAGTTGGTGACCACTGGTCGAGACTTATCGTGTCAACGCCTTTAATAAAAAACATAAACATATTAAGCCTAATGTCTCTTTATACCCAAACATTAACAAAGGAGCGATAATCACCTCAACTGAAGAGATAAATCTATAGAAATGTGGGAATCTAAAAACTTGTGGGAGTTCGGAGTGGAGGAACGACTGCGTGGCCCTTTTCATACAAAACTTTAATTTAAATTTGAGGCTAAAAGACTCAATCAAAATGAATAATCATTTCTCCAATTAAAATTGTCTAGTACGGATAAGTGCTAATTTATTAATTGGTGTTTTAAAAAACGATACAGATAACATTAAACATTGAATTTTGCTTGATTTTAGAGGCAACTTTGGTATTTTTTTGTTAGTTAATTATAATTATTACAATTTTTTTTTACCTACTGTGTAAACTTAATGAAAAATAAAATACAAAAGGATTGTAAAAACAGCGTGTTTTTGGGGAAAAAAAATAATTTATATAAAACAAATCAGTGTTCAATTTTTTTACCTACTGTGTAAACGTAATGAAAAATAAATAAAATACAAAAGGATTGTAAAAATAGCGTGTTTTTGGGAAGTAATTTTATTGAAGAAGATGATAACAATAATAATCTAATTTTTTAAAATATGAAAATAAACAAGACACAGAAAAATAATAAAAGATAACTGTCGCAACTGGGACTCGAACCCAGAACCTTACGTCTTACCGGGACATACACCTCTACCAATTGGGCTACTGCGATCTTATACGAGACTGTCGTAATTGTCAACTTCATATTTCAAATTTCAGAATTAACAATATTATCTTCGACTAATGTTTTTTTCCATATTATTGGCAGCTACCTTTATTATTGGAAACAAGTATTCAAAGAATGTATTTGTTACCTAGATAGTGTAATTTAATAGTGTAAGTAATTTTAATTCATATAAAACAAATCAGTGTTCAATTTTAAATCGGTCGTGTGTAATTTAAATTTACGCCATCGAAAATGCTTTTTCAAAACAATTTATTTTTTTGATTTTATACTTCATCGTATTTAAAGTAAATAGAGCAAGATTACATTTTTAAATAATTATCATTAACACACAAACATAGACAAAGTTCCTTTAAAATCATCAAAAATTGAATACCTTAGTGACCTATATTTTATAATTTAAAAAATAAAGTAGTAATACTTGCACTAGATATTTACTATTATACCTTTTGATTAAAAACATAATTCATTATTATTTTTTAATTGATAAACTAATGTTTAAGACAGGATTTTTATGCATAGCACAAAGAGTAACAATTATTATAAGCAATAATTATTAGCCTGAAACACAAAAATGTAATAAGCAGTAATTGTTGAATGAAACACTAGTATATATATATTGAATTGGTTCAGTGGATAGAGCAGTTGACCGGAAATCAGAAGGACACGGGTTCGAATTCCGTCGGCGGCATGTATCTTTTCTCGGGAGATTTTTTCAATGTGGATGAGTGTTTCAGGCTAATAATTATTGCTTATAATAATTCAAAACATAATTATTCAGTTTGGTTAAATATTTTAGTCTTAAATTCAAATTTAAGTTTTGTATAAAAAACGCTGCGCAGCCGTTCCTCTTAACCAAAAAAAAATGAAAAAGCAATGAATCATTCCTGCAATAAATTATTAAAATGATGATGTCTTCAACTCGTCCAATGAAATAATAAAACAAAGTCTAATTAATTTAATGACAGTTGATAAAAAAAGCTTTCAAAAAATCATGTTTATAATTATTTTTTGACAGATTTCAACAGGTGGCCTGCTTTAGATCAAAAATGTAGAGCTTTTCGGACACAAGAGCTTAAAGCTCTTTCTGAAGGACTTCCAACACTTATAGACGGTTTGCGCATAACGTCATCACCTGTTTTGAACCTGACAAAAATACCGACGCATGTCTTTTTACGAAAAATACCAATTGTAGATGAAAATATATGTTATATTTATAAAGGATGTAACAGCACGTACCCGAAGGATTTAAACCAGCGATTCCTGAACATTTGCAGTAAAAATGTACCTATGTGTTATTTTAATGTCGGATGATATTTTTTGTCAATTAAAAAAATAAAAGTATTTTTCCATCCCATGTTGCAACTCATTAGTCGGGTGTACTCTAACGGCGGGTCACGAGATAAGCACTCCGTCTCGTTCTAGCAGCACGGTAACACACGAAATAGCGCGCGTAACACATGATCCCGTCGCGACGTGCAGGAGTGGGATTAGTAGCGATCTGTGATTGAAAAATATATTTTATCATAGAAAAAAATCATCGGAGAGCAAAACAACACCTGCTTTTTTTCTCCAAATATGCTAAACCTTGCGAGTATGTGTGTACTTTTACATCCTGTATTTCTCAAAATATATTTAAAAAAAACATATATTGATAAACAACGCCATTTGACTATACATGAAACTCACTGAGTTGATCATTTTCGATTCCTAAACCCCAAACATTCTTAGATTTTTGCCCAACAGAGAATGTTGATATTTAAAAATGTAAAAGTAAGGAAAAATTTTACTTACTTCGGGCACGCGGACATGCACACAATACGTCAATGAGTTTATATGAGGAGTGACCATTAAAACAACTGAAATTTTCGCCGGCGACGCTTCTTTCAGGTGATACGATTCATGCCCTGAGAAATAAAAAAATTTAAGGGCCTGTATCATCTTTGGAAATGCTGTGTGGAGAGGAAGGAGAGGAAGTTCTACGAAGGAAAAAGGTGTGAGAGGTGGGTAGGAATCGGGGGTTCAATGTACGTATGAATCCATCCCTTCCACTGCGGTGCAAGCCGATGGTTCGAGAAAGTCCGGCTGGGGTGTTCCAACGGTCTCCCACAACCAGTCTCTCCCGATCTGGCCCACCACGAAGTAGTAGATGTACAAACGCATCCGCCGTGAAGATCTAGACAAACCTCACCCCGTGAACACGGACACCCCGTGGTGAAATACTTGAAAAGTCGCCCAAGTCATATATAGTTTTGTTGTATATTGTATCTGTTGCGAGTACGTGTACTACTCCAGCTCCGGGAACAATTTATTGAATAACCAACACCCCAAGTAATTCGTTACATTTGGTGACTATAGGTCACCAAATGAAGATATATATAAATGAAACTATATATGACTTGGGCGACTTTTCAAGTATTTCACCTGTTTCCATCGTAAATTCATCACTGCCACAGCACGTGGCAAGTTTTATCGGCCGTAATATTGACATTTACCGCCTCAAACCAACAATCGCCATTATAACTTCACCAATGCGTTATTTAAGATTTTTGTCAATGTCGCCCCGGTCATAAAACCCGACCCTGACTGCGAATAGTTAGTCTCCAAATATTATGAATATTGTTATTTCAGCAAATTCCCGATAATTGTGTATTTGAAAAGTGATTAATGACCCGCGGATAATCTGCTTTGATTTTCAGATCGCTGTTCTATTATTGTATTCGCGGTGTTACCAGGTGCCAGCTTCCAGTGTTGCCAGGTGACTTCGTACCGCGTAGGTAGGTACTAAATACAATAAAGGCCCAGTTTTTTATATGAATACCCGCAAAACTGGGTAGAGCCAGTGAGACTATGGAATCCCCAATTGGGGTATGTTGTGAGGCTGAAGGTATTGGGGAGGGGAAGGTGATGGGGATGAGGAAGGTGGGGATGTAACTGGCTATTCAGATCTAATCATTAAACGCGGCTAAAGCCATTTCAAGCAACGTTTCAATTCTGAATGGTTATTTTACACCAGGGCGATACTGGGAGTGTCTTCCACGCTGGAACGTACCACAAATATAGCATATATATATTTTTAATTAATTAATTCTGAAATAACACAAATTAATCAAATAAAATTTAATTTCCCTCAGGGCCTATGTCTTCTTAGATAACGCTGTGTGGAGGGTCGTTTTAAGGAAAGGGTGGAGAGGAAATAGGAAGTTCTGAGAATAAAAAATGTATTAGCAGTGGGTAGGAATCTGGAGGTGGTTTTGTCCAGACTGTACAGGAGTGATGGGCCTATGAGAGCGTATGAAAAAATGTATGCCCTCCAACCATGGGCTTTTGGCACAGTGGGGCAACCTCTGGGCTTGTCGACCGAGTCACGTTTTCAAATTTACGGCACTTCATAGGATGGTTTTTCTTTCTTCTATTATCTATACATGTGGTTTAACAGTTATCTAAGAAACAGGCAGTTGGCCGTCGAAATTGATGGCTTTAATTCATATAAATTCATCGCTACCAGCGGTGTTCGCCAAGGGTCACATTTGGGACCAGTTTTATTTCTGATATTTGTGAATGATGTCCTAACTATTTTCAACGATGTCCAAGTTCTAATGTTTGCGGATGATATGAAAATATACAAAGCTATAAGAACCATTAATGACTATCAGACATTGTCAAATCACTTATTTAAACTTTTTGTTTGGTGTCAAGAGAACTGTCTACAACTGAATTTAAGCAAATGTCTAATTATGAGATTCCATAGAATAAAAAATCCGTTTATTTATGAATACTCTATCAATGATGTATTGCTAACAACCGTAACCGAGGTGAGTGATTTAGGTGTAAGCTTTGATCAAAAACATAATTTTATAAACCATATTGAAATTACATCGAATATAGCTTTGAAAATGTTGGGATTTGTAATAAGAATATGCAGCCAATTCAAAAATATTCAAACCTATAAAAAAATGTATATGTCATTAGTTAGGAGTCAAATCAAGTACAACTCGATAGTGTGGTCACCGAGTTACGCTAGTCATTAGAAAGAATCCAAAAAAAAATCTTAAGATTTATTAATTTCGGAATGGGCATAACAAGAGAATTTGTCAACTATGATTATCTACTATGTAAACTTAATTTATTAAAATTGTCCGAACGTAGAATAGTTAATGACTTAACATGCTTGCATAAATTCAATAATTGACAGCCCTGAACTTATACTTGATTTCTTTCCATATACCTAGCAAACCAACATCGAGGCAATGTCTTCCGTTTTATTGTGAAAACTCCAACATGGAATCACAATTGTGTACTCCAATTCGCCGAATTCAGAATTTGGGAAATGAATATAAGGACATTGTGGATATGTTTGACACATCATGTATTAAGTATAAACACCTCATAGCAAGATGTTTATCGGAAAAAAGATCAATAATATTTCATTGAATATACCACATAGTTCTCCTTGACTCAATCTACGAATTGTACTTATCCCATTCTGTTGTTTCTCTACCTTGCATGGTAGCTTATCCTGCTTTTATCTAGCTCGTATTTGATTTTGTTTTTGATTATGTTGTTGATTTTGTTTTTGATTTTGGCATTGATTTTGTTTATGATTTTGTTTTGGATTTGGATTCAGTTTTATAATTTAATTTTTTGCTTTTGTTTGAATTGTTTCTAATGCTTATTTAGATTTACTTTGCTTTTTATTTTTATTTTTTGCTTTTGTGTGAAGAAGAGCCAACTAATTTCGTGTGAATTGAATGTAATGCTGATTTAGATATACTTTGATAATAATAAAAAAATAAGATGTAAAATCCCAGCAGGGCGTGAAATACAAATAAATAAATAAAAATAAATAAATATTCTTTGTATTCATAGAGAAGCCTACTTTTTAAAGAACCTATTCTACCTACTCTCTCTCTCTCTTTTCGGTACCTACTCTAGATTTTTATTTTTTGCCCCACCCTAAATCAAAACCTGTCTACGCCCATGCCTCCATATGTGGTGCAAGGTGTTGGGTCGAGAGAGTTCGAGTGGAGAAAATGCCTCTCTCAACCAGTCTCTATCGATCCGGTATATTCCGGTAGCTGTCTGATGGAGGACTCAGCTAGCAAAGGCGCCTGGAAGGGGAACCTGTCGCGTTTGTCCCCTGGGACACAAATCGGTCATGGTAATATTATTCCACTAAATAAAGCTGTTTTCTTTTAGTTTAAGACATGAAATACATATTTAAGAGTACAATTTATTATTCTCGGCTTTTTGGCAAAATATTTGTCGATGTTTTTCAGCTCGAAGCAATTTCTGGCACTGCACACACATTTCTGACCCAGTTTCAGTTATTTTTTTATGATTGGAATTAACTTGCATCTAAACATGTGAAAAACATTACAAACATACAAATACATTGAGTTGTAAGCAGATAAATTGATTTTTTATACAAAACTTAGGCCCGTCTTCCACAGGAAAACGAAAATATCCAATCCTCATGTTGTGTACCTACCTATTCACGTCGCAAAACAACTTGTCTATTTATCGGACAGTATCAATGCACATTGCTATACCGAAATTACGTGACACGTGTCGCCACCAATCATTGTTTAATTCTCGAAAAGTCAAAACTAGAATGCTTTCTTAACTTCAACAGCCAAATGGCGCATTTAATATTCCCAATGCGAAGGCACGGCAACGGCAAAAAAAGCGGAAAACGCAAGTTATTTATCACAGTTGTGCTGCATCTCTTTCTTACATACTGAATAATAGTGAGACTAACGATATATGTATGTCTGCTTCCCCCAGAGCAGAAATTCAATCATTATCGTACGTCTCCCTCACTCGTATTAAAGAAATGAGACGCCGTGTACTGTTGCCGTCGCCGTGCCGTTGCAGTGGGAATTTAAGTTGCTTTGCTGTCGTTTTTATATCCTGTCATTCTTTGTTTACCGTGTTGTTCCTTATTGATCTAAAATCTAAAGCATACGCACTGTTACAAAATGTCTCACACTGCGCGAGTCGGAACAATCTCGCCCGGCTGGTCGCGGGAGACTGGCGTCGTCGACAACTTTACAAAATGTCGGCAACGTGTGCCTGTGTACGAACATCCGCTCAGGTGTGTGGTGAGAGTCGCCAAGATACTTAAATCGTTGAGTATCGGAAACTTGCGAATCCCTGTGGAAGAAGGCCTCAGATTGAGTTGTTTGAAGCTTGAAACAACACAGCCCACAACCGAATACATATAACAAATACATATTTAAAAAAATAACAAAGACATTTTGAAATCAAATTTGATAGGAAAAACGACGTATCTCTTTTTTACCTAAGTTTTTAATTAAGTTTTATGTATTATTTCTATATCCTATGTGTTATATTGTATTATTGTATCGCCCTAATGTAAGACCACCATTCAGAAATGAAACGTTGCTTGAAATGGCTTTTAGCTGTGTTTGGTGACCAGATCTGAAATGCCAGGTACTTCCCCACCTTCCTCCTCCCAATCTCCTTCCTCTCCCCTCTACCATATACCCCAATTGTGGATAGCATAGCTCCAGACTGTTAGGAGCAGGGGGACGCATGTGCGGTACTTATTCACAATTAAAAATACATATGTTTAGGTACAAACCACCTCACTAAGCTGAGTCTGTTACGAGTTTCTTCATATGAAATTTAGCAAAGAATGGTCAGACTTTTGGATCACGAAATACGCCCACGTCGCATTTCTTGTGTTCTTCTTTGTTCTTTATTGTGTGCAGGGTTGGGCAGTATTTGAATTACTTGTAATTGAAATACGTGTTTGAAATTTGAAATACAAATATCTACGTATTTTGTATTTATTATAAGCAATAATTATTAGCCTGAAACACTCATCAATATTGAAAAACTCTCCCGAGAAAAGATACATGTCGCTGACGGGACTCAAACCCGTACCCCTCTGTTTGCCGGACAGGAGCTCTACCATTAAGCTACGCCAAATGATTCAATATATACCTAGTGTTTCATTTAACAATTATCGCTTATTATATTTTTTTCACCTGCAAACAACGAACTTTATTTTTTTCACCTGCAAACAACCAACATTATTTTGTATTTGTATTTCAATTGCTTCCTAAAAATGTAATTCGTATTTGGTATTTTAAATACCTGATGCTGAAGTATATTGTAATTAGTATTACTCATGGCTTCAAAATACATTTTCACACAAATACATTTAGCGATCTTATGATAATAAGACATCAACAATGGAGTTAGAGTTAGTCAGCTTTCTAAACAATAAAAGTAAAGAGGTTAACCATTCTCGAAAGCTGTCCAAATATATAAAAAAAGTGTTTATACAATTTAACACAAGTTTGTGCTCATCAGGACATGTAGAAAGATTATTTTCTTTAGCAGGTTTTATTCATTCCCCAACAAGAAACCGTTTGTCTGATGACGCATTTAATAATCTAGTGTTCATAAAAGGAAATTCTTATTTTACTTATAAATAGATTCTATTTACATTACCTAACACCTGGGTCCTATACCACAAAACTTTACAAGTCTACGAAGTGAAGCGGAGATGAGATGTCATCAGGTCCACACAGGAGGCCCTGAGGAAAATAATTTCCCTCAGGGCCTATGTCATCTTTGGGGATACTGTGTGGAGGGTATTTTTAAGGAAAATAAGGAGAGAAAGTTCTGGGAAGGAAAAAGGTATGAGGGTTGGGTAGGAATCTGGGGTTCAGTGTGTCTAGATCATCCGCCGCCAAGACCTAGATAAACCTCACCCTTATTAACCCGGGCACCCCTGCTAAGTCACCAAACGTAGCGAACCACTTGGGGTGACCTATGGCAGAGGTGTTGGTTTTCCAATAAATGGTTCCCGGGCGGCGGGAGCCATTCCCACAATTGAAATCTTTTGAGCAATATGATAAGCCAATTTTTGTACGTCTGGCTTCGCTCTGCTCAGCTTTGCTTTTATGGAAACGCACTCTTAGATAAGGGTATTTACGACAATTTATTGCAATCAAGGTTCTGAAAGTATTTTGTATTTTAAATGCAAATGGTTAAAATACTGTATTTTGTATTTTTTGTTTCAAATACACGACTTGAAAGTATTTTGTATTTCGTATTTTAAATACACGACACGAAAGTATTTTGTAATTTGTATTTTAATTACAGCAAAGCATGTATTTTGCCCAAACCTGATTGTGTGATCTAGGAGGCGGCTAAGCGGTGGCAAAACGAAGAATATCAAGTCACGAATCCGCAAAAACATCATTCGGAGATATTGAAATTTGAATTTTTGAAATGATATGTTTTTGTAATAACGAATCAATTCTAAACTTCAAACCTCAATATCTCCGAATGATGTTTTTGGAAATTTTCAACTTGGAATTCTTCGTTTTGCCACCGCCTGGCCGCCTACTAGACTGATAACAGTCGCCACAGTCACTGAATTATAGGTTTTGTAAATACGCAGACCGGTCAATGAATTTGATTAACTGTTCAAGAAAGAATATCGACATTTGATTAATTTTGAACATTTTTATTAGTAGTGAGGGAAAATTGAGCTTACTTGCACACCCATAATCCACGGTGATCTGACAGTTGATCCCCCGACAGTTTGCCCCCTGAAATTATAATAATTATAAAATTATATTTTATGTGCATCATTGCCATAAACTAGAAGAGACTCCGCAGATATAATATATCTCCATAAAATTATCAATGGTTTTATTGATTGTTCTCCTCTTCTGTCTGAAATTAATTTTAGAGTCCCGAGCGTTAGAACTCGAGAAAAATCACTTTTCCATCTTCATAAATGTTCTACCAATCTCCGACAAAATGCTTTTATATTCAGAGCCTGTAATATATTTAATGATATGGACATATTCTCGTGTAATTTAAGAAACTTTAAAAAATTTGTCATAGCTAACATTAAATAATTTTAAAAATTCCTTTTGCAAGTTATCTGTTGTTGCTGTGAATCCTTTCCAGTTACTGGTCATCCAATTTATACACATTTTGTTCACTTTAGTCGTAGGTATAATATATATTTTGTACATTTATTATTATTTATGTATTGTTATTATTGCTATTGTGTAATGAAGATAAGTTTATAATACATTATATTTTGAAATTTAGCTGGTTATTAGTAGATTAGTTACATTTAAATTGTTATTTATTTGTGTTCTTACATCTTCTATTATTTTTTTATCTAATATTTACAATATTGTATTTTTTGTAAATATGTCAGCTCACGGGTACAGGACCTTAGTTTTTTTTTTACTTTTATTATTATCATTACAATTTTAAGTTATGTGAAAATCTGTAATTGGATTTTATTTTTATTATTATGTTTTTTGTAATACATGTAAATAATCTCTTGATTTTCCTAAATAAATAAATAAATTTACCAATTTAAAACCCAAAATAGAATTTAAAAAAAAACTTTAATATTTTTCGTATGAATCCTTGATGCATTTGAATGAAAATATTTTTTATACATTTGTTATTCGGCGGTACACCCTCTCCGCACACCTCTTCGGAGGCTTATTTAAATTTTGTGTAAGTTGGTATTCCGTATTTTCTCTAAACCGACTGCATTTTGCCGAGGGGGGGGGCAACTGTCGGAGGATCAACTGTTATGGAATCACAACCCACAACAAACTTCCATCAGTATAAATCCGTTATTTTACGATGGCGCCTATTTCACGCAATGGTGATAACATGAAATCATTGCGCCTGTCTCTACGCAATATTTATTCAAGGATAAACGAACCTACCCCAACGACCCTCGGCGTTAGCGACTAAATTATTATAATTAAGAACATAATACGAAATCTATGATTCAATCAAAAATGTAATCAATATTGAGCGAATATAAATTAAAACCTGGAACTCGATAGAAAAACGTACTTATCGTAGTTATCTAGTTAGGGTAGGAGAATTTCAAATTATAACTATTATAGATATTCGATTGAATTTGAACTCGTAATATTTAAGAGACGATGTTATTGAACCTACTTTCAGAAAAACAGCTAGAATTTGATGACATGTGGATGTTGCACAATTAAAGATGAAAAAACCGATGATGACACGACATACGTTGAATTCCCATACATTTATAATTGGAGTTTTATTACAGCACCACATAGCGACTTGATTTATAACTACTAATAAAACCAAAGTTGGGAATCAAAATCTTCCATTGGTTTTTTGTTGCTTCTAGTTTATGCCGTATCGATGGCGTAACATAAGCGCTCGTTTGCATGTTTCTGTCGTTGGTAAACCTGGCAGAAACATGACGCGTGTATGGTAGCGCCAAAGAAGAAACAAAAGTGGCGACTAGAGATGGTTGAAAAGGAACTGGTTCTTTTCCAGTTTCTTTTGGAGCCGGTTCCCGACGATGAGATGGTTCCTTAGTAAGAAAACAAAGAATATTGAGGATTACACGAAAAAAACCATTACACGTACTTCTACATTAACTGAATTTTGATGTTAAATGTTTATTATTGTGCTAAGTAAATTAAAAATAAAATAAAAATAATTGCCGGAACAGTCACCGGGACAAAGTAGTCGGGACAGAAATATGGTCCATCCCTAGTAGCGCCTGCGTGGTACATTTTGATTTTACGATTAAATTTCTCAGCGTGTTTACTTTATACGTGTCATTTTTTGCGTTCGGTTGACGGCTCGCGGGCTCTGCTCTTAAATTAAAGAAAAGTAAGTAAAATACGCATTATTTAAACGATATACTCATTAAAATCGCAACTTAAATAACCACAGCGTGATATAATACCAGCTGTATTGCAAAATTCTTTCATTTCTGTCTTATTAACGTCATGCGAAATTTTCAATATGTTCACATCTGTAGCGGTTTAAATTCGATAATTATCCTGTTTATTGTGCCGTATCCCCATTTATAAGCATTGAATCAAATGTAAACATCTTTATTTGTCTTTTTCAATATAGAGACAGTGTTTTACCGTCTTAGAACAATTGAAATACGAAGCTTTTTAAAATACGTGTTAACTGACAGATCGAGAATTTTTGGAATGTCTAGCACTTTCTTTACATGAATTGCAACTATTTTATACACTATTAATTCAATATCTGTGTAATTCAGTGCAGATTATCCGTATTATCAGCAATATGTACACGAAAAATGTTACGAACTTGAATTTTCTAATTTTTTAATGTGAATACTGTACATGAGTCAACTGCCCCAAGTCGAGCAAGTTCCAACCGTCTGGAGCCAGTGTGACTGTGGCATCCCCAATTGGGTTATGTTGTGAAGCTAAAGGATGTGAGGAAGAAGATGGTTGGATTGCACCTGGCTATTCAGATGTGGTCACAAACACAATTAAAGCCATTTCAAGCAATGTTTCGATTCTAATTGGTAGTCTTTCTCCAGGATGATTCTGAGAGTATATAATACCATATTATGCCCCATTGTTTGCCAGCACACCTGTGTAAATACTTGTTTTCAAGTGACAAATGTTTTTGCATGTTTTTTTTTGCATATTTGCAATGTCTACCTTGTGATTATGTCTAATTGCGCATTTAATTGTAGTATAAAATGTTTTTAATTGTACAGATGTGTTAAAAAATGTACAAATTCCAAAGTGTCTGCCTTCATATCATTCAAGAACTTTGTCGATAGTATGGAGGGCCGCTAACCCTTCTAAAACTACTTTTGATACTTTATCCATATAGAGCAAAGTTATATGAAACATATTGAAAGATTGGTTATTGCTTTTGAATTAAATACAAAGGTGCTTAACTGATTAATAGTGGAAAATAAAATAAGTACTTACTTATTTAGTGTTAATCTTTATCAACACTCTTATCTCTCTTTCATAATGCTGTTAAAATTAATTGCGTTCTTTTGTATTATGTTTTTTTTTATCGACACACGTTTCATTACATAAATTTTCCTGTGAAATAACACTTCATTTCAATTTAATTTCATACAAAAATAGTAAATATTCCACTAATTGCTGCACTTTAATTAGGCACAGATTTTGGTTATTACGCTATGTTTCAACTTAATTACTACAAGAAACAAATAATTACTTTTGGATAGATTGTAAAAGATAAAAGATATAATTCTAAAATTTAAAATTTCCCTTATGCGATTCCTTTGCTGCCATTTAATTTTTTTTTTGAGGATTTACATTTGAAGTATGATACATTAATATACAGTCGAATTAGCTCAGTGATTAGAGCAGAGCCTCATCAAAGCTTAGGTTTTCTCATTATGTATTTCTAAAAATATGTAATATTGTGTTGTTTTGATTATACCAATAAGTAATTCTGTTTGCTTAATTTAAGAAATTATTATGATGAATGTATGAACAAGATCACTGTTAAAAGTGAAAGTTTCGCACTGGTTATAGTGTTGTAATTATAGTAATTCGTTAACATCTTTGCTTTCTCTCTCTCTGCAAATTTATATTATGTATTTGCTTTCTGTGAATTGGACATCCATACCAAGCAGTGGAACCCACTCTTTGCTAATTTTAGAGTTATTATAAAATTTTTAAATTACATTCTTCCTTTTCTTCCCCTTGTCCTATTTGGATCAGGGACCCGATTCTGCTCTCGCAACCCCCCTTTAACCTGTTGTAAGTCGGATGATATTTCGAAAAACCGCGCGGTAATTACCTTGATGACTTCTGGTCAAATATCTATATAAAAACAAAGGAATTGTTTTTTTTTGCGATTGTTTTCTGTTTACCAGATAACATATCTTATTTTTCATATACATTACATGATAATATCGTTACAAGTTAACCCAGAATAGCTAACTTAAGCAAAAAAAAAAAAAATCTCCCATATATATATTTATACGAATATGAATTGATTTTATTGTTTCTACATAAACCTGAATATACACCCTACATGAAAACCAACAATTCAAAGGTGTTTTCTAAGAATTAATGACATCGATACTTCTTTCAAAATTTGACAGCTGGTAAAGCGGGAAAAAGAGTGATTTACGAATGTTACAGATAATTACGTTAAAAAATATTCAAAGTAGCTAGATTAATCAAATCAACTGTTATATCAAGAAAGATCTTCGCGCAAGTGATTCTGACCTTGTAATTCATACAGTTTCTTTATACATATGGGTTAAAATCGCAATTAAAAAAAAAAAGGATTCGTAGGCGCCCGCCGGCGGGCTACGACAAACAAGAGTTAAAATTGGGATTATGTAAGATATATTCAAAAACGGAATCCAAATTGATTAGTTGTGAGAGCTAATGAATCCGTATTCCTTAATTTTGAGATTTAATGAGTTTGAAATGTTGATTTCAAGAGGTAATGAATCTACATTTATGAATTTGAGAGTGAATCGATCCAAATTGATAGATTTTGTGAGCTAATAAATCCTAATTTTTTTTATTTAATTTTTTTTTTACAAATACAGTTGTTATACATTGTATATATATATTTTTAATACATTTTTTAAATATCGTGATTCACCTTTTTTTTTGAGCAATGCTCGTGTAAAAAAGGTGGAGCAGCGAAAAACAATTGCTTGGTTTTGAGAGCTAATGAATCCACGTTGCATAAATTTGATAGTAGTTCAATCCGAACTGATTTGTTTTGAAACTATTACAATTAAATACAAATATTAATGCGGCGTTCTTTCCCCTTTCCAGTACTACCAGCGTAATTTCCGCCGGATCCCGCAGTCTCGCAGTGAACAATCAGCAGCAGCCGCAGTAGCATTCCCCCCGCCGCACAAACAAGATGGCCCCCAAACAGCGAATGCGCATCGCCAACGAGATCGCCAGCAAGAACATCACCAACCGAGGAAATGTACCCAAATCTACCAAAGTGAGTTCAAACCCCAAACTTCCACACTACCTTCAGCCTCACAACCTAATCCAATTGGGGATGCCATAATCCCACTGGCTCAGTTGGGACACCAGTTGTTAATCAAATCAAGTGTGTCAATTCTTCTTCTTCATAAGCTTTCTGGCTTCGAGATTTTTACATAGGCCTAAATAATAGAAACAAGGGAGACGAACATGACCTATTATTAGTGTGAAAACTACATGTCGCCAACATCGTTCACCCAAACTACCGCACAGTGTCACCCGCCTTTGTGTCTATCTATACAACTTTCATTGCATAGCCGCTATAGTTGTTGGTCATAGTTCAGAGACAGACAGCATGCTTCCACTCCGTATCTCTATTTGTTTCTATTATCTATGGAAATTTACCGTTAACAGAAATATACATTTTGCACAAAACTCAATAAAAAAATAATTACGTTTTTATGCCAATGGCCATAAAAATATGTAAATAGTAATTCTATTGCGCTCTTGTTCATTCAAAGGAATTTCCTATTATTTGTTCAAATCATGTTTCATCATGCTTAAACAGTGACCACAAACCATACGTTATAATAAACAAACATAATTTATATTTAAAAATTTGAACTTTTCAGTATTTTTAAATATATCTTACAATAATTATAAGATATCTTTAACCACTGGAGCGACAGCAATTTTTCCACCCACATTAAAAAAATCATACCTCCGAATTTGAATATGGAGGCATACAGCCAATGAATTCACCGATTATCACATATTCGTAGGATTTATAAAAAAAAATATTATAAAATCGTAAATTTTTTGTGGTTCTGGAAATAGTTGCCATATTTTGGCAAAAAGTGCTTGAGTGGTTAAAAATACTGAAAAGTATATACACTTTATAACTTATTTTTTCTACACTTGTACTTTATATATATACTTTATAAATGTATTGTTTGAATGGCACATGTTGTGCCGTATATGTGGAAAATAAATAAATAATACTTTATCTGATAATTCTTACAAACAAAATAATATTTGTTTGTACCCTACAATGGCACATTGTATTATTTATTATTTCATTCTCAAATTACCCATCTGGCCACTAATGTAATATTTTAATTTCTTTCTTTTCTTTGTGTAATATGTTAGTGCTTTATATGTGGTGGTTTAACTTATACTTCTTCGCTCAAATTACACTATACATCAATACAGGCTGTAGTCCTAGTGAGGTTAATTTTTTATTAAAAAAAATAATTATAATACATGTATGGTGAGAAGATATAAATAAATAAATGGCAGGTAATCTGAAACGCTTGAATCAACCATTGCACTGGTTTAGATTGATATCATGTCAGTTATTATTTCTATGCAGTGATGAAAGTTTATTTTACGAAAGTTTAATAATAATAGTAATTAAAATTGTGCCTTTACGAGAATGTTTGGAGGTAGGTTTCCAAGTAATGAACAGTTAATAAAAATGGATTGTGTCTTAAAAATTCATAAATATAAACCAATATCCCTTTCCAGGCAAAAAATGTCCAAAATTCGATAGGCCACACTAGTAAAGCTCTTAATTATGGTCCCATAGGGCTGGGCGACTTACTGCTCGAAAAATGCGCTCTTAAAGGTACCCTGCATAAGCAGCTCCCGCACGTTCAATCGATACCGGTTCCGTTCCCAAAAACAGATTTATTTTCTGTCAGAATTTTTTTCAAACCAAACTCACGATCGTATGACGCCGATCGGAAAGGGATATATCATTCTCGTATTTGCAATAAATGTTTTTTTATAGGACTATGTGATGCCTCTGGAATCTGTTTTAATCGCAATTATCGTCTAATTTGAAAAAGAAAGCTATTTTAATTGCAATGTAAATAAGCACTATTTCAAAACTTGAGTTAACCTCACTTTTCAATATTTTAGTTCAGAATGTCATCTGAAAATTGTTGTTTATTATATATACCCTGTTGCGCTACCTCCTTCTTTAGCCAACGTTTTTAAAAAGAAGGTACCGCAACATGGCATAATACCACAAAAATATAGGTATCACGATAATTAGATATAGTGTTATTAAAATTTTGGTTTATAAGAATATATCTGTTTTTTGTTTCCAGCAAAAAGATGAGCAGTACCCCGTTGGCCCCTGGCTTCTCGCTCTCTTCATCTTCGTAGTATGCGGGTCGGCCGTCTTCCAGATCATCCAGTCCATTAGATTGGCGTAAGGGGGGGCAGGGTGCTCCTCCCCCCCCCACACCCTTCTGTGCCACCCCCACCACACGCCTCTACGTTCATAAGTTCTCAAAGATATTATTTGTATAGTTCGTAAGCTCTCAAATCAATGCGGATTCATTGGCTCTCAAATTCAAGCAAAGCGGATTCATTAGTTCTCAAGTTCACACAATGTTGATTCATTAGCTCTCGAAATCAAGCGATTCAGAATCATTAGCTATCAAAATTATTTAATGTGGATTCATTAGCTTGAATTCAAGCAATTTTAACTCATTGCACTCTTGAAATCGAGCATTTCTTATTATTGGCTCTAAAAATTGCTCCTGAAATCAAGCAATTCGTATTCGTTAGCTCTTGAAATCAAACAATTCGTATTCATTAGCTCTTGAAATCAAACAATTCGAATTCATTAGCTCTTGAAATCAAACAATTCGAATTCATTAGCTCTTGAAATCAAACAATTCGAATTCATTAGCTCTCAAATAGAATTAATTTGGATTCCTTTTCCTATAAATCTCAGTTGATGGCCTATTTTGCATCATGCTGTCTGTTACAATCACGATTTGTAATAAACATACAATCTTAATGGATTATTGCACCATTTAATTTTGCATTTGTTTTGTAACTATTATTGGGAAAAAGTGATACATAATCTACAAAAGTTTGTTGATTAATGGACATTGTTGACCTTTACGATTACAAATATTTACAACTTAGTGCTACGTAAACCACTCATTAGTTTTTGCTTGAATGAAACAAATAAATGTATCTCTAATTGATTTGCGAGCATTCAAAATTTATAACAATCCGAAACAATTTTGTTAAATTTGCAAAAATCCCCAATTTCTTTTCTAAATGCACGTGTTTTGCAACAGGGCGTATCGCACTTGTTGCAAGTAAAAAAGGGAAAAAGATATATTTAAATATTCGTGGACCTTTAACATCAGCGGAAAGTGTAAAAGTTATTTGTTTTCATTTCCCTGTTTCGTCCTATAATATGAGATTGATTATATTTAATAGAAAAAATATTCCAAATTTGATGGCAAGTCTCAAAGATTTTTTCGTTGTACGGACACTGAATGTAATATTTTTACGTATTCAATTAATTAAAATGTATTTTATTATGTACAACACCTTTTTCAATGTGAATAATACATTATCTGTATATTATGAATGTTGGTAAACGTGTTTTAAACATGTATCTAATGAATATGCCTTTTGTTTGTGAGAATGCGTCTAATATCGTTGCGGTTTGTTGACAAAAGGTCTCAAGGTTTGGCATTTATACCTTTCACTATTCCATTAGCGTTATGGTTAAACATCTTATAATTTAATATATTTAAAGTTTAGTTCAGGAACGACTATAATTTAAGTAAAGCGACTCTGGGATCCGAGAGTACGAGGAATTGTAATTTATGGGTTTATTGTATGTATAATCAATGTCTAATATATATGTGATGAAATAAATTTACAATTTTATGAATGTTTCTGTTTTATTCGGCCTCACTTCTATAGTTGACTGAACGTAGCGAAGTCCTGTTTTATGTTCCATTTTCGGTTTTTATTAATCAAGCAAATCTTATTTGACTAGGTGGCTAACTTTGACCGAGTTTTTCAATATTATGGTACCTACCTGCCTGAAGAATGTTTGAAAAAGGAATTGTCATTGAGATAGTGACATTAGATAAACGGCTGGCGTAGTCCAGCGGTAGGACATTGGACTCCCATTCCGAAGGTCGCGGGTTCGAACCCGGCGTGCCCAAATAAATTTTATTTATTTGATTTGTGTTATTTCACAATTAATTAGTTAAAATAATACATATTTGCGGCACGTTCCAGAGTGGAAGATACTCTTAGTATCGCCCTGGTGTAAGACCACCATTCAGAATTGAAACCTTGCTTGAAATGGCTTTAGCTGTGTTTAGTGACTAGATCTGTATAATAGCCAGGTACTTCCCCCATCTCCTTCCCTTCCCCACTTACCTTCAGCCTCACAACATACCCCAATTGGGGATGCCATAGTCTTACTGGCCCCAGACGGGAGCAGTTGGGACTCTTGTGAGGTATTCACTATAAAAAAAAAAATTGGACAAATTGTTTAATTACTTATTTGAAATTTAAAAAAAATTATAGTGTTTATAATCAGGTATTTAAGTGCCTGTGTACAAATCTTATGATTTCACAGGAAATTTTGGTTTTGATTTATTAAATAAAAGAAAATTAGAAATATATACACATTTTTAAACGCGAGGTCTACTTACTGTTCACAGAAGTCTATTCATGATGACTTAAACGAGGCTGATATATTGGAAGAAGGTTGAAAGCAAGAAACTCCATTAACTGATGGAATACCGGCGTACTCCTAGCCAGAGAAATATGCATTAGTGCATTGTGCTGCTTGTCATCTGCCTCCACAAATCTTACAACGACATTATCTCTGCCCTAGTCATCGATACACAAAAGTACGCTCAGTCATAATTCCCGCCAGGACATATTTTCTAATAAGACTCCCGCATAAGCTCAAACAGTTGTGCATATTCAATATGCATAAAGCATTGTTTTACCATACTATCGAGATAGCTTGATAGGCCGAAACACCGCATGAGTGGCACAGATTACACTCATTAATGGCAAATCACATGTTGGAGCAGTGCAGATGCATAACTCATCCCGTGTACGCCAAATTGGCTACGACCACTTTGGTCATGCTTAATTCAATGCGTCTGGATTACGCGTACTAATTTACAATGTTAGCACGTCAATATTCACATATTGGCACTCGTGCACGGTGAATTTAAATGGTTTTAGTGATGAATTGCTTATCTTTTACTCTCGAGATGATTTTGCGAACACTGATGGAGAAGTATTATTTATTCAATTATTTTACAAATGTAACTTAGTGGAGCGAATGAATTACTGTACCCATATTAATTAATTTGCTACACCTATATTACATACTAGGTACATTTTAACCGCTTGGGCACATAAGCTTGTTTTCACGACAATTTAACGTAGGTGGATATAGGAATGACTTATGCCCCGGACGTGAGTTATTAAAAGTAAATGAGTTATTAAAAGAAAATAAATAAACCATTGTAACGAAAATCGATTAATAGCCGCAAAAATAAAGAATTTTAGAGTAGCATCTTCAATCCAACGGAACGACATATTGCGCGTGTCTGTGTCTACGAATGAACTGCGCAGGGACGCGTGGAGGGAGACTACTCGCTGAAAAAATCTACTAAAGAGCTGACTAGCCTATTGTACTAAAATTGTGGTGTTCGGACACATTTAGTTACTAATATATTCGCTACTCGACTAAAATACTCGCCGAGTCAGAACGGGGCGTAAGAGTCGTGGCGAACTCAGTGGCAGACCTCGGATGTAAAAAAAAAGCACATTGTTATTACATATTATTATTTAATGAGCAGGCAACATTCTGCTGATGTGCTCATATCTAATTCCACAATCAACAGTAAATGAGTTGATTCAAATTTTTAAATATGTCAATCCCAGGGGGGTATAACTCCGATCCAAAATTTCGACAGGAACGAAGATGAGAAAAATCTATGACTGTGTGACGACAAGAAGGCGGCGACCATGCTGCGACCAATAGAACACGAGTATATTTTATATATAAACAGTATTGTTCTATGGTTTATTTATGTTTGACACAGCATGGCGCGCGACCACGCGCTACTATTCTGACGTAAATATTTGGATTATTTTTTGTGAAATGCCACCTAAATATCGTCCCAGTGTGAAAGGCTGTGTAGACGTAAATTCAATTCGGCATAAGTTTCCGTCCTGGGAAAGAAAGGAGAATCGGGAATGGTCGATGAGAATTGGCAGACTCGAATATGGTGATCGAATGCAAAATGCGTATTAAAAAATAACTCATTGTCTACTTTTAAACTTCCTGAAATGAGACAATATCCTCGTGAAAGAGGATGCATTGTAACCAAAATACAGGTACACATAATTATATTGATTACTTATATGAAATTCTAAGCTCATTTCGTACGGTTATTTTTCTAGTTGACGAGTGATGAAATATCATTTTTTTATGCATTTGTCTTGTTTTGATCTGTCAGTTGTGTCATGATAGTGAAGTTGTTTTAATTAATCTTTTCAGCTCGATCATACAATGCCTATGTTTGTTTTGAACACCAAATCGTGACACACTGTTCTGCACTAGTTCAACTACCAGTTCTGGAGTTATAAAGAGAAATTCGTTTCCTTCACAGGACTGTCTTGGTATGTGTTTGAATTTTACTATATTATTATAAATTATCACCCATGTAAAAATATTAATATAGCGACGATTAGCTTGCTTAATGGTGAACTTTATCCACCGAATGTAGTACGTTTCTACTAATGTTTTAAATTTTCTTAAATCTTTTGTTGTGAAGGTCAATTGACTTATTTTGATGCACACCCAAATATATTGATTTAGCATCTTAATGATGTTATGATTGTTTGTTGCAGGTATGTAGAACAGTAACGTTGTGGTGTCACGTCAGGATATGACGGCCAGTACATCTGGGGTGTTGACGTGTTCCACCACTCTGTGGTGCCTCTATCCTTGAGAGAACACAGAACTCCAGGACTGGAGCATCAAATATCTTGTTCGAACGAAGTCTTTATGGACCTTGGTTATATCTACCCTCGGTAATATGGTAAATTTATTTTAGACCTGATAAAAGTTATAATCTGTTCAATAGAAGAGTTTACCTTTAAAACAACGCCTTCGTATATTCGGAATTGGTGTGATGGTTAGTTTTTCTTGTATTATCTGTTTATACGCGCTTATAATAAAATACCAAAACATATAACTGAGTTTTTTATTTTTCTGTTTAACCAATCATTTTTTTTTTTAAATAATATTTTTGGCATATGAGTTGGGTAGGTACCGAAAGATAATTATATTGTCTATGGTCGCACCTTTTTTTAGTTTCCTCTATCCTAGTCGATGGTGTGTGTGACGTCAAGAAGTCGGGGCGAAAAAAAAGTGATAAAATACTCTATATTTATCCAATATCTATGGTCAAATAGTGTCGAAAATTTCTCTATAGTAAAAGCACGAAGTTATCAATCTAGTGATTGGTTTATTTATGGTCAATCCTCTCTTCTCTCAAATAAGAATACAATCCAGCGATAGGTTCACTGCCTGCCGGGGACAGTGAAGGCTTGAAAAACTCTGATATGTAAACTTGGGAAGCTCTGTCACCCGTATTAAACACAATATAACTTTAGAAATAGAGTAAATAGTCAAAAACGACAAAAATGTGCACTTAATATAAATATGCAAGGAAAAGGAATAACCAATCCCATACCCCTGTATTTCCGAGGACCACGAAACACAACCACAATATAGTTACACCGCGACACCTCGAGTGATAACTAAACAATATTATGTATATCCGAGATAGTTAAATTACTTATTTTTACTTAAAAATGAAATTGTGTACATGAAAAACACCATGTTGCTTTCGAGGTAATTTCAATTCTTCTTCCATTTTTAATAAACAAATGAACTCAGATTTGCACTATTTTTCTTGCCATTGTTCCAAATTTAAAATACTGTTCCAGCAAAATGGTTAAGGAAAGGTAAGCACTGGATAAATTATATCCGTGTAGGAACTAAGCATATTCTCATTTCATAACCAAGCAGCTACTTTTCATTCCGTTTTCCATTTGAGATCAAAAGAAAGGTTTAAGGGAATAGTAATGTTAATTCGGCATAAAAAAGGCCCATTTTAGAGAATTTTTTTAGACGCTACAGGTAATACAAATGTACTTAATTGATCGTAACATTACAGTACAACATATAAACAAAATATCCTTTATTTAAAAAAATATATACATAAATAATTAAGTCGACGGCAGCAAATCTTCAGAGGCGCCTCGAAAAAAAAGTTGTCCGCCGGTGAACAGTATAACTCATGACTGGATCATCGGAAATCAAAAAATAAAAATGATATCATTAGATAACTACTTTTCTAAGGTATCCCTGGGGGGAATTATTATTTTTTTTGATTTTTAAATTTTTGGTGACACTTAGCGCCTCCGCCCACTGGGGCAACTGAAAACTCTCAACTGCCAACTGTCTTTGTATGACAATGTGATGGCCCACGCACTTCACAATCACACAAAACCCCGTTGTCAATGGTAACGCAAGCGGTGACTTGCGACTGTCACTGCTGATTGCTCTGGGCGGCCGTTGCTAGTTGCCAGCTGTCAGCTGATTGTTCTTCGTCTATGGTTAAACATGCTTTTTGACCAATCAAGACAGAGAAAACAGACGGTTTTAGTTGGTTTTCAGTTGCCTTTGTGGGCGGAGGCGCTTAGAAGTGAAAACAGCGATTTTCGTCTAAAAAATGGGCCTATTTGTTATTGTAAAATTAACAATTATGAGAAATAAAAAAAGCTCCCAGCGTTACCTGGTCATTCGTGTAAGGAAGTAGTATACAAAATTTCAAAAGAATCGGTTGAATAGATTTTGATTTAAACTGTTCACCGGCTTCAAAAATAACGAGTGTAAGAAAATCGCTAATACCCGAAAATCCAAATACTAAACATGAAAATTTTGTTCATTCAAGTTCTATATAGTTTTGCTCTGATTTGTTTCAATTTTTTACCAACAATCTTAAGATGTTGTACAATCATTTGAAGCAATAAAAAAAATTAAATAGGTTACCATCCCCTTAAAGCATGTACATAGAGTAATGTAGTTTTAAACAGAAAACTAAAGAGGAATTGAAATTGAGGTTTGCTCCTGGTAGGAGGAGGGGGTTCTTTACGGGAATGATCCCCACCAAATATTCCCATACTAAAAGAAAAAAATTGTCCAAGCTTTAAAAATAATTGAGTTCTAAAAGCATTTTTTTGGTTCATTTTAAAGCTCGAAATTTAAGGAGTTCCTTTGGCGCTCCGCAACCTTCGTTGTTGTGTACTAACACAACACATATGAAAATCACACTTATGCTCAAACAACTGTCTGTACAGGTGTCCAGGGGTAAAGTGCATTATTTTCGGGAGGTGCATCGTAAAAAAAGTGGTAAATAATAATGCTGGCCGCATACGCCGTATATGTATATATATATCTTTTTACCAAATAAGTAAGTACTCTTAAAAGTAGGAATTTCGAAAAAAGTTATTTGTCTTATTTACTTATACTATCATGTAGAATCACATCCCGAAGTTAATACACTTTACTCCTGGACACCCTGAATAGGCCCTACACAATGCAGACAAGGGATGTCACCAAACTTTTTCCCTTTAAATTCGTAATTTTTAAGTGTAATGGAGATATACTTACCACGCATTTGTGCACAACTTACCCTAATTGGGGATGCCATAGTCCCACTGTCTCCAGACAGTTAGGATTCTTCTACAGCATAGAAAAAGGAATGAGAAGGAAGAAAGGATTTAAAAAAATGTTTTTACAATTCTGCATCATTTTATTGCATTCAAAAGCGCATATTCTAGTACAGTGTGGTTCCTAATTACGAGTACAGTGAAATATCAAATTATATTATGTATAGTACAGGGTGGTTCATTTACAATAATAATAATAATAATAGTAGCCCAAGTTAGTAAGAAATTACATTTAACATACCATTAATCTAAATTAAAATATCACGTCATATAAAATACTACATTTTCTTTATCTTCTATGTAAAAAAAACTCTTTTCAAATTATATTGTTAATCTATGGATCATACTGGAAAAAAACTGGGTTTATGGTTGAGTTTTTTAAACTCGATCGATGATCAACACCATTTTGCATTTTTGACATTTGAACGGTCCTCATTAAACGTCGATTCTAGGCTCATTTCAAGCATAATAACAATATTGGTCACGTTATTATGCTTGACAGCTGGTCACATTTTAATCTCAGCTGAAATTGGCGACAATCGGCATTTAACGGGCACATAAGAGGTCTCAGGACCCCTAGAGATCTTAAGAAAATTATTTCAACAGAAGTGAGAAACAATTGAGCCGTCTTTACAGCGGTTGGAACCATTTTGCCTTGCAATTTATTTTTATTATAAAAAAATATCAAAATAATAAATCAACAAAATTTTCCTAAAATAACAAAAAAGTCATGTTTTAGCTTCAGCTATCCAAAACTTTCTTCAAGAAAGTCACAGCAATATATGTTTTCAAAACACTATTTTACACTCTTAATAGCACCATTTGAGTTTATAATTTGAATAATTAAAAATATAATACATATAAATTTGATGCACCTTACATTAAAAAGATTCGGGACAATATAATATAACACCAAACTATGTACATTTATCAATAAAAATTAAGAAATATCTATTTATTTATATCAGACATATTATTATTTATTTTTTAATTATGTGTGTGAAAATTTTTCTCAAGAAAATTTAAATTTAAAAAATATATTCTTTCAACAGTTTATAAAACTTTGCATTGAGATATCCCTATTTAAAAAAATCATCTTGTTTGTCCGTAAATAGCCCAATTTCCTGTAGACATGTCGGAACAATATGTAGAGAGGAGTTTCAGAAATCAATTGCATGATTGCTTAGAGAATATGGTGGACACCACTTTACAGATGTTTTCTTTGATACTGCATGTTTTAAAATTTAGTATTATGTTCTTTCATTATCCAAAAATAAGTTTGTCTATCAGAAATACTTTTTTATTTTATTTGCCCTCAAAACAATGAAGTTTCAGGCCGAGCATATATATCCCTATCAGTGGCGTAGCGTGCCTTGGAGGGGCCCTGTATCAAAACTAGTTAAGGGGCCCGAATGAAGGGTAAAACTCTATAGTCCTATTTCTGTAGCCCGGGGGCCCCGTATCATTGATACGGCTGATACGGCGGTAGCTACGCCCCTGATCCCTACCTTAACACATTCACAGACACTGTGTCAATAGAAGTTATTTTAGAGGTGTGACATGACAGTATGTACATACATAGGTACTTTGTTAGGGACGCGATACGACACAATGGACTGGAAAATCAATTTTTGTATTTATGTCTATTGGTGTCACGAAGTGAACAGTTCTATTCTTGACGGTAATATGATGAACCAAATATGATAATTTTTTATTACTGATTTTCATTGACTTCATAAAACATGTGACCTGTTATAAAAGACATGTATCGTATCACGAACCTCTGTTTTTTGTCATTTTCCGACAAGTCTCCGTCAATGTGTTAATTGAGATCTAGAAAAAATGCATCAAAATTTGTGAGAAAAAGCACCAAACTACAAACTTATACATTTTTATAGCCATAATTTTTCAACATTTTGAAAAAGTTCTATACGGTCCTAAGTTTTTTATTCTATTTAAAGATTTCTTAAAAAGCTAATCACTCTTTTGGATATCAAGATCAAACTGGGTTTATTTACTAACAGTTATTATTCATATAAAACAAGAATTAAGTTTATTTATAAATATTGCACCAATTTCTCAGACTTTAGCGAACATGATTCTACAAAGATATCTTTTTTATGTTATAAAGTTGTTCATTGTGAAATGAAATCTAAGAAATAAATATTTCAAATTCAACATTTTTTATAAATTCATTATTTCAATTTGCACAATTCAAATTAAACAAACATGTTCAATTACATTAATTTTAGTGTCCTATTATAGAAAACTGGCTTTGTAAAGATATGTGTTTATATTTCAAACATAATAAGATGATTTTAAAGCATTATTATTGATTTACAAAAACAAAATAAGATAAAAACTTAATGAAGGAACAAAAGATGGTGAAAAGGATTGACTTAATTTAAAAGGTACAGCCTTTAAAAAGCTATTTTTACTAATGTAAATTTAATATGCTGCGGATAATTTTTTTTATTATTTAACTGACTCGAAAATGTCCACCAAAATCAGCACAGTTGAAAACAGAGCAAAAAATATCTTGTGTTTTTCTCAATTTACACACTTTTTAGTTTTCGTCATTTCAACGTGCTGTAAATTGATTCGGTAATGATGGACGTAGTTGATATTTCAGGAGTTCCTTGGCTGAATTTCACATACGATCCATTTCTGTTGCCCGGGAAACTCGGCATCCTGTTTTCTTCTCTGGAATCCAGCGAAGATTTACTTATTTCCGAGTCGTAAGCCGAATTGTGCGTTACTTCCAAACGAATGGCGTGATTCTTGTCCGATCGACTGAAGATGTTCGTTCCGATCTTATTGTTGTCTTTCTCCAGCGAATTTCCGGCTGAGAATCCTCCGGAACCGCTGAGGGAAGAATACTTTTGAGAAACATTTTCAGATATCTTTTCGTCGGAATCTGAATCGATGAAATCAGAATCTACAAAGTCCTCGTTCAAATTGTGAGGGTTTCTTTCGATCACAACCACTTCTATGTGTCGGAATTTGCTCTCTACTTTGTTTTGGACTATCGGCTTATGTTCGTCCGACTCAATGTTGATGAACGAAGTGTTCCGGAAGATTTCCTTCTCGAACGATATCAGATCTTCGTTTTTGCTCTTGTTTTTTACTTCTGGATTGCAGATTTCCGCGTAGATATTGTCCGACGTGTCGGAATCTCGTCTTTCATGGTTTCCTCGACCGCTGATAGCGTCGGCTACTTGACCGTAAGGTAAATCTTCAATTACAGGAAGTTTACGATTCTGGATGGACGAAATAGATCTTTTCAGTTTACTTTGATCGCTATTTTCACTTTCCTCGATTGATTCAATACTTTCATCAATCACATCCACAATTTTTATATCAACATCGGTGATTTTTCTCCCGTTCTGGTTAGCAATTAAGTTAGGTTTGCTTCCAGCACTTGTAATCGGGTCTTTCTTGTCTTTTCCATGCAACAAGTTTGAAGTAGACTTGCTCAGAACTCGTTTAGTTTTAACGTGGAACTCTGAACATAGTTTTTCAGTAATGAAGGACTGCTGACTGAAGACCACCTGGTGATTGGACTCGCTTCTGCTGGATCCGGTGCCGAATGCGTTCAGATCTTCACAGCTTTGGATTTGATCGAATGATGATGTTGAAGCGATGTCGCTTTTCTCCGGGATGAGATCTGGTCGAATTCTTTGCCTCCTCTCGAACCTGGATATCTTCTGCTTCCCCGTTTCGATTTCCAGCCGCTTTGCGCAGTTTCCGGTGTATATTTGTTTCTTCTTAAGACTGGAATCATTTTCCGAATAGTAATTGATCTGCTCCACGCTGAGATTTTTCTTTTGACCCAAGTCTGACAACCGGTCGTCTGTGTCCATTATACCAGTCTGAACTGAGACAGATTTTGTCAAGACTCTCTTTGGTTCTGGTCTGCCGGCACTCGAACTAACTCCGATGTCGGACGAAGTAGTGAGACTTCTGTAGGATTGATACTTTTCGGAAGACAAGTCTTCGATTCTCCTATTCATCCTTGTGGCACCAAATCTGTCTTCTATCAGTTTAGACATATCTTGATATCTCTCCATAGAGCTTGTCTTGTCGCTGAAAGGATCGAATGGATCTCGATATTCTCTGTATTTGTCTAATAACTTATTTTCTTCAGATTTTCCTTCAGAGAGACGTTCGGTGCTTCTTAAAATCTTCAATTGCTTGAACCACTTGGACAATTTGGGTTGGTTTGCATTATTTTCTCTGAAAACCTTCATCTTGTCTTCGTTGAATTCTTGTTGCTTTTGTTTTTCCTCTTCTTTTTTGGCCGCCTTTTTGCTTTCCTCGTCACTGTAGAGATCAAAGTTCATATTCTCCAACTCATTCTTACTGATGAAAATAATGGAGCCTTCGTTTTCATCGGGGATATCTTTCAGGACTTTATCGCTTTTACCAAATAAGCGAGACGCATCGACTTTAAAGCCTTGGAAGGTGAATCTCTTTTCTTTTTCGAACTTGATACCGCCGTGTGCTACTTCGTTTCTAGTTCTTTTATCGACAAAGCTATCGATGGACTCTTCATTGTTCATGTTGTCGTGCTTTTTATGGATGACGTTGATCTTTTCTTTGGATATGTACATTTCTTGGTGATTATCGGGCATTGCGAAGGTGATCTGTCGGATCCATGAGTCGACGTTGAGCTGGCAGTAGGTGATGGCCTTGTGGACGCGGGAGGAGAGGAACATGCGCTTCTCGGTGTCGAAGCCAAGGCTAGTTCTCTGCAGCCTGGAGTCGGTATTGAGGGACAGGAGGGTGAGGGAGGGCACGCGGGTGGTATCCTGTGGAAGGGAGCACATCACGATGACGGCTTCGGTGGTCACGGCTCGCAGCAGGAGGGTTCCTGGAAACAAATTAATTATGGTGAATTTTTTTATAGCATACTAAGGTACATCTTTTAATATTTGTTGGATCGGCAAGATGGAAGATTCTCTCAGTATTGCCTTTCTGCAATTTCACAATGCTTGACTATTCAATGAAGGACTTGTAGTTTTATTTCTATTTAAGTGTTTAATCCAGAAGGACTAGATGGTGTAATCCCAGTACTTATACTACATTAAATCGAGCGCTTAATGTCAAAAAACATTATTTACAAAAAAACATACAAATAATATTTTCCTCCATGCAATAGGAATTAAAATCAAACAATGTTACCTACAAAGTTATATAGGTTAAGTTAGGTGAGGTTAGGTTGTTTTTACGTGATCTTCCATGTGCGAAATTACACATAAAAACATGTAATTAATAATTACCTGAAGTAAGTGTGGGATGCGGAGGCGCGGGACCTGCCACCAGGCGCACCCGCAGGGGCAGGGGGCGACCCAGCAGCCCCCCGCCACCCCCCAATCGGCACAGTCCCCCCTCCCCACCGGATATGCCCACGGGGTAGAACTCCCCCTTGGTCGACAGCGGCGCGTAAAGCTCCTAGAATTAGAGAATAAGTGTTGTAGAAATAATACCGCTTAGTAACAACTAAACCTTGATTACGCATGCTGTGAACATTTTTAATTTGAGTGTTAATATCTGTGCACATTCCAACGCAATAATAGTAATGTAATACTTGTTAACGCTCTGTAAATGTTTCAAAAAATAAATAAATAAATACTGAATGGTAGAAAAAGTCGGAAACCCCCGAAAACAACCAAGTGAACCAGATATGAAAGGGTCTTATCAAGTCAGAATAACAGACGAATATGCTCCACCCCTCCACACACAGAGTGTAAATCTTTAGAATTAAGCGAGTCACACACAAGAGATACAACCTCATAATTATATATTATGCTGATATGAGCCGAACTCCGAAAGTTTTATTATATTCTTTTAATATAAATACCGCACCGCAACTGCTCCCAACCATCTGGAACCAGTGAGACTATGGTATCCTCAAATGGGGTATGTTGTGAGGCTGAAGATAGTGGGAAAGGGTAAGGGTGGGAAAGAGGAAAGTGGGTTAGTGAGAAAAGTACTTGGCTATTCAGATCTGGTCACCGAAAACGGCTAAAATCATTTCAAGCCACTTTTCAATTCTGAATGATGGTCTTACACCAGGGCATTGTTGAGAGTATCTTCCACTCTGAACTCTGAAACATGCCGCAAATACACCTAATATGTAAAATACCTTACCATTTTTTTGCTGACCATAATTTGTTCAAAAGCTGAAACGGCTGAGAATCGGCATTTAAGAGCCATTGACAAGCGGCTGAGAGTAAAAGTTGAAAAAAAATGCTTGCAACTGTACAGGGAGGTTCCGATGAGAAAGATCGATTATTACCTGTTTCAAAAATTTTAAATTAAAAAATTAATATCGTTTTCTTTCATTCAAAACTTGCGTTAATATATACCTACATTCAAGTAAGCAATAAAATGCTCAAAAGGCACGATGATAAATTATTAAATATCGTGTAATTTTTGTAAGTATTTTTTGATCAAAAGTATTTATGATTTTTCAATAATGTCTAAATAAAATAAGTATGTAAAAAAATCTGAAATATTTTATTTTGTAAGACCTTAAATAAATAGAAAAACTGAGGTATTTTCGCCACAAAACACGTTCTCGGATTTATTTTTAATGAGTTTAATACTAAAATTAAAAATCTGAAAAATGCGTTTACCAAGATTATGTATTGATTTGTTTTGTTGTATGATTGATTATATGATTTGAAATTTGTGTTGTATAATACAATATGTCGTTTGAAAATTGAACAAATCTGCCAACAACTAACGGTACAACATTAGTATATTAAAAATAAACTTAGTTTTTCAAAATTTAAAAATGCGTTTACCGGATAAAATAACAATCTTTCAAAATCAATTTACGTTTTTTTGTAAAAAGAGTCAAACGTCTAGAATTTGATTTAAAAACGACTAATTACCGGTATTCTCTGGTAATACCCTCTTAACGGGGACCTTTTAACTGTAAAAATGGCGCTGAACGACCGTTTGATGACAATGTTACATTTGAATTTCTATGAAACAAACCGTTATTAAGAAGTACATGAATCACGTTTTTCCGCCATCTAGTTTCTCCGGAGGAAAAACCCCGCCAAATGTTTCTCACGCGTTCGATATACAAAACTTGCAGCGTATAGTCTTGCCAAAAGCCGCATTATCCGGTGGAAATATTCAAGTGCGTGTGAATTTAAAATCAAACGTTTCGTATTCAAATCACGCGTCAACTTCAGGAAAAAATTATAAGTTAGGCCACACACGCCTTTATGAAGCTTTTATGAGCGGTCAATGTATGAAGTGACACTGAACAAACTAAACAGGTCCGGATTAGGAACAAAAACATAGAATAAAAAAAAAGAAAAATCATACATTCTTTCATTAGAACTCACTAGACTTTGAACGACACGCGGAACACCCGCGTCTGTCATTCTGTCCCGCTCACAATAAGCTCACGCACACTTACAATACATGCGAATGCGAAATGTGCGAATGAGACAACGCTCAAATTTACCTACAGAAATCGCTCGAAAAGGGGTGTATGGAGAATACACTTTTCTACACCGAAACTTTCACGAAATTGAAATTTAAAAAAATATATAATTTTTAGAAAGAAGAAGCTACGTCGGTAGCTTTTTATAATTTTATAATTCTTTATGAGAGTTGAGTTAGCAGCACTTTTTCCTTAAATAATATTTTTTGATAAATCGTACATGTTTGACAGTGAATGTTTACGTTAATACGAAACGCATTGAAAATTCGAAAACATATCGACATAGTTTTCACCTTCTAGAAGGCAGTATAAAAAAAATATATTCATCTTGTGTAATTTTCGATGTAGAAAAGTGTTTTTTCCCGGGCGTCCTTTTTGTATGGGCCGAAAAGCGAAGTCTATCGTCTTAATGAGCCAATTTGTGCCACAATTGACCACAACTGAAATGAAGAGACAAATAGACAGAAATGCGTTGTCTGTGTGCTCAAAGTAAGGTCAATTTTCTTCACTTTAAGTGTAATTGATCAAACTTTTTCAAACATGAATGAAAACAATGAAATCATCACCCGAGAAAGAATATTCTCGGGTGATGATTTCATTGTTTTCCTTCAAATCAGTCTATAATGTAGTGCTGATACCGATCCTGATATATATAAGTGAGGCATGGAACTGGCAGAGGAATAATGAGTGTAGACTGAATGATCTAGAAATGAGATCCCCGAGACGTGTGTGCTAAAGCCATCTATGACCTATTAAAATGTAGAGATTTATAAGTAATAATGCTAGGCTCAGTTTTCCTCCAAATCGGCATACATGGCTCTTCTATCTAAAAATAATAACATAATGAAGGAATTTCATTTTTTAACGTTGAAGCGGTTTAATTTGTGCCCTGAAGGGTCATTCTATATCTTTTGTTTTATCTTTTGCGTTACGGGACATTTAAGTGCTTCCGCTCACGGGCAACTGAAAAAAAAACAGTTTGCAACTCAACTCGCTGTCGCAACTATCCTGTGTATGTCAATGTGATGGTCCGCACACTACAAAACCTGTTAAAAACCCGGTGTCAATGGCAACTCAAGCAGGGACTCGCAACTCGCCATGTTAGTTGCCGTGGCCTGAGATAATTACTGAAATCGTAAAATTGAGTAACCGTGATAGAAGTTTGGTTGGAAACCAAAGCAATTGCCAGTTTTAGTTTCTCTGTGAGCGGAGGGAGTAGACAAAATCAATCGGAAGGCGCCCGTCGGCGTCGTGCGTTATTGGCAGTCAAATTTCCGGTCGTGAGTTAAGTGGATTAATTACCAACTTTAAACACGAATTACAATTTTTATTAGTTATTAAAACTACTTATATAAAATCCATATAGGCGTTCATAAATGACTATTCCTTTGTCGAATTATTTCGATGTTTTTACGCGATGACATTCGATTCAAATTTTCCTGAGATTGACATCTCTTAATGCGCCGTAAACGCGCCGTTATCTCCGGCGTTACTCATATTTAGCTCGTTAGCGCGAAGAATATCGCATTTAAGAAAATTGTCAAAATGTGTCGTATACGGCCGATTAAACACGCGTTACGCTGTCGCAAAAGGTATAGAGTCACCCTTCTGATTATGCTTGTGTTCATCCCGGTCGGTCATAATAAATTAAATAAATTTTGTGGTTATCTGTTTATATACTATTGTTATATTTCATTTTGAAAAATGTGTAGTGGGTTTTAAAGTTCCCTCTCCGGCCCTGTCATAAGGACGTGCCCATGCATCAGTTCCGCCGAGCTATAAAAATGACATTCAATACCAACCCAATTGCGTGCTAGTTGCTAGTTGCCAGTACACAAGGACGCCATAAAAAGCCCTGCTTCGTGGTTACCTATTATACGCAGCCACGTTCGACACAATTCTTTTATGGCTCAAAGTAGGCTGACACTTTGTGTAGGTACATATACGTAACGGATTGTGTTGACTGGTTCAATCGTTCAATGGGGATTAGTCTCAAATGAAAGGGTTACTTCAAATATGTACTTACTTAAAACTCAACGCCATCTTGAGAAAATTTGGAAAAATTATTGCTGATTTTTCCAATTTCCATTCCATATCCGTTTAATTTCCAATGCACTTCTATTAAATTTCCATTCTCGTTCCAATTCAATTTCCGTTCCAATTTCATTTGTATTCCATTCATTCCATTTCCATTCCATATCGTTTTCATTCCTCATTTCAATTCCATTCTATGTCATTTCCTTTCCGTATCATTTCCATCCCGTATAATTTAAATCCCATATAATTTCCATCCCATATCATTTCCATTTCATATAATTACCATTTCATATCACTTTCTTCTTTTTTATTTTTTTCTATTGTATTTCATGTTCAATGTATTTCTTTTCAATTTCCATACTCATTCCATTTCAATTCCAATCATTTTAATTTCCATTCCCATGTCATCACCATTCCATATCATTTCTGTTCCTCATTTCAATTCAGCGTATTTCCATTCCTTTCCTTATCATTTTCATTCCGTATCATTTCCATTCCATATCATGACCATTAAGACGACCGTCCGTGGTTGAGTGGTAAGACACTTGACTCCCAATCGGAAGGTCGCGGGTTCGAACCAGGCGTGCGCAAATAAATTTAATTTGATTAATTTGTGTTATTTCACAATTAATTAATAAAAAAATAATATAAACTATATTTGCGGCACGTTCCAGAGTGGAAGATACTCTCAGTATCGCCCTGGTGTAAGACCACCATTCAGAATTGAAATGTTGCTAGATCTGAATAGCCACGTACTTCCCCACCTACCTCTTCCCCATCTCCTTCCCTTCCCCACTTACCTTCAGCCTCACAACATACCCCAATTGGGGATGCCATAGTCTCACTGGCTCCAGACGGGAGCAGTTGGGACTCTTGTGAAGTATTCTCTATAAATTTTTTTTTTTTTAAATATTGACCATTTTATTTCACTTGCTCCAAGCGGGATTTAGAATTCCCATTTCATTTTTTTCATTAAATTTCGTATCCGAATGAATTTCCTTTAAATTTTCATTCCATTTCATTTCAATTCCATTCCATTTCTTTTCAATTTCATTCCATTTCATTTCAATTCCATTCCATTTCGAATCCGTTCAATTTCCATTCCATATCATTTTCATTCCGAATCATTTTCAATTCCATACCATTTCCATTTCTATTCCTTTCAGATAGGGGATTTCATAATTCCACAAGCTTCCGAGCAGTTGGAATGATGGGAATCCACATAATACTGGTTCGTTAGTCACAATACTCAGATTCACTTACAAGGTGAGTAGTTTTTGCTTGAAACTCAAGCTATTATTTAATTAAAATTAACGAGAAACCTCCTTAACATACTAATGATGTGTTTTAGCACTCACGTACCAAATGAAATAAGGAAATCCAGGAACTGTTGCAGGATACTCATTAATTCATTCATCCATGGGAAAGTGAACTCTGCAATCATTGTTGTTAGATGTAAGTGAGAGGAATAAGAGGTCTTGCTTGATATAGCTGTGTGTTTTTAATTCAGTCCTTGATCCTTGTATCTGTTCCACAATCGTGTTCGTTAGGAGTTGTTGCACGTCCCGACCCCCGAGTCTCGCATTCTTTCAGCGGTTGTGGCCGGTGCCATTGGTGTCCGTGACAGAGTCAACCAACAACCGGCAAGAACCAGAATACAGTGGCGTATTAGACCGGGCACGCCGGCTCACTTTGTCACGGCAACAGTTTCGTCACTGTTTAAAAATCCATAAAATAAATTCATCACTTTTTAGCTTGTACTACTAGTTTCCGGACAATATGTACAGTATAAACATAGGTACATGTTTATACTGCGAAGTATTACAAAATATTTTTGGCTTTAAAATTTTAACTTAAGCCGCGGCATGCCGAATTTTTTACATATTTTCCTTAAACATTTGAAGTTTTTAAGCTCTTAAAAATAACTAATTTTTCTTTAAGATAGTATCTATACATTCCTCACGCCGAAACGGTAATCATTTGAAATTCCCTCGATAGAAATAAATCGGCATGCCTCGAAAATTATTATTTACACGTTTGTTTCTGTTATTTTACAAATTGTATGTATGAAAAAATTCTCAATTTTTCGTTAAATGGTACTTGACACAACCCCCACGAGACTTTTGCTCTTTTAACGAGTCGTGTTTTAACATTTTCACAATTTTCGCTTGAATATTATCGCTTTTAATATTAGAGCGCTCCTTCTAACATTCGTATTGTCGTATCTTTCCTTCATCTTCTTTTTGAGCGGGTAATACCGGGCCTCAAGAAGAAATATTACACACATACTCGTAGACGCTTTAATTAAATACGAATTGAGCACATCTTTGGCCTTTGCCATTACCGAGTATTCTATAAGCCTAGAAAAATTTAAAATATCAGGGCTATAAAAATGCGTTTAAGTGCAGAATATCCTTTTTATGAACCCCTTTTCGGAAATGGTTTTATTGCATAATTTGACAAATTAAGTTCTTTAGATTATGATCGGAAAACTCGAGCGATTTCATTGACATAACATGTTGAAATTTTTGATAGCGTCCACGTGGCATCTGCTCAAATTGTATTTTTTCAGAATAAAACATTGTTTGAAGGCCTTTTTTGTCCTTTAAGCTACGGACACACTTGCTCATAAATGAGCATGCTCATTTACCCTTCATACGCAATGCTACTTAGTAGCATTTGTGTCACGCCCAAATGAGCATGCTCATTGATTCGCGGGTGGAAGTGGAAATGAGCATGCTAGTAATGAGCATGTGTGCCGGTACCATTACAATATTAAGTGATAATCCTTTGTTAGCGTGCTTAAGATGATAGACTTCGCTTTTCGGCCCATACAAAAAGGACGCCCGGGAAAAAACACTTTTCTATATCGAAAATTGCACAAAATAAATATATTTTTTATGCTGCCTTCTAGAGGGTGAAAACTATGTCGGTATGTTTTCGAATTTTCGATGCATTTCGTATTAACGTAAAAATTCACTGTCAAACATGTACGATTTATCAAAAAATATTATTTAAGGAAAAAGTGCTGCTAACTCAACTCTCATAAAGAATTATAAAATTATAAAAAGCTACCGACGTAGCTTCTTCTTTCTAAAAAATATATATTTTTTAAAATTTCAATTTCGTGAAAGTTTCGGTGTAGAAAAGTGTATTCTCCATAAACCCCTTTTCGAGTGATTTCTGTAGTTAAATTTGAGCGTTGTCTCATTCGCACATTTCGCATTCGCATGTATTGTAAGTGTGCGTGAGCTTATTGTGAGCGGAACAGAATGACAGACGCGGGCGTTCCGCGTGTGGTTCAAAGTCTAGCCTCTTAAGAAAGTTACAAATTCAAGTGTTTTTTCAAAAAATATGAATTTTTTGTTTGTTTTAGAACGATCGGTTTGTGGGTTAGTTGAAATTATCTGTAAGTAACGATTTGTCAATCAAAAACTGTTCTTAAAACACTTGCATTGTAAATATTCTTTTCATTCTTTCGATTTTCCCCATCTTCTAAGACTGTCGTTTTTTTATATAGATTTTATAATTAAAAAATATACACGCATATAAAATAGGGTGTAAGTATATGTCTACGAAGGTAGGCACCAGAATTAATAGAATGGTGTGGAAAAAGGGTTCATCCCTCAGAATTTAAGGTTATTTAATACCAAATTATTTATGGATTAAGATATTCTCAGCAAATATTGTTAACCATCAGCCTGTTGTGGCAGTTACCTGACCTACAGTACTGGGCTCACGGGATGAAGCGCCCCTGCCGAATGGTTCTGTTATTCTGAGCCCTGCTGTTATTGTTTGTTAGCTTGTTAAGAGACATATGAAAAGCTTGTTATTGTAGTGTTATGTTGCACATGCACACTGTACACTGTACGACACAGATTATGGTCGCAGTATCACATGTCGCAATCTAACGACCCAAAGCACATATCATGTTATGTGTCATTGTCATTACTTTCATATTATGTGCGTAGGTTTAATTCCAGACGTGTGATATAACATAATATAAACTAGTAGTTCTGTGAACAGTGCGGATCTCACGTTCAAAAATTGTTTCTAATTGTCTCTTATTTAATAAATCAAAACCAAAATTTCCACTACATTTTTTGCAAAATTTTTTTTTGATAACATTCGTAGTCGCATTTCTCCCTTTGTAAGTAGCATTTTTTAAATATAACTTTAGCTATTTTGATCTCATATCCAAATTTAATTTTTGTATGAAAAGGGGTGCGAAACCGTTTCTCGCCAGTCCTATCTTTCAATCTATCTATTTAAAGAATATCTGTATAAAGAGCAGGCGGGGAAGTGGACATGATTTTTATGCAAATCTAAAGTTTTATTGATAGATTGATGAAATTGAAGTTTGAAATGAAATGAAGCAGAAGTTTGATCCTTCTTGATGAAATTTTGCACTTTCAAAAAAATAGGAAAATTACTGAAAAACTTTCTAAAGCCCGGGCAATGTCGGGACTTCAACCAGTTTCATATTAATTACTTTTACTTTTATTATTACTTTTCAACTCGGAAAATTTATAGAGATTATCTTAAAAAATATCATATAGTTTTTTAAGAGCTTAAAAACTTAATGTGATCAAGAGAAGTTTGTTACATTTCATTATAAATTCGGAATGCGGGGTTTTAAAATGCGTCAAGGCGTAGAGCAGTGGCGGCTCGTGACTTTTGGTGAGCTAGAGTGCTAATTTTAACAAAAATGGCATTATTGATGTCGTTGTAGGCAAAAAATATTTTTTTTTTTTTTTTCGAATTTTTTTTTTTTGTATGAAGATTTTCAGGAAATTTCAGTTTTGCTGTGCGCCGCACCGATTTCCTGAAAATCTTCATACAACAAAAAAAAATTCGAAAAAAAAATAAAAAATATTTTTCGGCTACAACGACATCAATAATGCCATTTTTGTTAAAATTAGCACTCTAGCTCACTAAAAGTCACGAGCCGCCACTGGCGTAGAGACGGCCTTAAAAAAAATTCCCAAAAATATATACATCCATCCTTACTAATAAAAAACACTTCCCAACGGTGTTTAAGTTACACATTGATTATTAATAATAAAAATGTCTTTAACTGTGCCGCTAAAAAACTGGCAACATTGCATTTTGATACACTGGCGCATACGCCATGCGCCAATTACAGCTTTGGTTTGTCTATGTGATTTGTGATTCGAATTGTGTTTTTATTAATAATTTCTATTCTAATTACCAATTCACTATTATATTAATATAATTCATAATGTATGAAAAAAACGAAAAGCTCAGATCGAAAGAAAAAAAGTTTTTTTCGGGTTCTCTGTGTAATGTAGAATTACTAATATCCCACTAGTATCCGGACACCGTGCATAGAGCACAGAGATAAGCACACTTTTATCGGTTTGTCTCAATTATATTGACAAGTCAATAAGTACAACGGTATTTGAGCACGGTGTAACAATTAATGGTACAATAAGCGCCCCAAATACTATAATATTATAAACGGCGTGTAATCGATCAAAAGTAGAATTGCAAAATAATACCAGGACCAGTATCAGTTGCATTCCCAAACTGTTCTGACGTAATAGTAATGGCCGGAGGAAGGAATGCCATCAATTCGCAGCTGCTCATTACGGAATTAACAATACTTGAACAATAAAATACTCCACAGCTGCTGCCTGCTGCCGGTGATAGGAGTTGAACCCTCGGGCTGCGCCAATACTGCCGCTACTGCCAAAGCTGACAATGCCTACTACAGCCCACTGAACAGGTACTCCCCAGAATGGTGATCTGTGCAGATTTAAAATAAAATCGAAGCCACCTGTTTAACTAAAATCTTTCAATTCATTCGAGTATGTTGTGAAGAAGTTTAGTGGAGAGATGAACAGGGGGCCTAGTCTCGATCTTTCGGTTTCACAAACAAGCACGTTTGCCGTTTAACCTTTCTTGACGGTGCTGTCAACTACGCGGTCATGGTTTGTATTTACTGAAATATCTTTGTAAATATACTAAACATAGAGTTAACATTTTAGGTATTCCTCCACAATACATTTATGTATTGGATTAAATAAATACATTACACTAATATTTACTGAGTGTACAGCATCGGAGCGCGAGAAAGTTTTTAGCACGGTCAGATGAGGGTTAATACGGATTCGTGACGTAGCTAAACCCGCGTTACGGGCGCTGTGAGAGATATAGACTAGGCCCCCAGGAAGGTTCGAGCGGCTAATCAAATCTGGTCCGCGTTCTGTTGTAACTCCAGGTTTGTCTCACAACTCTTTAAATAAAACTCTGTGGTAAAAAAAAACACTGTGGACTTTATTTGCGACAGATAACAGTAAGCTCCGATGGCATTTTTAGCAGGCGGTAGTAGCTATTCTGGATCCCGACCTTGAGGTTGCAAAAGTATTTATTAAAGTCTCAAAACCTGCATTATCGATAGCTATGTGCTATCTATGAGTAAATTCTTAAACTAATATAAAAAAGTAAATTATGATATCAAAGGTATTTTTTTAACATAGTTTTCATTGGGATTGACTTGACTTCCGTAATATTAAAAATCTTACAAAAATGTTACTTTTTTTACTGTTTAAACCTTTTTGAATCTTGCAAAACCGGTTTTTCCTACGATCAGGTTATAATTTTTTTCATTCATGGTTTTAATTTAAAAAAAATGGAAACATGTAATATTAAAGACATTACGAATGTCGGTGCTAGTTCAATAAGCCCAAGCTAGTCCAATAACCCAATTAAGGAATTCATTTTCAAAATAATAACTGCTCGTGTGAAGAATTCAGACAAGCGATAAAATAGGTATCTCCTACGATATGATATTCCATATTTACACGTAAAATTATTTTAGTTAGTATTTTTTGCCAAAATTGTCGTAATTGCAATTATAATTTCCCGTTTAGTTATTCCTGCGTGAAATCTGCGGCAATAAACTCAAAGTTGCTTGGAATTTAAGTATCATATTTCCAACATTGGAACTGATTGCTCAAATAATTCAGTCATGCGATAAAGTACCTACCCATATAATAAAATATATTTAACAGAAAATAGGGTATTTTCACATACGAGAGATTTTGTTGAAAATATATGGAATATTTAAAGATCATTTTTCTGATTTTAATTATCCCACTAAAAATGTTTGTTTTTTATGTTTTTATTAAAATTTATTCACTTTAAAAACGATCAAAAACCGATAAAATCAATTGTTGGCAACGACGCCAAATACGCACGTCAACAAAGTACTACTGTCAGAATTTTTTTCAGAAAAGCCGGGCAACGCTTATGACGTCATACGTCCAAAATATCGTTTTGGCGGTATTACAAAAATGGGAAACTTAGACTCGATGTAGAAAATGTATTCGTTAAAATTAAAATAAAATAAAAATGCCATAATAATCGTAATTTTTTGCAATTTTTTTTAAGCAATAAAAAAACATTGAAATACCCCATTATTTAAATTTTTTGTTTTCAAAATTGGAACAGATTTATCGAGAATTGAGACTGAACCGTAATAATATATAATTATTTTCAAAATTCACAATCGATTGAGATAGACCAAATTTTTTCAAGTAATCATTCGATTATGAATGGTCTTCATTCTCCACAGGACGATAATCGAGGATCGATCTCGAAACGTTCGATCAATTTCAGCAGAATGATGAAATTGGCTTACTTCGGGCATGCTGACACGCCCGCACCACACTTCTATCAGTTTATGTATTCAGAACTAGTGAGCTGCCTATCTGGTATTAAGTAGGTCCGGTATTAATAGTAGCAGACAATCGATAACTGGATTTGATAAACGCAGGTATTAAATGTTTAACACTTGACTGGTATCGGAAATCGGAAGTCTAAACACACAACCGGAAGAAATTAAACAATAGGTATAGCTGAACGATAACGGGGTAGATAGGAATCAGTGGTAGGGTCAGTGTGTCCAGGAGTGACGCATGATCCATCCCTTCCATGCGTTGGGGTCGGGAGTCAAATATCTTACTAATATTATAAACGCGAAAGTTTGTATGGATGTATGTATGTTTGTTACTCTTTCACGCAAAAAACTTTACAATAATATAGCTCATACTTCAGAATAACATATAGGCTATAATTTATAAAGCTAACTATTTATTTTCAATATATTGAAAAAATAATTATTATTTAATAGAAAATATCAAAAATTGAGAATGACATTTTGAAAAACAATGATTGTTAAATCAAAATTCTATTTTAGAAAATATTTAAATTAGTGAATTTATTCATAGTACTCGCCTAATACTTAGACGAGTACTTTGAATCGAATCAAGAATTATAGTTATTTTAAATAAATAGGTTAAGAATTTTGGTATAAACATAGTCATAGGACCTAGGAAAAGAAAATAGGCCACTCGAAGTACTAATCTTGCGCAGGCGAAGTCGCGGGCACAAGCTTGTACTTTAATAATTGATCAAAAATATACATTCAATGGAACTAAAATATACATTCAATTGATCAAAAATATACTTTGACTAAATGAAAGTAGTTTTGCATGCAATAGTAATATTTGCCAGTTGCTGCTGAGACTGCCGAGTCGGGAAGTGCAGGGTTAAGTCGAGTATGTTTCGCCCACAGGTAAATTAGAAATAGCAGACAGTAAAACGATCGGTCTATTAGCAGGAGAATGTACTCATTATTCATTGTACAAGTTGCTTTATTACACGCAGATCATTTTGTTCGAGAGGTAATCTCTACTCTCGGCCTGTTTTAGAAGATGTATATATTATAGGAATGTGTCGCTGATACAATACAAACATGAAATTATTAAATCATTCATGTCAGAATGTGAAATCAGACGTGTTTAATGTTAGTTACTGTTATTTAAAAGATTCCATAATATTTTGATGTAGCATATTCTTATAATGTAGGAGCTGTTGCACATATTTTTGTATTATTTCTATTTATCTATAATGTGAAAACTTGTTACTCTCTTTTGTTTTTCTGTATTGTAAACTTTTTCTTGTATTACTCATCTGTAAATTTCTAATATTAACTTACACTATATATTATTATTTTTATGCCATCTGCAATTTAAAAACTGGTTCCAGTTTAATTTATTTTTACTTTTTCTCTTTTATTATAATATAATATTTTTTACTTACTTTTATACCTACCATTTTTATAATGTTAATTGCTATAAGTTTATATTTCTTATTTAAACATTGTATTACATATATATCACTGTATTATATACTTATTATGTAAAAGCCCATCAGGGCGTTGAAAATTAATAATAAATAAATAAATATTGACGGACTGATTAGAAGTTAACTTCAAAATATAAATAAGTTTTTATATGGCTCCTCATAGGAGGCCCTGAAGAATATGATTCTCCTCAGGGACTATGCCATATTGGGGATGCTGTGTGAATGGTATTTTTAGGAAAGGAAGGAGAGGAAGTTCTGGGGAGGAGAAAGGTTTGAAGGGTGGGAATTTGGGGTGCTCAGGAGTAACGGACGTATGAGTCTATCCCTCCCACTGCGGTGCAAGGCGATGTTCCGAGAGTCCTGCTGGAGAGGTCAAAGGGTCTTCCTCACCCAGTCTCTCCCAATCCGGCATATCACGCAAATTGGTGGGAAGACGCATCCAACGCTAATATCAGTAAAAATCTCACCCCAATTGCCAGGCACCCCTGCCAAGTCACCAACGTAGCGAAGCTCTTGGGGTGACCTATGACCTATGGCAGAAGTGTTGGCAATCAAATAAACGGTTCCCGTGACAGCAGTACCCATAACCGTTTCCCAAATTAGAATAACTGATCAAGAAAAGCAAATATTTTTCGTATGTCATACATCAATAAGAAAAAGAGCATCGTGTAAGACTGGCATTAGAAATTAAATGACATAGGAAGGTTTTGTTAGCGCCCACACACCGCGGTAATTTTCCCAAAACATCAGAAGAATGTTACATTTCTAATAATCATCCGTCCAGTGCGCGTCGCTTTCTTATTTCCGTCTTAATCTGCGCAATTAACAAAGCCATTATTAGCATTTTTCATTCCGCTCGCGAGCCGTGTCGTCCGACAATCAACATTAACATAGCATTAACAGCGGAACCGAGAACTCACTTTAACTAAATAATACTTTCTTCCGACGAAGAGGTCATTACCGTACCTACTGGCTGGAGCAGTGATTCTCAAAGTGGGATTATCGCCCCCTATAACGACGTGTTGACGACCATACATGACGATTTACTGTTTCCTAGAAACAATTCAAAAACAAAGTTTGCAAAATACGAGAGGCTACCCAAAATTAAACGGAATTTTCTTTCCTTATTGCTTCTCTATCTGTGGTGTATAGGATAATATATATGGTTCTAATACCCTACAACGTAGTCATTAGCGTAGGTATCAGAGCTAGAGTGCCAATATTGAAAAAACGACGTTATTGATGTGGTTGTAGCTGCAATTTTTTTTTTTTTTTTAATTTCGATTTTTTGTATGAAGATCTTTCAGTATGCGGATGCGGCGCATCCCCAAACTGAAAGAATCCTGAAGATCTTCATACAAAAAGTTGAAATTTTGAAAAAAAAATCATTTTCAGATACAACAACATCAATAACGTCGTTTTTTTCAATCTTAGCACCCTTGCTCACTGAAAACTCACGGACCGCCACTGGTAGGTAGGTGTATGTAGTTTGTAGCTGAAAAAAATGTTAAAACAACGCTGGAAGCAGTAAAAGGCATCAACAACTGAAAATTTCAAACTTAAGCTCAAGTGAGTGGAAAAAATAACAATGAGTGCATTTTTGATAAATATTTATGATTCCTGCTTCTACTTTTGATTACTTTTGATTCCTGCTCCCCACTGTCCGAAGCCAATTGGACATTGGCATGCACACTCAATAATTAGGGAATGTTGTGAGGTTGAAAGAAGTGAGAAATGGAAGGAGATTGACAAGAAAATATTTGGGATAAGAAGGAAAGGACAAAAGCGAATTGAAAGACGTTTTTCTTCAGAAGATTATTATAATTACAATTCGTCAATAAACAGTCACTGTGTTACAAAAACCTAAGTACTTAATAACCATCCTTTTATACATAAGTAGTCGGGAATACAGGTCAGTACATATAATATCACGATATTCTCTGCAGAGAATATTAAGAGACATTTCACCTATTTAAGTGAATTATTCAATCTCCAGATACCTGAACAACCCCCATTAACCAAATGTCACTTCAGTGTTTCCTAAACTTATCTAGCTCACCGCCTCCTTTACAAGTATTTTTCTTCATCACGGCCCCCATGCACATGTATCACCCCTTTAGCCTCACCGCCCCGGGGGCGCTACCCCTCGCTTTGAGAACCACTGGTTTCGAGAAATGATGACGCTGCATTCATCACGGTTTACTAGCGGCCAGAAAATTTGCAAGACAATGGTGAATAATGAGCGCGAAGGAGTATCTATTTTCTGTGGTCACTGAACAAAAAACGTCTAGAAGCGTGATGTATATTAAGTTTACGGAATACCTTTCGACTCCTAGGCCCCAGACAGTCCAGTTTGTTCCAGAAAAAAATCTGAAGACCAAAAAAAAAAAACTTTTTTTCGATCTTAGCATTTTGACTTAGATAGATAATACTTTTTTTTTTCGGCTAACTAAAAGGTTAAAAAACTTTTTGAACCGGGTCTATGCTTCTACGAATTTTACCCGCAGCATAACGGCAAAAAAATTCAATAAATAAAAATATTTTTTTGTTAAAGCCAACACATAGACAATACCATACTTAAAATAATAAGACAACATGTTTACATAAGGTCAACACTGCAATTGCGGTGCTTTGCAACATGCATAAGCATAATTCTTCATGCTGTTGCAGGGCTCCGACTCCCAGGGGTTAAAAGACCTCAAAGAGCTGATATTAACCCCCTTGCGACCGTTTTTTAAACTAAAATTTGACTTTAAAAAAATCCGTATTCGGATTTGATTTAGTATAAAACGAAACCTGAAATCAAATAAAAGGTATATCACAAAATTGAATCCAAATGTGATGCAGATTCACCAGTTTCAAGCTTATACTACGAGTTTCCGGACACCGTGTATAAGGTTCACGTCTTCAACCATGGACGATCAGCACCATTTAGAATTTTTGACATTGAACGATTCCCATTAAACGCTAATTGTCGGTCCATTACAGCTTTTGACTACTTTTTTTAAACGGACAAACATAATAACATGAACGTTGTGCTTAGAAACTGATCGCAGTTTGTACAAAAGCTGAAACGGGCCGAGAATCCGTCCGATATCGAAAATTCAATTTGGCGATGGTAGCCTTTCGACTCCTAGGCCCCAGACAGATCAATTTGAGACAGTTAACTTGATTAGCTGCTCAAGATAGAATTTCAATATTTGAAATTGTTTGACCAAATTTAAAATACTTCCGGCACACACACACGCCCTCAGCACACTAAGGATAGGTGTAGGGATTATTTGTTCAGTAGCTGCGGCATGAAAGTGCGAGTAAAAAGTACCTACTATAAACAGGTACCTACTAGTGACATTCAGTGGGTTAACGCAGAGATCTGGACCACGTCCAACATAAGGTCTATTAGCATTACACTTCTAGTGAATTATTCTACAGTGTCGGACTAGCGCCAAAACACCTACAATAATTTACAATATGATACATATTTCCACTGTTTTTTTTATTGGTGAAAAAATTAAAGAAAAAATTACGATGGAATATGATGGATTTTCATTTTATTTTTATACTGACGAATAAATTTTCTAAAATAAATGTGTATGTTTTGATCGTGAATATGGTGTTGTTGACGTCACAGCGACAGTTTGCAAATGTTGGCGATTGTTGTTGATGCTCGCCGTTACTGCTGATTTGTGTGCGATTTTTTTTGCCGCAAGAATATAAAATGAACAGATTGACTAGTCAATTTTAAACAGTAAAGTTTACTTAGCGACAGCACTGACATCTTAATTTGGAGGTCTTGGTCCAACATCTCACACAGAGCCAACCCCTCGGGCCAAGACAAAATAATAATATCATGTTATCAAATATTCCCGCTTGACATTCAATTTAAAATAGATTCGCTGTTTTTGAACGTATCCCAAAAATAAAAACTGTGTTTGAAAGCGGTTGAAAGACAATCAGTTTGTGATTTGCTTTATGTTGTCTTTTTCGAAATATGTTTATAATATTATAATATGTCTTTAGTTTAAATGCTCCAATGCGGCGTACCGGCACACTTCTCTTTTTCATATAGAATCCCGCAACACCAATGCAGCAAATAACTCACCAATCACTCGCCCAATCACAACTTATACCCATTACGAAAATTTATTACAATTAGACATTTTTCACGATTCATTGCAAACATACAAAATCAAATTATTAAATTTCTTGTCGTTTTATTAAACTTTAATCAATCAAATAACTCAAACAGTCAATTACATTTAGTGAGCACATAATTTTTGATTATAAAAAGTAACTTTTTCTTTCATTTATGTTAATATTAGTCAACCAATGATTGAGTATTTTCATTAGTTTCATCATAATTAAGTTTTAAAACCCATGCGAAATTACTTGATGACATTTTAAAGATTTACGTAATACGTACAAAACTATGTAAATTATTTAACTTACCTTACAACTTATATTAATGTACTGTGTATTTCTTATAAATAAATAAAATAAAAATATCTGACAATAATGTTATAGAACGTATCAGAGTAGTGACAGATATAAAAGCTCATATAATAGCCTACCACCTGGCCTCTCGTGATTAAATGCCTTAATTCGGTACTGCTTTTAATACACATTACTTCAATGTTATATTCTACGGTTTTTAGAGCAAAACCAAGTAAGCACCTATTTAAAAGTAAGTACGCAGTACGCCATCAAGTGAAAGTAACAACAGATCCTCAGCTGACCTGCTGACATCTGGCGGCAATGAAAGTAACCCACATAAGTGATCATTGCTCCAAAAAGAAACGATTGTTCGCTGACCACCGTGACTATTATTTCTCATCCCAAGCGTTACTTTCTACACATTAGGGCCTGATTATACATATTATGCTGGGGATTTGTAGCCATTGTCGTTTTTAGTACTAGATTAATTGGCGTGATGCACTGATTACTTCTGCTAACATGAACGGCAATAAAGAGATATGTAAAAGATGTCGTGTCACGTATTCAAAAATGAAATTTAGGAAGTGAGTGAAAAATCGCACAAAAGTTACAACTCCCAACTGCTATAGCTGTCCAAGTCAGAGGAACTGTGGTATTCATTGGTGTATGATATGAAGCTAAAGGGAGTGAGGAAGAGAAGGGGTTGAGGCATTGATATATATTTAGATTAGACATAAGCGGGAAAAAATGGTCTTCGGAGTTGGAGGTCAGGCAACCAAGTCTCTATTTCACCACTTTACGTGTCCTGTCCACTCTATGTCACTGTTACGGTAGCGTCATGTGATAATGGGATCTATAGTAAGCTACTTTAGAGTTTATTATCGCTTGACTTTACAGCGACAGGTGGAACCTTGTTATTTCAAACGTCGATATCGTGAAAGTGGTTTTCAAGTTCAAAAAAGTGTTTTAGTATAAAAAAAAACAAATTATAAAAACTTTCTATTAATGAAGATAATATTAGCGAAACTCATCGAAAATCTGAAATAGAATAATAAAAAAAAAATTAGTAGTACCCGTATCCAGATATATCCGTATCTTTTCCTGATTTTTCTGTTTCAGATTTTCGACTGAGTTTCACTAAAATCATCTTCATTAATTAAAATATTATAATTTAAGGTTTAACTCATTAAGTTAAAAAGTTAAAAAATAAAATAAAAACTTTCGTTTGCACTTACTCCAAATAATGTCAGAAATCACTGCTTAAAGTAAGTAAGTAAAATAAATAAAAACAAAACAAATTTGACGTCCGGGGGAAATGACCATACAAAGCAATCACTAAATATGGATAAAAATATTATGAACAATTTAATTTTTGTCGATCGATTCTGCTTAGTTATCAATGTGGCTGTGCTAAGCCCCGAGGGTGGATAAACATCATGAAACTTACCGTCATATTAGGGTCCACCAGCTGCGCGTACCTCTGCGCAGAGTTCCCGGCCGCCGGAGGGGAGGCGGTGGGCGGCCCGCCCTGTCCGGCCCCTCCCCCTCCCCCGCCCCCGCCCTGGGTGGTGGGGGGCGGCGCGCCCGCTCCCTGCCCGGGGGCGGCGTGCGGGCGCGCGTCTTCGAACACGCCGGACAGGCGTAGCGGCGTGCCGGCGCGCGCACTGCCTTTCACGTAGCGCCAACGATCGCTTTCTGCAAACAAATTATATACCATTAATAAATTATATAATATCTTTTTATATAAAGAAGAGTGTGTGTGGTGAGTTTTTTCTAATTATTATTTCATTTTTTTCTATTCTATGTACTTGTTTCTCTTTACTTAAAAATTCTGTGTAAATATGTATAACTATACGGGACATATGGGATTGCACTATCCTCCCCACATCATGGAATAAAACCAAATTATTATTGTTATTTGGTTTTTGCAAATAAGACGATGCACCACATCGTGTAAAATTCGAAATCGGGCCGCTAACAATAACACTCCTTAAGGGGATACCCGGCGGTGATTTTTCCATACAAACGTATTCCCTATTTATCTCTCTGGATTTAACCCTAGAGAAAATATTGTTTTTACATAAAATAGATATCAACTACTAGCGTGTCGGCACTTTTTGTTTTTTTTTTGATAAGTTACTTTTTATAGAAGTTATGACCTTCCAAAAATCAATAAAATTGACTGGTTTAAACGCCGCCAAAAGACTTTCAGTATAACTAGACAATGTTTTTTTTTTTAAAAGCAAAACGTACAGACATAGAATAGTTTTTTCTTATAAAGGTGGTTAAAAAAAAAATGAAAGTCAGTCCACTTTTGGAGGAGAAAAGTGGGGAATACAAAACCTCGATTTTAGTTAGGTATTAGTAGCCCGAGGTGCATTGTCCCTTTCGCTCAATATCCGGTGGAGTAAGAGCAATAGTGACAGCAATAATTTAGTAAAATCTATTTTTCAAATTTCTCCACCACCCGGGCATCATCTTAAAGAGATAGCGATAAGGTTTAAATTCCCGCAGCTTATTTAAATTTACACAAAAAAAAACGTCGCCAAAAAGCGTTTTTTTTTAAATTTATTTTGCGAATATCTGGCACAGTTGTTTTACTATTTTCTACATTATACAATAAATCCATAACCGAAAACGGATTGGTAAACAGATTTTGAATTTTAAAGCAAGTTTTACTGATACTTTATCTTTACTGAGCTTATAAAAAGACTTGTGATCAAAATGCCATGACAAGTTCTACTCGCAGTATTTAATTAAATCTAACATATTTCTAAGCGATCAAATTTTCAAACCAACAACACATGATTTTGCATTACATAGTAGTGCTTCGCCTTAACCTACTTATAAATTCCTTCTTAGAGAATTCCTAAAATGATATATCATGATTTTCCACGGGTTCTGCGCTAGTAGATACTATAGTAAATATTATTTATGTCAATGTGGTCCACATCGTGTGTCAAATATAATCAAATAACAGAAAATCACTTTCTTTCCAGCGGGTGGTACCTGGTAACAGTAGCTACTAACTAGTAACTTGAAGATGTAAATAAAGGAGTTGTGGTTTTGTCACTTTCCCCGGGTTTCCCTCTGCACGATGAACCCACTCAGAATCTGGGGAACCAGAACCAGCAACAGCTGCAGCTGTCAGTGATTTGCGGTTTCGAAGTCGCGCGGTCAACTGCAGCGAACTGTCATATTACTGTTTGTCATTTCATATTTTGACCCGAGAGGAAAATTATACAAGAAAGTGAACGCAGTCATGTCTTCAATGCGAAGCGACAGGATGGAAAACTTATGGACGAATCAAGAAAATATCTAAATACAATCTGAGCTTTGATAGGTATTTGAACACTGTTTAGCTATTTAAGCATCACGCCGATTGACCTCAGGGGTAGGCAGGTAAGATGTATATTATACACACACACAATTCTGTTATAGTAAATGCTCCTTGTTGCATTCACATTCCTACAACGACTCATACATACTTTTCCGTCATTTTGATTTTTAAAAGCGTCTCTGAAAACACGGCTTTTTCATACAAAACTTAATTTCAGATTTGAGGCTAAAATGAAACAACGACTTTAAAATATTTATCGAAATATACAATTTTATTTTATAAAATTTAGGCCATTCAAGAATTCGATTTATCACGATTTTATAAGCAACTTTTGGAAATTATTTTTGGGTTAGTGTTAAGCATTTAAAAAATACAATTTTATTCGATCTACTTTGCTAATATAATTAAATAAAACATCGCAAAAAAATGCATATTTAGGAACGAAATTATAATTTATACGGGGAAAGGACAAATTTATTGTCCAACGTAAATCGGTTTCATTAAAATTAAACTTTAGGCACATCAAAATGCTTTTTTTCATTCATTTTCATCATTTTTCCACCTCGGAACAAGATCAGCTTAGTGAGGTGGCATATACCTAAAAAAATACTTAAATGTATATTGGGAATAATAAAAAAATATCCTTATATTTCAAAGTAAGTATCATTAACTCATAAATAATTCGTAAAGTTGCCTCTAAAACCATTACAAAAACAAATAATTATTGGATAAACCACGTAACAGAAAATTTTCCTGGTTTTCATCACATTTGTGTATGAAACAACGAAGTTGATTAACGGCATAATAACCGATTTAACTAATTACAAAAACACTGGAGTCCAATTCGCTTAAGAGGATAAACAACGGAATCCCAACATTTGTTAAGAAGTCGAGTAAAGTCATTTTTCGAAAAGGACAAAGAGCAGTTTACGATGTAATATTATTTTAGTGAAATTGATTTAAGCACAAGCCGCTGCCACCGAATACAAAAAACAATAAAAGAGCAATGTTATTAAGAAAATTATTATTACACGTTTTTTTCTGTAATTTTACAAGTTATATATAAATTCACAATGTTTCTTTAAATGCTACTTGACACAACCCCCACGAGATTTTTGCTCTATTCAAACGAGTCGTATTTTATTAAACACTTTCACAATTTTCGCATGAATTCTATGGTTTTTAATTTTTGCGCGCTCGCACCAACATTCGTATTGTCGTATCTCTCCACCTTCTTCTTTTTCTTCTTCTCCTTTTGAACGGGTTAGCGCGGCCTTAAGCTTCGCCTTGATAAAATGATAACTTGTTTGAAGCTTATTCTTGAGTGCAGAAATATGAACGATGCCAAGGAAGAAGGAAGAAAGATGGATCTAAATATAGAATAGATGGGATCACGATGGGAGAGATATGCCGGCACTGACTGCCGGCAGAAAGGAGAGTATACCAGGATCGCATGTCTCGGCAGGGGTAAGCGGAGAGCGTGACTGCGGCCCTTGATCTCATCCCGTCTCCCACTTCATCATGCAGCCAACCAACACAACCACATAACTACCAACATGGCGGGCCTGGTTTATCAATGTGACGTCTTGTTATTTTACGAGGGATATAGAATCTAAACTCACCAAGTCTACCCAAGTGAAATTGTGGGAAATCAACAAAAACTGTTTATTCGTCACAATCCCCATCAAAAGTGTATTTTTGTGGGAAAAGGAACGATGGAGCGTCATTTAAAACAAAACTTAAATTTGGATTTGACGCCTCAAAATTAAACTAAATTAAATACATTTTTTTAAATCAAAAGGTAGATATGTCAAATATCTAGTAGATATATAAGCTATTTATTTTATTTTTGTTTTAAATTATCGTAAATATATAAATAATAAAAAGTTAAATTTTGCTTTATTTTTTTAGGCAACTTTGGAAATTTTTTGTAAGTTAATGCTAATAATTAAAAAATGTGTTTGTCTTAATTACTGTGTTAATGTGATTAAAAAAATTAAGTGGGTAGGTAATGTTTCAACTCTTGATGGTAGTGATCAGGGCGATAGTAATTTTTTAAAATTTTATTTTATTTTATTGTTTTAGAAACGATCAGTACATAGAGAAAATAAGTGGAAAACACTTTACAAGGTGGTGTATAAGTGTACATGTGTATGAATGTGAACATATTTGTAAGTGTAGGTACCTGTGTGCCTAAATTGTAGTGGAGTGTTGTGAGTGCGCGTCGATTAAGTTACCAGTAATCTTTTGTTTTTTTTTTTTTAATGACGGCAGGGAGCCGCAACTTTGAGATTTTAGTTATAAGAAGAAAATAATTATTTGTATAAGAAGGATTTCGAAGATATTATTTAGTAAATAATATCTCCGGGCACGCGGAAACGCCCACAGCACACTACTATCAGTTCATCTTTTCAAACTTTTCATATTTCTTATTTGTTTCACTGAACGTGGTTTTTATTATTTCTGGACCTGCATTGTATGGAATACCACAAGGATCGGCCTAGGGACCTGCCTTGCGCTGCGTGCGAATCTGTGACATTGCGTGACATTCGGTGATACTAAGTGACATCTTATCGTGACACGATATGTTGTCAATTAAATGCAGCACTATATGGCGAGATAAGACAGAAGTTATTGACAATGAGAGAAGGACAAAAGGAAATCTTTTTTGAACTGCGTAAATATAACGTAGTGCCTACTATCAAATGATATCATTCACTTAAAACATAATCAGAAGAAGTGTGATCTATACCGATTGGAAAAAGAACTGATGTTGTCAAATTATATAAGATTCTCAACAAGAAAAAATTGCATATTTGAAAATGTGTGAACAATTTCAGAAGAAATAAATACATACTAATATCTATAGTATACGCCTACAATAGAGTAGAAGCGTGTCATACAGATTTTTATGAAAACTGATGCTATTCCATTTTCCTTCCCATTACCTCCTTCCTTTCCTAAAAAGACCATTCACACAGCATCCCCAAAGATGACATATACACATTTCTTATCATTTTATTAAACTTTAGTGAGCAAATAATTTTTGATTCTAAAATGTAAAATTTTCTCCACCCGTACTCTTTCATTTATGTTTTATTAGTCAACCAATGTTTGATTCTTTTCATTAGTTTCATCATAATATAGTTTTAAAACCCAGGCGAAATTACCTATTGATATTTTACAGATTTACGTAATAGGTACAAAACCATGTAATTTATTTAAAATACCTTACAACTTATATTTAATGTACTGTGTAAATCTTATAAACAAATAAATAAATAAAATAAATAAATAAATAGACCCTGAGAGGAAGGGGAAAATAACTGCTTCCAACCGTCTAGAATCATTGAAAGCATGGCATCCCCAATTGGGATATGTTATAAGGCTGACGAAAGTAGGGTGGGAAGGAAATGGGGAAGAGGAATATGGAGGATACCTGGCTATTCAAACACGGCCAAAGCCATTTTTCAGCAACGTTTCGATCCACAGTTATCTTTTCTGTAGTAGTCGGAGGGAGAGGTCGTACGTACATCATCGACAATCATCCTCTTCCTTCTCACACTTTCTTATAAGAAAACGAAAAAGACAGAAGATACTAGATGACGTCGCGTACTACCTCTCTCTGGACTTTACAGTGAACAAAAATCACTACTTTGATAAGATACCAATTTGTTTAATTGAAGAAAAAATAGTACAATTAAAATAAGCGGTAATTTTAGAAGTAATTTTAAATGATACAAACATCTTAAAATGATTAATAATCAAGTAAAGTACCTAATCAGACGAGCAATCACTTTAAATGAACAAGTCACAAACATCATTATGTCGTTACTTAAACAGTTAATTCGAAGATCACGCGTTGAATCTAACAGTAGTGTCGTAAAGGCAACATTTGGAACTATTGGAAGGCAAGACGATATTAACCCTTTCACACCTGAATTAAAACTAGCACTGGTTATTTATGAGAATACCGCACAAGTCTGGAGCCAGTAAGACTATGACATTCCCCATCGGGGTATGTTGTGAGACTGAAGTAGAGGGGTAGGGAGGGAGATGGGAAAGTGGAAGGTGGAGAAGTATCTGGTGACCAAACTCGGCGAAATCCATTTCAAGTAACGTTTCAATTGTGAATGGTGGTCTTACACCAGGGCGACACTGAGAGTATCTACCACTCTGGAGCGTGCCGCAAATATACTACATATTATTTTTCATTAATTAATTGTAAAATAACACAACTTAATCAAATAAAATTTGTTTGCGCATGCCGGGATTTGAACCTGCGACCTCCAGGTTGCTAGGCGAGAGCCTTAGATTTGATAAATGTTTGTTTAGATACATTAGAATATATTTTCACGTTCGTTTAAAGATCATTGGATCTCTTATATTTTCAATTATTGGCAACCCTTAAAAGAGAACAGTGACAAAACAGAGTGCGGTAAAATAAATAGGATAGGATAGGTTAGTTTAGGTTAGGTAAGGTAAGGATAGGTTATGTGTGTTTTTTTTCTATTTTTTCTTCAATGTTCTATTTTGTCTTGTAACCCACCTGAACGAAAACCGTACATTTTTTTATTTGCTCGAAAGAAAGGGAGGAAAAATTTCTTTAAATCTACATATTTTAAAATGGTAAACGGATAAAACACGACAGTGTCAAAATAAGACATGATAAAATAACAAATTAGGTTAGGCGTATTTTTTTCTCTTTACTTTTCTTAAATGTTCTGTTTGGTTACTGTTCTGTTTTGTCGCGGCACCTTTTCTAATAATATCATCTTCAGTTCGAAAGGGTATAGGCGAAGCTGGAGTCACGATCGATGCCCGTAATAGAGTATGGATTATAAAAGTGGCTGGAGGTGGATGGAGGCAGAAGTACCACAAGGTTCAACGTTCGGCCCCGTCTTAAATTGTGCGAGTCATGCTGGGCACTGGGCATACCTTTCAGGGTTTGGTCTGGAGGGACCAGAAGAAGACCAAATAACCAAGCTAAAGATGGTGTGATGAAATGCTGGTCAAAAATTGGAGCAGGAAAAAACAACGAGTCCCATGGCCTTATGGGTTCTGTGACAAAATATAACAAGGAAGATGAAGAAAAGGAACAAACAAACAACATACCTACCTAATAAACCTAACATTATAACGGTTGATTGGAGTAAAGTTTAGAGTCTTCCTCGGACGTCCCTGACATCTCCTACTAATCAAAGCACTATCTAAACACTCCTGGCTGTAATAAGAATAAACTTTGAAATATTCTTTTTTTTGTCACACCTCAAAGTATTTACTTTCTTCCAAAAATTTGAAATTTTCAGTGAAATCAGTCGAATAGTTTTAAATTCTGTAGCGCACACAAATGTTATTATATAATTTCGACTAGTTGCTTCACATAACAGAACTTTCACAGAACTGGACAAAGAATTTTGAAGTTTAATGAATTATTAAAATTCTGTAAAATAACTGGCCCTAACAGATTTTCCTGATGGTTGTAAATATTGTTAACCTTAGCGAAGTTGATATTAGCGAAGATCTATGTTAACTCGAGCGCTTGGCATTTCATTTCTGTATTGTCTGTACGTTCCATTTCCGGTTACGAAAATCTACTGCATTGACTAGATGACTAACTTTGTATAGGTGTAATGTTTGCGTGAATAAAATTTGAAAAAAAAAAATTGTATCGTTTGGACAAATTGCATAATTTTTTTATTTTAAAAGTTACATAAAATTAATATAAGGTTTATAATTAAGTATTTAAGCACTAAATCTTCTGATTTCAGATGAAATTTTGGTTTTGATTTACATATAATTTTGTAAAGTTTTGATTTATATATAATACGAGAATATTATAAGTTCACATAGCTACTAATATGGTTTTTTTCAATCGTTAAAACGGTGAAATAAATTAGTTGAAACGTGTCTAGAATTGAATCCTTTGATTAATTTCACACATCGTTAAATTATAAGAATATCGGTCAGTGTCGGCTCGTGGGAAGAGAACAGTAGGTACAAGCCAATTATTGTATTGGGAATAACCAATTGCGATTGCTACGGCCGTTATAATATTATATTATATTATTATATCCGTACGCTATGAAACCATATTAATTTTACGAATTGAACGAAATAAATTATATGACGTCACCATGCACTGCGCCAGCGGTGCACAACATTTTTAACAGTACAATTCATGTGTAACGCGTAAAATTATTCAAGTTCAATGATCTTATAATTTTGGAAATGAGAACTAATTATAATATATTATTTGTATAAGCAGTAGATATACAAAGAT